>CM074498.1:3827408-3854380 GCA_037389245.1 Oryzias sinensis | reverse complement strand
TAAGACCATGAAGCAGCATAGAGCAGACAGGTTTACTGGGTGTTTATCATTACGGTAAGGTTCAAATGTAGTACAAAAAGGGCGGGGCCTGTCCACACACACACTGAAATGTTATCAACACACCTGCTAGCTGCAAAAATGTCCACATGTCAACATGTACACAAAACGGATAGTGTTCACACACGCATACCTAAGCCTTTAAACCAACTAGTGTGAAATCTTACATTAATTCAATCATGCAAACTATTAGTGCAAAGGTGAGCTAACACCTGTGCTCATGTGAGTATTTATGTTCTTCTAAAATGGATGGTGGAATGTGAAAAGAAGGAGGAGGAGCACCCAGCCACCCCCAACCCCAGACCCCCGCCGCAGCAGCAGCGGCAGCCCGAGCCCCCCAACGCCACAAGGCAGCAGGCAGGGGACAACCGCCCCCGGGCGACCAAATCCGCCACCCAGGCCAGGACCAGCAGGACCGCCGCGAGGCCCCCAGTGCCAGAAAGCAGGGAAGCACGGGGAAAGAGAGCGCCGCCCCAGCCCAACCAGGAGAGCAGCCCCCCCGCCGCGCCGGAAGAGCCCAACGCAGGGCCCCACCCGAGAAGGGCACCCACAGCCCTAGACGAGCACCCCATCACCACCCAGGAGTTCCGGGCATCCCTCCGCCCCAACCCCAGGTACGTGCCAGGACCCCCCAAGGGAGACCCGCTCCGCACTCCAGGCAGCCACCCACCCGGCCCACGGTTGGTCCAGGGAGGAGCAAGGCAGGGGCCAGCCACCCCCACCCCGGTGGGGAGCACCCCGGGGAAAAAGGGGGGCCCACAAGGGGTGTTGTAAACATGGCCCGTTCTGTCTGGCGGGTTCTGTCATTGGCTGCAAACAGGACACATTTGAAACAGTGATGGAGAGGAGGTCACTGAACAGACTCCTTTCAATCATGGACAACCCAGAGCATCCTCTCCACCCTGTTCTGGACAAACAGCGGAGCTCCTTCTCTAGGAGGCTCAGACAGCTCAGCTCCAAAACTGCCCGGTACCAAAAATCATTCATACCCAATGCAATAACCCTGTACAACAACACACAATGCAAAAGATAACCTTTGCACATTTTTATTATGTATTTATTTAGTTTTTTTCTATTTTGCTCATTTCTTTTGCACATCTTTTTACCTGCACTGTTCTGTAAATAGCTTTTGTAAATTATAATAACTTGATGTTTGCATTTATGCTAAATTTTCTTGTTCTTGCTTTTTTTATTTAATTCTAAGTCTTTTTTCCTTCTGCTGTCAGTTGCTATGGTGACAAACAAATTTCCCACGTGTGGGATCAATAAAGTATTTCTGATTCTGATTCTGAACTAAACAGGTGGTGAATTACAAAACAAAATGGAGAAGAGGGCCAAGCTGCAGTGGAGACTGTTGCTGCAAGGCTCCCTTCTCCATTTTGTTTTGTAATTCACCATCTGTTTAGTTGTGTTGCACTTTAGTGTTGTGTTTAAGTATTTTTTAGTTTTTATGGTTTTGTGCCCACTCTGTTTAGTCTTTTGGTTTGTAGTTATGTTAAGTGAAGCTGTAGGGGTGAACTGCCATTTTCTTTAGTACATGTTTTCTCCTGTTTTTGTTAGTCTAGGAAAGTTTGTGTTTGTTTTTGTTTTCCCTTTTCTTTACAGGTAAGAAAACAAGATTTCAGTTAGATGGGGTTTCGTTTGTTATTTTGGCCTTGGTTCACCCTAGAGCTGTTTTGCTTCACTTTTAGTTCTTGGTGGTTGTTTATTTGTAAATCAATTTGTTATATTTTACGGAGACATTCTTCTGGTGTTTTGTTAATTTAAAATTAGTAGCCACACCTTTACTTTTTATATTATGCCCCCCTAGGTACCCCTAGACTCAGAAGGGGGCGTAACATTATTGGGGGCTCGTCCGGGATCTATTCCACAGTGGTCAAGGGGGCAATATTTCTCAGGATAATGGTGTCCCCATAGAAATCCCCACTAGGTTGGGTTTCAGACACTGCTATGTTATTGGTCACTTCACTTTCAGACTTGGCCGCGCCACACCTGAAGCACTTCAGCCACTTCCGGAAATTGTACAAGCCACATGTATTGCACAGCCAGTCTTCATACTTGTTTTTAGGGTGACTGTAGTGCATGTCGACCACTTTCCCTTGGATGACCAGACGTTTCTGATTGGTCTCCATCCATCTGGTAGCATCTTGCAAGTGATAAAAGTCCACGAAGGTGAAACCACAGCTTATACCTGTTCTCTTTTTCATCAGTCTGACATCAACTGGCTGGGGTCCTTCAAGCTGATCAATGGAAAAACGAATATCCTCTTCCATCACATGAGGAGCTAGACCTCCTAACATGATGGTCTTGTTCTTCTTGTCTTCTCCCGGTTCTTTTCTTTAGTCTTGATCTGGATAATCACCATCAGAGGGATAGCCATTCTCTGATCTATCGCTGTTGCGACGTTTTCTCTCTCTTTGCTCTGGACTGTCTCTTGTGCCTCTGCGGTCTCCTTCATAGGCCACAAAGGCCAAAATGCACTGAAAAGATGTTACAAATTATTCAGATTTAGTGACTTAATCAAGAGCAAGGTGTTTACTCACAAACTGCATGAGCAGTAGACGTCCTCTGTGGCAACCCCTGTCTGGAGCAATGCAGTTGGGTCTGCCCTTACACTGGCCACAGCTGGAGGAACTTCCTCACCTGCCTCTGACCGATTGTGTTAGTGGCATTGGCAACACCTGCAGCAGCCTCCACTCCTACACTGTTGCCTACACAACCTCCAAATGATGTTTCCAACCAAGGTCTGCCTGAGGGTTGAAGCATTCCATGCTCAGACAACAACTGCTCTTTGAAAATGCTCTTGTCTCCAAAGCCAACAGGACACCAACTTCAAATGCCAATGTTATGGCCCCTAAGGAAAACAAACTGTTGACCAAACACTCCAAATGCAATCAAATCTGAACAAAACTCACATATCAAATACGAACAAATTATGAATGGTTAACAGATCCCGGATGAGCCCCCAATTATGTTATACCCCCCTAGGTACCCCTAGACACAAATGGGGCGTAACAAGGTGAGGTGAGGCAGAGGGACTAAAAAAAAAAGTGTAGGTCGTGCAACAGTGTTGGATTCTGCATCAGAAAAATGCTGCAATATACTCTACAAGGTTCCTGAAAATGTCAGTTGTAAATGAGATGCAGCTGCTTTCATAGCTGGAACTTGTTGCTGTTTGAGACCCCTCCTAATTCATCTGTTTTCTACACTTCTTATTTTTTACACCACTTTGTTTTTCCATGTTGCAGCCATCATCTCTTAAACTCGACTGTTCACTGCCGCTCCAATATTTTTTTTTCTGGCTCTTGTGTCACCAAATGCTAATTAGAATTTTTAATCTTTCAAAGGATGGAGGAGACAGATTGTGCCTTGTGGCATGAGATAAGGTGTTTGTAAAAAAAAATGGTTGAAGAGAAAGGATGAGGAGAATCCTGCTGTATTTGCATCAAAGATTTATCGTTACACACCCTGTTTATGGCAGCAGGTTAGCTTTGGCGCTTCACCTAATTGCTAAAAATACGTTTTTTATCTCTTTGTTCATCAGAAGCATAGTGACTTTCAAACTAAATCATAACGCACAATTCGGCCCTCCCTCCTTATTAATAGCAAAACCTCCTAGCCTCAGAGAGCGATTATAGATAACAGTTAATTGAACAGACGTCTGAGTTATACTTGCAGTCTGCCACCCAGTTTGGTCCAGCCAACAATGTTTACACAAGATAACGGACACGCAAAGCTGGGGTCCAGGAGCCCAAAACTAAGACCTGACCTCTCCACAGTCATAGAGAGCGCAGAGCTGTGATAAAATGAAAAGCAGTTGGAATGTGGACGCTGTGCAGACGGAAAGTGCTGCATCAACGCAGCAGTCCAGCTGGGACGGAGCCTCCTCAAACACCTGTCTCTTGACCGCACTGGCCTTGAAAACTCAGAGCCCACGTCGTAAACAGAATTTTTCAGTTTGTGCTGGTGAGTGTTCTCTCTAACAAAACAGAAAGCAGAAGAAAAACATCTGTTATGGGCCATAAAGATTTCTTTGAGTCCTTGTTTTGGCACATTTGAGTGAGGGGGATTAATGTGAGACAAATGCTTTTCTGAGAAAGATGTTTCTTTATTTATACAGCTATGGCATTTTTACATTAGACATTGTGTCTTTTGCTTATAATTTTTCATTTGATGGTTATTATTTAGTTTTCCTTCATAAAAATGTCCCGAATTTGATATTAAATGATGTTAAATACCATGTTGTGTACTTTCACAACATAGTATAGGAGACTCCCACAGGAAAAAACATTGCTAAAGTTCACACAGTGGATTTACATTTTTAAAATGAACTCATTTAATGTAAATAAACAGAATAAAGTAACAAGGGGCCAGAATCTACTGGAAACCTCTTTTTGACTATATCTTAGCTCCATACCAACAGGATTTACCATTTGATAACATTGTTTCCACAACCCCCTTTCTAAAAGGATCTAAACAAAGGTTTTTAGATTTGTAAAACTGTTAACTCTTTTACATCGGAGATTCAGCTTCAGCTCCTTTAACTTGATCAACGTGAATCAGCTTATTCTATGGAGTAGAAAATTGGCCTTGCGCTGTCATGAAACTTTATAAATTAGTAATGTGTTGCATATCTGGGAAAAGCAGCTTTAAAGTGTTGCATGCCTTTTCTCCGCAGATCAGTTGATTCAAGTAGATTGGAGTTACGGCGTGTCAAAGAGCATAGTACGTTTTTTTTCTTCCCCCCATTGAAATGGGAAAATTAAATGTGTGGCAGAGACCAGATCAGCAGCTGGACTAGGTTTGCTCATGGACAGGAACAGGTAAGGTCGGATGCCTGAGCTTGGCTACTATTGTAATCACAGACTAAATGGGGTTGGTAACTTGAACTGAATCTGACTAAACAAAAAAACTAGAATCTTCAATCTATTCTCTCTGTTTTGTTATATATGTTATAGTTTTCTCAAAACTGCATCAATTCTTTGTTTAACCTCTCTTTCATAATTTTGACTTTAAATTAAAATTTGGACTGTAATTTATCAGCTAGTATGTATTCTTAAACAGTATTTATTATTTGTAAATTGAGCCTATTCTAGGACTTATTTTGAGAATTTATTAAAAAAAAAAGAAGTAGACTAAATCTTCTTTTACTTTTGTTGGTTTTATTATGATCTAATGTCGACGTTATAGCATTCAGCTTACTTGCATTCAAAAATGCTAATTTTTCAAATTTCATTTGACTTTTTTTTGGGTCAGAAATTTGTGCGCTCTTTTATCTCAACATCTTTTACTTTATGTAAGCATTTTAAACCATATTCTTAATATTTTCCTTTGTAAAATTGCTCTCACTTTTTTATTATTATTATATTTTTTTCTCTAGAATAAGGAAAGTTGAACTTCTATTTAATATTTCACTTAATTATGAAAGTTTTGAATGTGTTTATGTCTACCTATGTTGACCATCTTAAAAACTGTTTTAATTGAATCTTCATGAGAAATGGTTTTTAAAATTGTTTAGTTCATTTTTTTTAAATCTCCACTTTATTCTCCTAAATGTCAGCTTTATTAAAAAAATGTTTAATGGTCGAGGAAATTATGGCTTTTTTTCATTTGACTAAGTTAATTAGTGAAGAAAATGTAGCAACTCAATTTTAGTTTACCTGCTTACATCCTTCTGGCCTACATCTACTTATCTGTAGTTCAATTTTAGTTACAATCAAACATTGATTTTAACAGATGAGCGTTATGGGGTACAAAGATATTGACACACATTTATTGTCTGTAATTTATTTTCTATTACTCTCATTGAGGGACTCTGCCACAAAGCAATAACTATAGATTTCCACTTCATTATGTTTTCACTACTAAAGGGAACAACAACAAATAAAAACCATAAACTTCCAGCAAATACTGAAATCTGCAAAGCGGCTCACTTGGCAACCCCAGTGACACTTTAGAGCTGTTACCAAGGGAGGAAATATTTAAAGCTCACTTTATGTCTGTTTTTAACAGGTTGTGTGTGTGTGTGTGTGTCTGTGTGTGGGAGGCTGTTGTGTTTATTATGTTGCATTCTTTCACACGAAATGAAAGGCCAGGAGTTTGGGAGTTCTTGCGTTCATTCAGTGGAGCATTACCATGTTCTTTGATGGACTTCATTGAGCCCAAAGGAGAACGACGTAACTCTGTTTATTTAAATGCACAGCTTTGTGGGCCCTTAAATGCGTCTCTGTCCTCAGTCCCCATGTGATCCATTCAAGGCAAAACATAAAAACCTTTGACTCCCTCTTTTCTGCTTCATTTGTTGCCCCATCTCAACACAATCATTGTGCTTGATAGTTTCTTAATTTAATATTCTCCAACAAAATTAGGTTATTTCTTTCTGGACCTGCTGCTGGCTTTCTGGGTTAGGTTTGTGTGTCATTCTGCTGAAAATCCGCATCTACACCTCTGGTGCAGCGACGCTCTAGTGGGAACGCTCTCCCAGCTGACACCGGCATAATGGAAATCAGTCTGTCCATTTCTCCCCTCACCTTTTTACAATTAAAACCTTAAGAAAGACACAAAGCAGATTCCCAGCCCAGCAGTCCCTGAATCTGACAGGTTATTCTTTTCAGATAATAGCAGGATTAGCTAATTCCGAGGAGACCATTCTACAAACTGAAATCCTGTGTTTACTCAGTACAGTTCAGGCCTGACAGCTCGCTGTCTGCACTCCCAAAGATTATCATATTTTATCTCACAAAGATGTTTTATATCTGAATTTAATACACCGTTTACTGTTATCTTGTTGAATTTAAAGTCCTAAAGTTGATTCACGACCCACTTCTTTTAAACAACGTCCTTGATGAGGGCAAAAGTTTAAAAGCCAGCGGAACATAAACCTGTTCTGCAGTGAAGTTAAAATATTTATCAGTTTAAAGCCTCTTTAATCACATGAGTTGGACTAATTCAGGTGAAAAGAAGCACCAGGGCTTCCAGTTGGTGCGTTCGTCTGCCTCTTTAAATGCTTTATGTACCTGGACCCAGCCGGCTGTGTCAGCTTTATGAGCTGGTTGCAGCTCTGCTCTCTCTGAGTTATGGAGAGGCCTTGAACAGTACCATTGAGCGGGCTAACAGCAGTTCCTCTACAGCCAGCTAAAATCAACACCTCTGTTATATGCTTTAGTGAAAGAGCAGCCCGTAAAACACTTCTCCGTTGTGGGAAGTCCCTTTGTGGCTCTGCTGCACGTTTTTTTTCTGCTGGGTTTTGCCTGCAAAAGACGGATCCAATCTGAAAACCAAGTTTGGCTGCTTCCTCATTTAATGACCACAACATTTGCCAGTTTTGGCTTTAGTGAGAAAATATGACCATTTGCTGAGTGGTGACCTACCACAGAGTAAAACAGGCTGAAGAGACACAGACAGCACAGTGCGGCAATATGAGGTGTTTTATGACACCAGCAGAAATAGCTTGATAATCATGAAATAGTGTAGCAGCTCTGGGGCCAGAAATCCAGCCTTCAAGTACCTGGGCAGTGTTTCTCATTACAGGGCCATAAATTAGTTTAACAGGTGGGTTTAGAATTGAGGGCCATGCAACACAATGATCCGGGCTCAGATTGTGAGCTCTGCCTTGAATCAAGGCCGAGGAAATAACTCCAGTTTGGTGGTGAAATCCAGTTATTAAATCAATGTGTCAAGAGTTAATCTAGAAAGATTTTAATTCTCTCCCCGAAATATTGTAGGTTTATCTCAAAGAAATCAATTTAAAAAAGACTTTCTAAGTAACCCTTTAACATTGGTGATGTCGCCAGCGCCACCTAAATAACACCCTCTTTCACATACGTTAAATGTTTGACCATTTACACAATCTCTACCTGTGTTTCCAGTATACAATTACACATATGCGGAAAACTTCTAAAACAAGGCAAAATTCTAGAAACGTAGAGAAAACATAATTTTGCAATTACACTAAATTAAATCATAACGCGACAAGTCATTCAAAAATGTGGCAACAGATGATTTACAGCAGATATTCCAATGTCGGTGTTAATCTCATTACAATGCATACAGAGGATGTGTAGAGATTTATTTATTTTAAATAGCTCTACAAAAGATTCGGTTATCACGTCTCTATATTTTGGTTCATGAGATCATTCAGAGTCTCCGCTGGTGCTGTGAGCTTCACTCCCTCTGCAAAAGCCGCTTTCCACTGTTAGTTCAGTGTCTAGAGGTGGCTGCCTCCCTATCGGATCTCTGTCTGCCCGGGGGCCGCCCCGCGTTGTGAGAGCGATCGCTCCAGCCCCATAAGCCCTGCGACAGGTCGCCAGCGTGTCACAGGGGGTGTCCCTTCTTCACCTAACAGTAGCTGGGAAAGTCTCCAACGACTGTGGGTTAAGAAAATGGATGCAAACTGGCTGCCTCTGCAGAGTAGTTGGTCATGTTACGTATTTAATTAGAAAAAATGTGTTTTCATTTCAGTTTTTGTTACGAAGGAGGGAAGGAGGGAAGGAGGGAAGCACCCAGGTGCAGAGAACTGGAGGAGGCAGAAAGGGAAACAGGGGCTCTAATAACCAAACAAAAACTAAAAACCAAAACCACTGCATCAGGCAGGCAAACTCGAAACTCGAAATCTTATACACACTTGAAACAGGGGAACATTAACCTATGGAGATGCACAGGAGGAAGGGAAAGACGGGACTTCAATACATACAGACAAACAAGACACAGGTGGAAACACTCAGGACAGATGGGGGACAAAAGCTAAACTCGAGAATACAACAAGACAGGAAACCTTACAAATTAAAACAGGAACTGAACTCAAAACATGACAGAAACCAGAACTCAGAAGTAAAGAAACTAAAACCGTGACAGTTTTGTGAACTGTGTCAATTTTGATACGCTTCAAAAACCACCTTCTCCGAAGGCGAAAACGTTTTTCAAAATGGACGTGTTTCAATTAAGCGAATTCTTAAGAAAAAGTTCAATTTGTGCAATTTCATGGAAATGCACCTACTGTGAATCACATGATCTGCTTTTTATATGTGTTTTTCATACATCCAACCCATTACTAATGCAAAGTGTTGCATAACGACCCAAAGCTTTTCTCCATGACAGAATAAGCTGATTTAAGGTGATTGTGTAATCACTCCACCACTGCTGGAATTGTGTAAAAACCATAAACAGTCGAAGAGTTACGGCAGTCAAAAGAATTTCAACACTGGAGCCAAAGCTCAGGTGTTAGAGGGTTAAATGTTTAGAAAACAGAGAGAATAGTCATTGATACCACATGAATATGTTGACATTGCTGCAATTTCTTTTAATCACAGATAAGTTTGGACACCTATGGAATGGTTTCTTTAGAGAATAAGGACAACTCCCATTACAATAAACATGACACAATTCTAAAAATCCTAAATATTCTAAAGGTTCTTATCCATTCAGGTGACATCTTAAAGTTGAGTCATAGCAAGTGGACTAATAAAATAAACAAAGGAATGTGCAACCGAAGGCCCTTGAACCCCTGAACCCTCCCAAACCTAACATGGGATTTACTCTCATGTCAGCACTTCCTAAAATACATTTTCCAAGTCTGGAGTATCATAGGATAAGTTCTGAACATTTTTAGGCAAGATTTCAGTTAATTTTTTTTTGCATTTTACTTGACTTTGTCTTTGTATTTATTTACTTGTTTTATGTGTTTTTGTCATGGCCCTGTCCTTTGTCCCCATCTGATGAACTGACAGGTGATTATCACCAATATTGTGTCATTGCCATTAAAGCAGGCTCTGCCCAGAAAACCATCTGCTGCTAGACGCTCTCCAGCTGCCTCTCTGCGGTTTGAAGTTCTCGTCTGTTTCCTGGTTTTTTGGATTTTGCTTCTTGTTTTGGATCACCAACATTCTGGAAACGGCCAGCTGGTCCTCCTCTCCCTGTACACCCTCCTCTGGATCAAGGACACATCATACCAGACTTGACTGAAACTACTGAATAAACTCTTTGTGACCTTGGAGCAGACTGCATTCAGGGATCAGTTTATCGCATTCTGACAGTTTATCTTGACATAAATTAAGTTTGATTTTCCGCATTCTGTAAAGCATTTCTTTGATTTCAGATCTTTTAAAATGTCTGTAGAAATAAAGTTCACTCTTGTTCTGTGTCTGCACTGGCCTCCATCAAACTAGGTTCTAGTTGCTAATCCTCACAATTCTTGTTCCATCAACTGTTCCATTCAGTCTGCATAAAGCCCATGATTCCAATGTCAGACCTTTTAAGTTAGATAAGTCTGCCTGCTACTTTATTTAGTCCTTGGTTCAGGAGTCAGTCATGTGTTTACATTTTTAAAGTTGTGCTTCAGCTTTAAGTAATTATAAATTGGGTTCTGTGTTTTGATTATGTTTTGGATCTTCTGCATTTTAGTCCTGCCACCAATGTTATGGCAAAAGGTGTCAATGAGAAAAAAGGCAACAAAACGTCAATGAGCTGCTGAAGAACGGATGCATTGGTTTTTGTGCATAAATGATCAGCATTGAAGGTTATTTTTTAATGTGGAGAAAAAGAAGTGATGGATACAAAAGTGGTTTAGGTGAGGCATTACAAACATTTGGAGTTGTTGAGGTTAGACTTTGTTTCGAGTGAACATGAGTTAGATATCATCTTAACCCTTGTGCTATCTTAGGTACTTTAACATTGGGAGTTGGGTCATCTAGACCCACTAGACAGTGCTCTGAACCTTTTTTCTTCAATGATTTGTGATCTTCACTGGTGTCCATGGATTACATGAAATCTTTCCACCTTTATCCACCTTTGTCATGATAGGGAGAACACGTCAATGTAAGGGTGGGGTCATCTAAGATAGCACAAGGGTTTAAGGATAGCTTCGCAGGCAAGCATGTCCTTCAATGTGGGAGAGCTTTCTCTGGGATCTTTTCTGGTGTAAACATGACCTTGTTAGGGGCCACACTCACAGGTGCCATGTGATGCATGTCAAAACAATCATGCACATTTCTCAAAAGCCCACAAAAGCCCACATGCGCTAATTGTCACATAGGATCCTGAGCAATCTTTGTCTTTCCAATATTAACCATTTTCCCACTTTTTAATCTTTTTTGCTTTGATACACTTCATTTTTTGCATTTTAAATGTCCTGTCACTGTATTTTTGGTGGAGGTCATTTCAACTGAGTGACTTTAGAAAGTTAATGTAAAAACCTTAATGGGGGGTCATAGGAGAATTTGATGTGCTGCTTTTACACAAGCACTGGATGTTGCAGTCCCTCCCCCATCCTAAATACTCACAATGTGTTTGAATCAGACTGCAGACATGGAACAGAGAAGAGAAGTTCACCCCTTTTATAAAATGGGTTAAATAACTAAACTTATTTTTCTGTAATCTAACTCTAAATTCCCTCTGCTCTCTTTCCTTTTTTAAGAATAACCATTTCAAGTTTGGTGATTAGGTTAAAACATGAATACAAGTATGTCCAGAAAGCACCTGCAGGGTTGTGGTAAATGGTAAATGGCGTATACTTACATAGTGCGTTTTTTTACCTTCCTTAAAGGCCCAAGGCCCTTTACAGACACAATCCCGTTCACACATTCACACCTGATGGCTTATGTTCATAGGTGTATTTTTAGCATATACAGTTAAGTACTTAGTTAGAACCTATTTTGTTTAATAAAAGAAACAAAACATCTAAATGTAAAGTCTTCAAATCAAATCAAATTTTATTTGTATAGCACTTTTCCAACACAAGGTACTCAAAGTGCTTTACATGATGAAATTTAAAAAAAAAGGACAAAACATACATATATGTAATTAAAAAACTGGCACAATGCCAGCCCCCCCCCCCCCACACACACACACACACACACACACCCACACACACACAAACGTATGTACTCACTCGCTGTGATAAAAAGACAAAAGGATACAATGCAAAACCTGGCTTTGTACTGAGGTTGGGGATGTTTTGGGGAAGGTCCACATCAGTGACACCCCACCCAGGTTCACAGAGTCCACTACCACAGGACCCCCCAGATCCAGACAAAGAGCTGGACCTGAGAGATCCCATCGCAGCGACCCCGCTCACTGGGAAGGGTCCATCACCGATGTGGACGATCCCTCGGAGGAAAACTGGAATTACAGCTAAAATGTAAAAGGAGTAAAATAAAAGATAAAATAAATGAAAAAAGAAAAAAAAGGGTACATAAAGGGTAAATAAATACATTAAAATGAATAAATAGATTAATTTAAAAAAAAATAATAAAAAATAGCCTAACTCTTCATCCTGTTGAAGATTAGAATTAAATTGTAACATTGCAGAACTAATTTTTTAATGTTTCAGTTTTATGATACATAGACTCACCAGCCACTTTATTAGGTCCACTTCAATAGTACCGGGTTGGACCCCCTTTTGCCTTCAGAACTGCCTTAATCCTTGGTGGCATAGATTCAACAAGGTACTGGAAACATTCCTCAGACAGTTTGGTCCATATTGACATGACCAAATCCCATGGATCACAACAGTGATCCATGGGATTGTCATCCATGATGACAATCTCCCGTTCCACCACATCCCAAAGGTGATGTATTGGGTTGAGATCTGGTGAATGTGGAGGCCATTTGAGCCCAGAGAACTCATTGTCATGTTCAAGAAACCAGTCTGAGATGATTCCAGCTTTATGACACGGCGCCTTTTTCTGTTGGAAGTAGCCATCAGAAGATGGTTCACTGTGGTCAGAAAGTGATGGACACGGTCGGCAACAATATTCAGGTAGGCTGTGGCGTTGGATCCATTCTCAATTGGTGCAAAGGGGCCCAAAGTGTACTAAGAAAATACTCCCCACACCATTACACCACCACCAGACTGAACCATTGATACAAGGCAGGATGGGTCCATGCTTTCATGTTGTTGATGCCAAATTCTGACTGATCTGAATGTCGCAGCAGAAATCCAGACACATCAGAGCAGACAACGTTTTCCAATCTTTTATTGTCCAGTTTTGGTGATCCTGTGTGAATTGTAGCCTCGGTTTCCTGTTTTTAGCAGACAGGAGTGGCTCCCGGTGTGGTCTTCTGCTGCTGTAGTACATCCGTCTCAAGGTTGGACGTGTTGTGCTTTCATAGATGCTCTTCTGCAGACCTCCATTGTAATTTGCACAGTTTACTCAGGTGTGACTTATATGGGATTTTTTTTTTTAAAAGACTCATGAGTTTGTTATTTTTCCACTAACAAACTCTAGAGGGAATTGTAGGAGTGTTTATCAGCACTTGCTATTGACAGCAACAGAGAAGAAGTGCTGCTCAGATTACTCCAGATTTGGCGGAATTCAGAAATGTTGCACCTTTCTCCCAAAAGTGCAATTTATACTTATACTCAGGAGCAACTTATAGTGCGGAAAACACAATAGTTAACAATGAATTAATAGCAAGGAATATAAGGAACTTTGTTAATGTCTCATTGTGCATACTTGTACAACACTGTGAATTTACAAAACTATTCAAAAGACTGGAAATTTCTGATAAGATTTCAAAGAGAAAGCAAATTTTAAAAAAAAGCATAGTAATATTGGCAAGCGTAATCTTTACGAAGTACCTGTCTTAAGTCCAGCTGTCAAACACACAATAGTGCGAGACTAAACACGAAACAAACAATAACTGTTGTATCGTCAACCTCACCAATGAGGGAAAAAAGCAACTATTTTCTCCCCCCTTCGTTTTCATTTAAAGCACTTCCATTACTTTCATCCAATTCCTGTTAATTGTCTGGGATGCACCCAGTCTCTGGCTCAATGACAGCTGGAATGGAATCCAGCCCCCCCATGACCCAAAAGAGGATGAGGCACACACAGAAAATGGATGGATTATCTAGAGCATTAAAAACAGAAAGGTCTACTGTGAAGCATTATCATTAACCTAAATGTTGGCTGGCTTGTAATCTGAATGAAGCATTAGTAATAATAAATAATGCGTTTGCAGAGCTGGTTTGAACAGGTTAGTGATTAGAAAATATTTACCATTGAAAAGAATCACATCTAAAAGAATTATGATGTTTTTCACAGTCACAAATATTGGTGTTTATCCAACAATAAGGCAGTTTCTTTACAGTTTAGGAAAGGACAAGCCACCTGCTGCACGTACGTCTTCAAGTTTTAGTTTTTTGTGTCAGGTTCAGGTCCAGGTGTTGCAGATCAGATGTTGGCCGCTGGCACATGCCATCTTGATTTATTGCAGACATTATTTTCAATACTTATATATGCATTGGTAATATATGGAATGTGTTTGCGTTGACTGCAGTGTGCTTGTCTTGACGTTTTAGCTGGCAGGGAAGAACAGGCGGGTTATTTAGGAGTGCAAAGGTCAAAGTGCAAATAACTAGTTCATTTTGCATCAATACTATGTTACAAAGAGCATGCAGCTGTCATAGTCCAGCTGAACTCTGACTCAAGCTTGGTTTATCATCTAAAGTTAGAACTATTTATGTAAATAGTTGAGCAAGAAACAGCTCGCCCCCACCTGAAGAGAGTCTATAATTTTTTAAATTTCACGGCGCACAGGAACAAGAAAAGTAAGGTAATCAGAAAGGAAAATAAAAGTAGAACTGCCACCAATACGTTGGATTCACTTGAGTGAAAAAGAGCTTTGTTTTTTACATTTTTCATCTGCAGAAGTAACGACCTAAACTGCGACAGCGATTGAATAGACAGGTGAAGGTGTGGTGAGCAGGGCTGATGACAGTGAAGTGCAGCAGGTCTCCTCGGGGGTCACTTGCTAGGTGGTCTTTTGGTTGAAGACCTGGGATCCCTAAAACTGAGCCAGAGCAGTGAGCTTATCGCAGTGACCATCACACACCTCGCAGCCTCTGGTGACGTGTTTTGGCTGTGACTGACAGCAGCTTAAAAGCAGCAAGTTTTGTCAAATAAAAAGCTGCAGTTGTGCCTGTAAAGAACGTTTTAGTCCAACACATGAGCCACTTTAACCCTTCTGCTATCCTAGGCACTTAAACATTGGGAGTAGGGTCATCTAGACCCATTAGACAGTGCGCTGAACCTTTTTTCTTCAATGATTTGTGACCTTCACTGGTGTCCATGGATTACATGAAATCTTTCCACCTTTATCCACCTTTGTCATGGTAGGGAGAACACGTCAATGCAAGGGTGGGGTCATCTAAGATAGCACAAGGGTTAAGTCTGTGCTTGGACCTATTTTCCACCTTAGCGGTTTAGTGTCATTTATTTATGTCTTTAGTGCAAATAATGTCCTGCATGGGAATTTTCAAAAAGAGATATTCAGTGCATGAAAATTACAGCATCGGACAACCCCTATATTGTCTTTCAGAAAATAAAGCAGCACCTTTATGTCCTCTTTGGATCTCAGGTAGGAAACTTAATATCAAGAACCCTTTGGAAATAAGTCAAACATTTTTACCCAACAAGCAGATTTTCTTTGAATAAGCAAAACAACAAAAGACTAAGATTATTTTTGTTATTGAAAATGTGACAGTTTTTCTTCAAACAAGGTGTTTTCTTTTCTTAGGATTGTGTTTTTGCAGTGCATTTTCAATATATATACACAAAGGTGAGTTTCAGGAGCATGTACATTACAGTTTTGGACCAATTTAAAGGTGTGAATGATGGAAAAGATGAAACAAACTAGTCCTGACCACAGAAATGTTTGTGAAACACACACTCACACCACACAGGTAAGGTATAGGACCTCTATTCTTCTGTCCCCTACCCCATCCGTGGCAGGGGAAACCAGGCCCTCGCCAACGGCGGTTGTGTCCCTTATGTGCTGGCTTCCTGGACCCGGTGGCCCTCTCACCACGCAGGGAGAGGGATCCCTGAGTTCTTCTGCAAAACCATGAGGCGGGGATCACATCACATCTGAGGTGTGCCTGGGGGGTGTCTGTGACCCTGTGGTGTGGGTTCTGGTCCTTGCCCTTGAGCGCCGGCCTTCTCCAAAATTCCAACTGTGGGTGAGTCTTGTTTACAACACTTCTTGTGGACCCCCCCACTCTTGGGCGTCTTCTTCCTGGGCAGGGGTGGCTGGCCCCTGCCTCGCTCTCTCCTGGACCAGCTGTGGGCTGGGTGGGTGGGTGGTTGCCTGGAGTGTGGGCCAGGTCTTCCTTGGGGGGCCCTGGCTCGTGCCTTGGGTTGGGGTTGGGTGAATGCTCAGAACTCCTGGGTGGTGGTGGGTTGCTCGTCTGGGGCTGGGGGTGCTTTCCCGGGGTCCCCGGGGCAATTGCTTTGGCTGGAGCTTGCAACCTCTGTGTTCCTGTGCCTCTGCTCTCTGGCGTTGGGGGCCTTTGTGATGGTCCTGCTGTCCCTGTGAGCAGATTTCCTCTAACTGCTATACCGTACGGGTGTGTGGGTGGGACCTGTCTACCACTGCTGCTTCAGTGGATTTAACAGGTATGTTTGTAACATTAGAGTGTGTATGGACAGGCTCCGCGCCCTTTTGACAAATATTTACTCCTGACAGTAATGATTATAAACTTCCAGCAACTTTCTTTATCACCCTACCCCCCTTCTATAATCATCCTCCTATTTCCTTAAGTGCCCTTTTTTTCTCTTTCTTTTGAGCCCTTATCTCCCCTCCTCTCTAACATCCCTTTCTCTTTATCCCTCTTTTTCTTTTACCTCAGATCCAACAAAAAATTAAAAAAGGGGTTTATACAAATACACAACTTCTGTGTTCGAAGATCCAGAACCCCCTGTTGCAACAGTAAAATATGTCCAACGCAAGATGCCTTCAGCTCTTATCTGTTTTCTCAGCTTTCTCAGGCCAATAAAAGAATTAAAAAAGGAATTGTTTGTGAAGTGACTCAAAAGAAATCTTTTTAGAATTTTTTTAAGAATTTGCTTAGTTGTTCCATTAGGGAACTTTGTCCTGAACTGTTGGTCACAACACTGTTGGTGATGACATCTATTCCATTTTGACATTATCATTGCAAACAGTGAAGTGAAAAGAATCTTAAAGGAAATATGATATAACTCTATGTAAATACTATAGCTCCTTGTGTGGTCTGGCAGGAAGAGTTGTAAGTCTACTCATCACTTTCATGGGAGTTTGTGCCAAAATCAACGGCTTGGGGAAAAGTCTGATTACATTAACATTTGACTGTGTTAAAGTTAGAGTCCATCAGTTGGCAGACACCTGAGTGTATGAAACCTTTTTTTCTGCAGTTGACCCATTTCCTGGGGGAGCAGTAAGCTGTGGTCCACAACTATTTGGTGGTTTAACCACCCAATCCAATGTCAATAATTGAGCTTGGAGGTACTTGGACCCATTTTTTATATTTTTTTGGTATGACCTATTCATGGATTTGAACCCACAACCTCCAGGTTTTACAACAAACAGAACAATCTTCAACTTGGCCACTGAGCTGATATATTTACTCAAGGAACACCCAACAAAGAAAGCTTCTCGACTGGATTAAAAACAAAAAAACAGCCTTTGTTTCAATTGGAACAAATGTGATCAGTGTGTTAGGACCATGTAATGAAGTGAACCGGATAATTATAGGATCTGACCCTTTTGATTCCTGCATTTTTGTGTGAAACAGCACTGCTTTCCTGTGTTGATTGTTGGTCGATCAACAGAGAGAATTTGGCAGTTTCATCAAGAGTGCAAACCATGTTCACAGTTACAGTTCAGTCAGGAGACAGCTAGAGTCGTCTGAGTTAAAGCACACTCTTGCAAGTAACCGTCTTGCAGCACATCTCAGCCATACTTAAGTAAGAAGTAAAAAGTGTTGTTACCGACATTCAAAACTGGTAAACGACATGTAAAGTTTTAATAAGTCAACCGTCCCAATAAGAATTGTAAAGTGCAGCACATCCATCTTTCTCTTGTTTGAAAAGTACTTTCAAGTTACCCGTCAAAAATTTCCCTCGCATTTCCTGGCCAATGACTGACAAGATCTTTAGTCATGTGGTTTCGTTTACAAACTTTGGTCCGTGACAGAATGGTGCGCTTGATGCCAGTCTGAATACAGACCAAGCACAGGTTTCGGGACTCGAACCGAAACAAATTAAGTGGACTTGATGCGGAACAAAGAATTTTCCCAGTCTAAACACACCCTTAGAAAGTCCAAAGCGCTTTAAAGTCACAGTCTCATTCACACAAGCACATTCACACACTGGTGGCAGCTCTGGTGGCATTGATCATGTATTGATTTGTATGAATTTATTTAGAAATGCTTTCATTAAACAAACCAAAAGCAACAGCTGAGCTATTTGTTGTTCTATAACATTCTACTATCTCAGAGCATTTTCTCAGGTTCCATTGGTACTGGAACCCGTTTCCTCCCATAATCTCTTTTGTTTGCAGACCCAAACAAGTGAACCTTGATGTGAATTATTACAGTATATACAGTATATTACAGAAAGAATAACAATTGAGAAGAAAAATAGCATCTTACATAATAAATTCTGAAGTACAAACCAAAAAAAGTTCAGAAAAAGTGTTTTTAGCTAACACGGATGAATGCATTTATAAGCGAAGGTCAGAGGACTTGCAGGTTTTCCTTTTTGAGTGATTTTTAAAAAAAATATTTGGGTGACAGTTTTGAGTGATACTAGTTGCAATGTAAAAAAGTAATTACAAATCACAAGAGACAGAACAGGACGAATGTATACCTTCCAATAGAAAATAGCATCCTAGAGGTATCATGTATCGGTACTGCTATTTTTTCTCAAATAACAGTTGAAGATTACAAATTTTTGACGGGTAACCAGAAAGTGCTTTTCAAACAAAAACTTTTTCTATTATCTCTTAGTTTGGCCTTTCCAACTCTTTAAAGTCCCACTCCGATCATCTTTCTTTCAGAGCGTTCCCAATGGTCTTGTAATTATGATTATGTTGTTTTTAGAAGATCAAAAAACCTGTGCCCTTTCCGAAGACATAGTTTCTGTTGTTGGTGGGACAGTTGCGGTTGAGAAAGCCTGTCCGCATTTTCCATCATCCATCTGTTTACACGCTCTCCCTTTAGCTTACAGCCCCTCATACCCCAAACCTAACATTATGGGAGCTATCCAGCCGTACAGTTTTGAGCCCGATACCAGCTCAGACGAGGAAAACAAAGACGTGTGAATCTATTTGTCTGCAAGCGGATGTATCAGAATGGAGCAGAGCAAGGAGCTTGTAGACCTCCCAGCATATTTTCTACGTAACAACTACAATGTATTTCAAATTGCATTATTTTTTGCCTGCTCTTGATCCACAACGATTTGAATAAAGAAATACTCAAAAATGCAAATTGAAGCTTAATTTTCTTTGTGTATCAGAAAAATGCCAGAAGGACATGTTAAAAACAAACAAAAAACGTTTTCATCGGAGTGGATCTTTTAGGTCCTGAAATCTTCATGCTCTGGGAGTTCTGGGAGGAAGGTGCAGAGACAAATGTTTTCCTGTCTTCTAAAGTTGGGCTGACTGTCAAGGTTGTTCTGTTATCTCGTAATGAGTGTACACTTATGCAGACCCACACATACATATCAACTAAAGCAAATCCAATACTTTTGCCTCAACGTTTCAAGATTTTTTCTTCCTATTGGAATGAGTCATTGGCCTAACAATGGGCCACACTGGCAGCCTGTCCTCTGCAGAGCTCTGATAGCAAAAGAATGCCACTCAGGGAGGGTTTGGTTGCTTTGTATTCTCTTCACAGTGAGATCTTAACCCCCCCAGTGTTGGCCCCTTCACCCCTCACCTCCTGTCTCCACTAATGTGGCTTTATTGACTGTGACACACTGAGCATGGAGACGATGGCCAAACAATTAAAAGTGCCCTAAAGGAAAGGCCATTAGAGTCACAAACTCCTCCGTGGGCTTTGTGGACATGCGCACAGGTTTGTGTGTCCCACAGTGGGACAGACACACTTACCCCACCAGCAGCACACCAGCGAAGAGACTCTGCAGGAGAGTCATGGTTAAATTTCCAAGAGATCATGAGGATGAAGTTTTGAGTTTCTTTTATCACTGAACTCTTTAAGGCGCTTCACAGAGCTCCTTCCAAACCACCTTACATCTGCCGCACATCCAAAGACTGGGTTATCAGCAAAATCAGGCTTGCTAATGCTCAGCAAACACTGCAGAGATCAACTGGATTATAACAAATTTCTGACTGGGGTGTGTGCAGCTGCCACATAAAGCTTGTTCTCTGCATGCACAGATCTCTAATGAACTGGGTGGGCAGATGATGGGAAGTGGCTAATGCTCTTAAAGAAATCTGCACACACATGTATTCATAGAAAATAGACTGTGGGGAGTGTTCCTGACAGCTTTGATGGCACTAATTGTGTCTCTTTTTTCCAAATCCTGGGCTAAAGATGTAAAGCAAAAGCTCTATAATGAGGCCGCTAATGGTCCACGTGACCCTTGACCTCCAGCTTCTTTTAGGGCCCTTCCAGGGGCCACAGGCAGCATTATAATCGCTTCCATGAACTACCCATAGCCCTTTCAAATGTGACATTTAGCCCTGCCAGAGAGTTAAAAGTTAAATTCGTAAAATGCAGCAAATGCTGTCCTGTCACTTGTCATCAGGTTTGATTACACTCGTGCGCTGTTGTTTGTCTTTCTTTATTAGCTTATGGCCTGATGAAATGATCTGTATTTTATTACGCGCTCCTAGAAAGACTTCTGTTTACAATTTATAAACACATGCACACACTCATTCATTCAAACGTTCATCGTCCAAACGCATTACGTAAGTATTTAGTTTATTCAAATTGTCCAAAATCAAGTTTGTTAGAAAAAGGTAGTAGTTAGGCAAGGCAAGGCAAGTTTATTTGTATAGCACAATTCGTACACAAAGTAATTCAAGGTCCTTCACAAAACAGAAAAATGCAATAAAATCACAATACATCATAGAAATAATAAAAGTAAAATTTACTTTAAAAGAAAAGAAAAATTTTGAAAATCTATTTAAAAACAAAGGAAGGAAAGGAAAGAAAAGTGCAGATAGGACCTTTCAGTCATATACATGGCTAAACAGAAATGTTTTAAGTCTAGATTTGAACATGAACACAGAAGCGGCCTGTCTTACGCCTTCAGGGAGGCTGTTCCAGATTTTAGCTGCAGAATATTGAAATGCTGATTCCCCTTGTTTAGTTCTGACTCTGGGAATCAACAGGAGGCCGGTCCCTGAGGTCCTCAGAGTACGAGGTGGTTCATATGGCACTAACTTGTCAGAGATGTACTTTGGTGCGCGGCCATGGAGAGACTTGTACACAAGCAGAGCTGCTTTGAAGTCTATTCTTTGAGGTACAGGGAGCCAGTGCAAAGACCTGAGCACAGGACTAATGTGATCATACTTCCTGGTTATAGTCAGGACTCGAGCAGCAGCATTCTGGATGTACTGAAGCTGTTTTACACTTCGTTTATTATTTATTTATTACATTCAAACTACAATTGTCAGACCACAAGCTCTCCGCTCCATTCTGATGCACCCAGTTGTCTTTGTGTTCCTCGTCTGAGCTGACATTTGGCTCCAAACCGTACGGCTGGATAGCTCCAATATTGCCTACGTGCACGATAGAACTTCCGGTTAACTTCCGTGTTTCGAGTGTAAGGCCGACGACTTCCTGTTGGTCGTTTTATTGTTGTGGGAAGTTTTGTTGAATTGCTAGTTTTGAGTAAATAGGAGCGGATTTCGGGTAAAAGAAAGGCGTTTGGTGTTTCAACGCGTGACAAAGACATCACAACATTGTTGTGTACCCGTGTGCGAATTTGTCAAAGTACAACAGTACTAATATACGCTTTCATAGCTTTCCAGTAGATGTGTCGATGAGAGCTGAATGGATGGTGAACACGGCGGAAGGACTTCACCCCAAGCAAGACGTGTCGTGTTTCGTATTTGCAGCAATCAGAAAGAAAATGCGTCATGTAAACACGCCGTTCGGAATACTTTGCCCCGGTCAGACTCGTTCGGATCAAAATCAAAAAGATAGGTGGGATATACCGATCGTGGAGCATGTAAACGGTCATTCCGATTGTGTGTCACTACTGCTCTGGGTTACGTCATGCATAGACGGTGTTTCGCTGAGAGAAAGCTTGTGAGCTCCTCCGGGACCGACCAGCGGCTCTGCGGACGCCCCTCGTAAAGCGCCACTCCGCTCTCGCCCTGCTGGCTCTCCCCTCTCTTTCACCCCTCACGAGGGAGATGCGGGGGGATGCGTGTCCACTGACGTCTGGACCCGGCGTCCGAGCTCTGCGTTCGGGCTCCGGAGCCAGTGGACCGAGTGAACCTCTCTGAGCAGAGCAGCCGGATTTATTAATGTGTTTGAGGGGAGGGTGCTTTGTTACGCGTGCGTTTTGTTGTTTTGTTATGTGTGAGAACTCGGACTGCGAGCCGAACCGCCGCTCTGGGTTAGCGGCTGCCGGACTCGCGAGGACAGAGCAGAGCACACAGTGTGTGTGAGCTTTTCAGAGCAGAAATGCCGCTCACTCCTTAGAAACTGTTCAAAAGATTACATGGAATTGTGTTTCTAGTTGTGCCCCGACAAAATAAAGGCTGATGTTATTCCCAGACATTTACATGCAACCAGGATGCAGATTGCAGCGTTTCCCACATGGTTTGTCCTGGATTTTGTGTCCATCAAAAGGCTAATGTTGTTAGCCAGTGTTGTTAGCCTCTCCTAACACTGGGTTCTTCTTCAGTTCTGTTCTTCCACAAAAAAAGCACTGACCACAAGGATTAAATATAAAATGATGAGCGAACAGGCACTTCATAATATTCATAACATTAATAAAAGCACGTTTGGAAGATCGCCTCGTATATAGCGGAGCTGCTGCATAAATATATGTGACAGCAAAGGTTTGTTTACAACGGGACTCATTTCCTTTTCGGTATTTTCGACACTATATTTTTTCGACACGATATTTTGCCCATGTAACCACGCACTGGTCGACAATTCTGTAGATGTCGTTCACGTCGATTTTCGGGAGACCTTGTAGACAACGGGTGAAATATACCATCTTTCGCAATCAAAATCTGCCGTGTCGCTGCTACAGAAGTCGCAAGCCGGAAATGGTTGGCCTCACACTTAAGGCGGCGGAAGTAGAACTCCTTACTTTCGTGCACGGAGCCTATTACTCACCATTTTTGTTGCTCCGCTAATGTCAGATTGGGAATGTGACGGGCTGTTAGTTAGCAGAAGAACGAGTAAATAGATGACGGGAAAGATGGCCGGCTTACCCTGTGCCACAACTCAGATATCAATTTCTAATGAACTCTTGCCGCTCTGGACAAACTATGTTCTAGAAAACTATGCAGGATTTCTAATTTTTCCCAAAAATTGCATAATTTGAGTGTGCAGAGTGGGACTTAAAGTAGAAGAAGATGAAAGACAAAGGTGTTTTCTTTTTATCTACATTTTCTAGCATTTACCTTAACAAGTTTTTACTGAAATTCATAAAATCATTGTAAAGCAGCTAAAACAAAAGTTCTGGCAGAAACGGGTTTGAACATTTGACATAATTAAGTCTATTCTTTGTCATAAATTTTTTACCCAGCACCCATTACATCAAGATTCACCTTCAATAAATTTCCTGCATGTTAGACTTCAACCAGCCTTCCCCATTTTATTGGTGATGACATCACTCAAATAACAGGCCCTTTAATCTGCTGTTTTTTATAGAACAATGGAGGATTAACTAGGAACAGAGTGAACAAAGGATTCACATTTCCTGTCTGGGTCTTTTACTTACAAAAGAAAATCGTTAACTAATGAAAACATATTTGCATTTAGAGCGAACCATTACCACATCATTACAAAACACTCACTCTTCTATAGAAGCTAAAGAGTCTGCAGATCAGCCCAAAGGCAGTGACTTGCAGTCAGTTTGAGTATATGGCAACAATCTTTTCAAGAAAAAGTATATATATATACTTTTCCTGGTCCATATTCTGCACACATGTTCCTGTATATTATTCCAGCCACTTGATTGTGGCGCTCCATGTATGCTTTACCTGCCAGCATCTTACATCCTGCAGTTATGTTCTGGATTGTTTCAGGCGCCTCTTTGCACAGCCTACACCTTGGGTCTTGTCTGGTGTGGTAGATCTGAGCCTCTATCGCTCTGGTGCTCAGGGCTTGTTCCTGAGCAGCCAGGATGAGCGCTTCAGTGCTGTCCTGTACGCCAGCCTTTCTATCCATTGGTAGGACTTCTTGATATCAGCCACTTCGGTTGTGGTCCGGTGGTACATCCCATGCAGGGGTTTGTCCTCCCATGAGGATCTGTCCTCCAGCACTGTATCCTCTGCTCTCCATTGCCTGAGACATTCGCTGAGCACACTGTCAGTTGGGGCCTTGAGCTTGATGTACTCATGCATCTTGGATGTTTCATCCTGGATAGTGGCTTCTACGCTCACTAGTCCTCGGCCTCCTTCCTTGCGGCTAGCATACAGTCTCAGGGTGCTGGATTTGGGGTGGAACCCTCCATGCATGGTGAGGAGCTTTCGTGTTTTAACATCCGTGGTCTGTATCTCTTCCTTTGGCCATCTTATTATTCCTGCAGGGTATCTGATAACTGGCAGTGCGTAGCTGTTTATTGCCCGGGTCTTATTTTTGCCATTGAGCTGGCTTCTCAGGACTTGCCTCACTCGTTGGAGGTATTTAGCTGTTGCAGCTTTCCTTGTTGCCTGCTCGAGGTTGCCATTTGCCTGCGGAATTCCAAGGTACTTGTAACTGTCCTCGATGTCTGCTATTGTTCCTTCTGGGAGTGAGACCCCTCCTGTGTGGACTACCTTGCCTCTCTTTGTCACCATCCGGCTGCATTTCTCGAGCCCGAATGACATCCCAATGTCAGTACTGTAGATCCTGGTGGTGTGGATCAGGGAGTCAATGTCACGCTCGCTCTTAGCATATAGCTTGATGTCATCCATGTAGAGGAGGTGACTGATGTTGGCCCCATTTCTGAGTCTGTATCCATAGCCAGTCTTGTTGATTATTTGGCTGAGGGGGTTCAGGCCTATGCAGAACAGCAGTGGGGACAGAGCATCACCTTGGTATATCCCACATTTGATGGACACTTGTGCAAGTGGCTTCCCATTGGCTTCAAGGGTGGTTTTCCACAGCTTCATTGAATTTCCTATGAAGGCTCTTAGAGTCCTGTTGATGTTGTACAGCTCCAAGCATTCAGTGATCCATGTGTGTGGCATTGAGTCATAGGCCTTCTTGTAATCAATCCAGGCTGTGCACAGGTTGGTATGTCGTGACTTGCAGTCTTGAGCGACTGTTCTGTCGACCAGGAGTTGGTGTTTGGCTCCTCTGGAGTCTCTACCAATGCCCTTCTGTGTGTTGCTTATGAATTGATCCATGTGCCTATTTATCTTGGTTGCAACGATGCCAGACATGAGCTTCCATGTTGTGGAGAGACATGTTATTGGCCGGTAGTTGGATGGGACTGCACCCTTTGAGGGATCCTTCTGGATCAGGATTGTTCGCCCTTCTGTTAGCCATTCGGGGTGAGTCCCATCTCTTAGCAGCTGGTTCATTTGTGCTGCCAGGCGCTCGTGGAGTGCAGTAAGCTTCTTTAGCCAGTAGGCATGTATCATGTCAGGGCCAGGTGCTGTCCAGTTCTTCATACCTGAGACTCTTTCTTGGATGTCTGCCACTGTGATGGTTACTGGATTCTGTTCAGGGAGGTTGCTATGTTCTTTTCTCAGAGAGACCAGCCACTGGGCATTGGTGTTATGTGCTGTCTCTTTCTCCCATATACTTTTCCAGTACTGTTCAGTTTCCAGCCTCGGTGGGTCTGCTCGGCTGTTTTGACCCTGCCACTGAGCATACACTTTTGCAGGTTGAGTTGCGAAGAGCCTGTTTATTTGTCTGGCTTCATTGTCTCTTGTGTACCTCTTTAGGCGGCTGCTCAAGGCTAGGAGCCTTTGTTTGGCAGTTTCCAGTGCTTCAGGTATGGACATCTGGCTGTATCTCTCAGGTACTTGCTTTCTCATTGTACCTCTTTGAGCCTCTGTCAGCCTACTCACATCCTTCCGAGTTGCCTTGATTTTGGCCTCTAACCGTTGCTTCCATGGTGGGTACTGCTTTCTTCCATGGTTGCTCTTATAGCCAAGCATCTCAAGGATCACTGCTGCTGAACTGTAAACCAGTTCATTGGTTTCTGTGATGGTTGTGGTAGGAATTGCCCTCAATGCTTCATTCACAGTTTCCAGTAGACTTTCAGGCGGTACATCACCTAACCGTTGTAGCTGGTGTCGGGGTTGCCTAGTGTTCATTCTAGACATGATCTTGTCTTTCAGGTCAGTTGCTGCCTCGCTCAGCGGAATTGTGGTTGTTGGGGCTGTGTACCCAATCTCAGGGTGGGAGTGTAGTATAGCCTGCTCTCTGACCTGTTGTTCTGGCTCTCCCGGGGTATTGCCATTGTATTGTATCGCTTCAATTTCAAGTTGTGACAGGAGTTGCCGTTTGTGGATGTTAGAGCACTGGGCTACCAGTTGTTTGGCAGTTAGCCTTGATTGTGGGTTTCGAAGCATCCATTCATTCCACATTCTCTGCATGTAACCCCTCTGGGTGGGATTACTCGAGTAGTAGCATTCTAACAGAACCTTGTTCTCACATCTAGTCCATTTCCGTCTTGTTCCAGTAGCCCACTTTCCATCAGGGTGCTCTGGTCCCTCAGCACCTGACGCAGACCTTGTTTGGCCGGGCGACGTCTGAGCCGGCATGACATGTAGTTCATTGTCTCTCATGTTGTGAGGTAGGCATTAGCGTTAAGGGACTTGCCCAAGGACCCTCACTGGGTGATGTTAATTGCCCGTCATTGTTATGGTAATTGCACCATTTCCATTGCCATTCTTCCACTACCATTAATTGTTCATTCCGCCCTGGGAATCGAACCGGTTTCCTGCATGACAGTCCTTCACCTTACCAACCGAGCTACCCAGCCGGTTATATATATATATATATATAT
>CM074498.1:3525932-3821773 GCA_037389245.1 Oryzias sinensis | reverse complement strand
CATTTATTTTCGCTTAATAAGGGGGTGTGGTTTTATGATTGATAGTTAGTGATGGTGGTCCTTTCTTCTGTTTTAGCTTTAGCACCATGACTGTACAATATAACTGGACGAATCACTTGTGACATCACCCTGAGAAAAGGCCTTGCTTCCGGTTCCAACTGAATGAAGTTAATTCAGTTCCCATATATCCGTCACTATGTTGGAATCATGCCAGTCGAGAGACATAGTCTCTCCAGGGTGTCGTGGGTCTTCCACGGGGCCTCCGTCCAGTGGACTAGATACCCAAGTCACCTCAACTGGCCCCTCTCAATGTGGAGGAGAAGCGATTCTATTCAAAGCTCCGTAGGGTGTCATTGCGCTCCCTTAGAGATAGGGTGAAAAGCTCATGTCAGCCGGTTGTATTAGGGAACTATTTCGGTACAGCGACTGCATTACTATTGATGCCAGACGTGAGCGTTGGAACGAAGATCGANATATATATATTTATGATTAGTAATCTGTATCATCAGTGCTTTTTCTGAGTACCTGAGTATCTCAAATGATCAGAGAGACTGGTGCTTAGAGTGAGCACTTTCCCATTGACTCAAATTTTAAAATCATCATTTTCACCCCCCCAATAAACCCCTTTAATGCCTGATGCTTAAACTTTTTATTTGATCAATTGATGCATATTTGATTCATGACAACTCGGGTGGAATGAATGAATGAATAGCTTTTATTGTCACATGTACAGCTTTTACACTGACATATGAGATGAGTAAGGTTTTTTATAATTTTAAGTTTTTTTTTTTACAAAAAAGCATTTATTTTCGCTTAATAAGGGGGTGTGGTTTTATGATTGATAGTTAGTGATGGTGGTCCTTTCTTCTGTTTTAGCTTTAGCACCATGACTGTACAATATAACTGGACGAATCACTTGTGACATCACCCTGAGAAAAGGCCTTGCTTCCGGTTCCAACTGAATGAAGTTAATTCAGTTCCCATATATCCGTCACTATGTTGGAATCATGCCAGTCAAGAGACATAGTCTCTCCAGGGTGTCGTGGGTCTTCCACGGGGCCTCCGTCCAGTGGACTAGATACCCAAGTCACCTCAACTGGCCCCTCTCAATGTGGAGGAGAAGCGATTCTATTCAAAGCTCCGTAGGGTGTCATTGCGCTCCCTTAGAGATAGGGTGAAAAGCTCATGTCAGCCGGTTGTATTAGGGAACTATTTCGGTACAGCGACTGCATTACTATTGATGCCAGACGTGAGCGTTGGAACGAAGATCGACCGGTAAATTGAGAGCTTTGCTTTTTGGCTCAGCTCTCTCTTCACCACGATGGACCGATACAGCGACCGCATAACTACTCCCTGTGTTTCAAAACAGGTCGTGGGTAGCCAATATTGCAGCTGGCTGCTTGTGCCCATTGCATAGGGACCGGTCCTCACCCGGGGCAGCACAACGGGGCTGGAGCAGACAGTGCAACACGGTCCACAGTCGCGCTGTTCCGGAAGGGGGTCCCACGGACGGGAAAGAGGGCGCAGTGAGTACTTCAGTTCCATATTTGGAACGTCTGAGTTAGGCAGAGTCAACTCCACCCACTATAGCAGCACCTGTGAGCTGACAATGCAAGTTTCAAGTAGGGGACAGTAGAAGCCAATGGGAGACATCGGAGATGATCGTCCAGTAATATATACGTCCATTGTTCCCACTGGTCTTTTAATTATGATTATGCCATTTTTAGGCTAAATCAGGAAACTAGTTTTCCATGATAAAGTTTCTGCAGATCGGTAGCAGTTGATTACTGAGTTGTGGGCAGGACAGTTGGCGCGCAGTATCCCCGCCCCCCACTTCTCGTCAACCAAAAACACACTTTTAGTTGGGGTTCTTTACACTACACCCAATAATTTAACGGTGGTTGTGTCCACTGTATCTGGACCTCAAAGAAGATTAAATACCTTTGAGTTTCTGGTGTTTTGTCTTTACAGAACCTGTTGGGTATTAATTGATCCTATTTACACTGTCTCTCAACCTGAAATAGACAAGTCACAATCTTTATCTATGAATGTGCTGCAATTTAAAAAAAAAAACAGATTAAAAAAATACATAGGATTTCTGACATTGAAACTTCATATGATGACTACATAAAAAAGCAGAGAACATCTCACGGATCAGGAATAAACTTCTCAGAGCATCTCATCACTACCATCTACTGGAGGTTGCAGGGACCAACACCTGGCCTGGGGCTGCTTTACAGATGGATTTCTTTTTTCAGTGTTTTCAGTGTTGGAGTCACAGTGAACTCCACACACAGAACAGGAACCCTAAAAGCGCACCTGAAACCGATGAAATTCATCAGACCTAAAAGGCAGAAACTCCCAATTAAATTCTCAAAATGCACCTCGAGACGATCCCACATCCAAAGATGATCTCACAACAGCAGCGTGAGTGTGCAGCAGCTGCAGCCAAAACCAGGAATAAAGCAGCGACTGTGAGCCATATGATCACAGGGGCTGCTGACTGGTGAGATCAGGCTCCTTTCTCCCTGTCCTGTTGCCAATCTCATTAAACCAAAAGACCAAAAAAGAATGTTCCTCAGTGGCCAAAACTAAGTTTTAACCAGTTTTCCTTAGAGGAGTCAAAAATCCAGACCGCTAAAAACCTGCAGCTCTGCAGTCAAGAGACCCTTAAACAGAGAAATGGAACAAAATGGAGCCGACCAGAAAATGTTCCCATAAATTTAAAATTCCTGCAGATTCAGTGACGTTCACTTGTAAATTTGATACTATTGTTCAACAAGACATTTATTTGATGAAATCAATCACAGTGAAAATGTCTGATGAAGTGAAGCTTTGTGCTTTTTGAAACAGTGCCCCCCTCTGGATCAACAGAAACACCAGGATCCTTGGAGTCCTGTCCCACTTGCAGACGTTCTTCATCAGTATAGGCGCAGGTTCAGAACAACAGGTGCACATCTGCTGATGGTAAGTCTCAGAGCTCTGAATGGGAGCAGATTTCATAAATTAAATAGCTTCAGCTACGACAATAAATCCAGTGCTTTGAGTGGAGGTTGCTGTAACACCTTCCCCTTCCTGCTTACAGATGAGATTAATGCCGATCATAGAATAATCTGAAACATCTGCTTGGCTCTGCAGAGGTAATGAGTGTTGTCATAACATTTCTCAAACAGACAGTGTCCTTCCCCGATCAAATGACTTGGAGACTTTTCCAGAACCTTTTCTCACACCCAAAGGTTTACACCACCCCTGAAGAATCTACCACAGAGGAGACCAACATCAGGTCTCATGTGAATTCAGTCTGGTTGGAGCGAACATACCTAAGAGATGCCTCAAGAGAAAAGGTCCCAACCTGGAGCCCGAAGCTCCATGACAAGGAATGAAAGTCTGCACCGACTCTCACAGATGTTGAAAGGACGAAAATTGCTGTAAGTTTTAACTCTATACAGTGATAAATTGAATTGCCTCCCGGTCAGCAGCCGCCTAAATTTGGCAACATCTTCTAGAATAAGAAACATAAAACGACATAAACAAAACCACACCAAGGTCGAATGCTTGGGTGGACTTGGGAAATTTTTGCAAAAGTTGTTTCAAAACAGCAAATTATGTAAAATAGTTTTAAAGCCAAGGAAGTTCATTGCATATATTTGAACCCATAAGTGTTCACTGTTTGAGCCATTTATCAACACTGATAGTATTGTCATCAACTGTAAATAAGAGAAAATACATTGCCTCTCTTTGCCCATCTGGCTAACCAGAGCTGTTGCCTTTATGTGAGAGAAATTTCACATCCTTGATTTGACAATCAGATCTTTTAGAGTCCCACTCCGATCATCTTTTAAACTCTTTTCAAAGTGTTCCCAGTGTCTTTCAATTATGATGATGCTGTTTTTAGCAGAAATGAAAAAAAAAAAAAAACAGTGTCGTTTTCTAGAACATAGTTTCTGCAGAGCAACAGGGGTTCATCAGAAATTCACCTCTTAGTTGTGGGCAGGTCAAGTTGGCGTGGAGCAACCCCACCACCTCTACCCATCAGCCATCTTTTTTTTAAGCTCTCCTGCTAGCTTACAGCCCCTCACACGCCCCACCTAACACTAGCGTTGCAACAAGAATATAGAGCAATATTGAAGCTTTCCAGCCATACAGTTTAGATCCAGATTCCAGATCGGATGAATAAAACAAAGACGTTTATGGATCTATCCAATTAAGCTCTTTTTTAAACAGCATTTTTTTATCTGCTTCTGACTCACAACAATTTGAATAAAAACTCAGAAGTGCAATTTTTAAGCTTAAATTACTATATAAGTCTTCCATCATCAAAAAAAAATGCCACGATAAACAATTTTTCAATTATTATTACTATGTTTTTTTCAGTTTCTTATCACTTTTCCCATCATGCTCTTTAGAACAGAAGCGGTCTTGGCAAGCATAAAATATATTGACGTGCTAACGCTGCTAGCGTTGTTTTTTTCCATGCAGCTCTTGTGTGAATAAACGTTTGTTTCCTTTCACTGCTTACACGCTCTAGAGGAGAGTTGTTTAGCAGAGCAGTGCTGTAAACCAGCTAAAGATTAACGATGCTCTTCAGCGCAACACAAACCGCGCTGCAATTTTTCTAACTTGTCAGGTAATTCTCAAGGGACTTAAATTAAACTTTAAATGTGTGCATCTATCATCTAAAGAAAACAGTGTCCCTGTCACATTTGTAGCCTTAACTCATCACTAGGCTTTAAATCTGTCTGTATAAAATCACAAAAATCCACTTCGTGCAACTTTGCATCTCTTGATTCTAGAAGAAGTTAGTCCTGGTTTTTGCCATTCAGTTCATACAGATACATGTTTTAAGCAGAACTTCATCTGAGGAGCAGCAGAGCAAGGCGCAGTGCCCGGGTTCGGACCTTCTTTGACTTTTTGGGGTCTGTGTTGCCAGCGGAGGAGCGATTGGTCGCCAGACCTCAACATGGGCCATAACACGCACCTAAAGTCTGTCAGTGTTTGGAAAAATGTCGTGCCACAACCCTGACCCCAGTTTTCCGTCTCAAATAATAAAAAATAAATCCTCTCGGGAAAGACAAGATGATTTAAGAGACATCTAAATACTTGCACCAGTGAATGCAGCTGCAAACGTTAATAACAGCGAGACTTGAACACAAGTGTGTTGCTGGTGTTCAGGAGTGAAAGCATGTGTGAGTGCTTCCACCATCCTCACAGAGGGCTCTTTGTGTTTGGCTTCTAACTTACAGGAACCAACAAGCAGTCCAGCGGACTCAACTTCATGTCAGCAATTTTGTGACAATATTTACATAATGTTTGCATTGCATTCCAAACACATAAGTGTATTTACCTGTGAGGAAGACGGAGCGGGTCGGGTCCAGGTTCAGATGCTGAGGACGTGGTGCCGGATACATCCGCGCTGTGATTTGTGTGTGTTTGCTTAAGCCTCAAGTTTCGAGTTGATTTGGGAAGGGAGACTTTTTATTAACACTTTTCTGCTCAAAACTAGGAGAGTGCAAGCTTGCAGAGCTGCATACTTTCCCTCTGTGGTTACTTTTATGTGGTCAGAATCTCTCGTTGCTGTGTGTTGTATAGCTGATTTTTTCTTAAATGCTTGTTTCATCTGTTTTCTGATTATTTGTATGTTCTTGGATCTGTATTTTTTATTCAGCTCCTCTGTTTGTTTTTTCTTTCTCTTTTACTATTTTCTGAACAACCTTACCTCTTTTGCTGGCCCCAAAAGCTGCAGTTTTGGTCAACTTGCAGGAGATTTATGACTCGTTTTTACTCTGTATATTAAATAAGCTCCGCCGGCCACTTTGCAGGGTTGGTGTAGGTGTCAGTGGAGGTGTGAGGTGAGCCCCAGTCATTCAGTGGCCCCACTATGAACCCGTGAGGTGAAAGAAAATCTGTTTTTACATGACAGCTACACTTGTGTTGCAGGTTTTTGAGCATTCTTTTTCAGCTGCAGAGCTACATTCACAGGGGGAACTCAAAAGATTATTGTGTTAGTCTGTGTTCCAGTTTACAGCAAACTTCCAAAAGAATTGAATTTCGTTTTGGTTAGAAAACCAAAATGTATGAGAATGCTGTAACCTTTGTGCTATCCTGGGCACTTTAACATTGGGAGTGGGGTCATCTAGACCCCACTAGACAGTGCTCTGAACCTTTTTTCTTCAATGATTTGTGATCTTCACTGGTGTCCATGGATTACATGAGATCCTCTTCACCTTTATCCACCTTTGTCGTGGCAGAGAGAACACTTCAATCAATGTAAGGGTGGGATCATAGGATAGCACAATGGCTAAAGAAGTTTTAGAATTTTTTGAAGGTGGAGATTAAAACAGTACCCAATTCCTCCCTGCTTGATGCTCAGTGTCATGGGTTAAAACAGCATTTTAAAATATTCATTTTTAATCATGTGGAATATTATTATAATTCTACTTCTTTTTTCAGAACCTCGGATTTCAAAATCAATATTTTCTAAAGTAGCTTTGTTTTTATTTCATGTTGCTGTTTTTCACAATGGCGTATTTATTTCATGAAGAGCTTTTTCAGCAGAATGGGTCTATCTGTCAATCAGTGAAAGTGGGCGGGATCTAAACGCTCATTGGCTCATCCATGGAAATCGACTCATATTCCTCGATACCCGCTCTGCGGTGTTCCAGTCAGATAGATGACATATTTCAGCTATATCCGTGCGGCTTTGCTGACATTAGATACAAACTATCTGTCTGCAGCAAAATATGCAAACATGGACAACTCTGTTTTTTATTTTCTCCAAAGGAGCTCCGGTCGTCCACATCTTGAAGTCCCCCTTTGAAACACTCCTGACTCTCACGCCATTCACTCAGCTCTCCTTTGCTCTGTAGCTAACAGCTCTGCTGTCTGAGCCCACAGATCCAGTCTGACGTCATCGTGCCTCACACTGTGTCGGCTCGCAGGAGGCGAGCTGGCGGACCGACAGAGAGTCAGACCAGAAAGCAGCGGATAGTGCAACAAGCCTGCTCGGGCCTCCTGAACCTTTTGATATGTTTTCTATTTTCATTGAGACAATGATTATAAATTAGGTCCTCTGGTTTTATTTTTCCCTCTTTAAAGCAAAATGAAATATATTGAATAATATAATGGCTAATTTAAAATCTGTGTGCAGCTTTTTCACCATTTCATGGTCTTTTTAAATATTTATGAGAGATTTATTGGTTGATTGTGTATTTGCATGAGGTCACATTTATTTATTTAATAAAATATTTATTTATTTAATTATGAACAGTATAGGACTCCATACCGTTGGGTGAAGGCGAGGTAATAAAATAATAGTAATAAATTTTATTTGTATAGCGCTTTAAATGGCACACAAAGACGCTTTACAACACATGAGGAGAAACAGTTAATAAGAACAGAGCTAATACAATAAAAACAATAATAAAAACAGAAAAGATAGATTAAAGATTAAAAGCTATTTTAAAAAGATGAGTTTTAAGTGATTTTTTAAAAACTGGGAGGTTAGTGCAGTCCCTGAGATGTTGGAGCAGCAATGGAGAAGGCTCTGTCTCCCCAGTTTCGACGCTTGGTCCGACAGGGGAGAGACAGAAGGTTAGCATCGGACGAGCGCAGAGAGCGGGAAGAGGTGTGACGCTGGAGGTTGATCGGTGAGGTAGGGTGGGGCAAGGTTATGAAGGGCTTTGAAAGTAATGAGGAGAACTTTGAATTTGATACGCTGATCGATGGGGAGCCAATGAAGGTTCTGAAGGACGGGGGTGATGTGTTCACGGGAGCGGGTGTGTGTGAGCAGACGGGTAGCAGAGTTCTGAATGTATTCAGGTACACCCTGAACAGGTCAGCAGTGTGTTGCAGGGACTCACAGTCAAACACACACAGAAACTGTCATACCTAGGGACAATTTAGAGTGATCAATTACCTGTGAAGGTTGCGCACGAGGAAAACATGCAAACCTGACACAGAAAGGACCAGCCAGGATCTGAATCAGTGAGGGAAGAGTGCTGAGCACTTCATCACAGTGTACCCCTAAATATCCATGTAACATTAATAAATGTAGGTCTAAACATTTTCATAATTTTACTCTTGCGCCCAATCAGATGAAGGAACAAGTGTGTCTACAGCAGGGGTGTCAAACTCATTTTCACCAAGGGCCACATCAGCATACTGGCTGTCATCAAAGGGCCAGAAATAACTTAGACATGTAACTAAATGTAATGAAAAATAAATATAACTACTTAATGTAAAAAAAATATCATTATTTATTTATTAAAACTTTTTAAAGTGACAATAACAGTTGCATAGAAAACACATGTTTGCTTGTTATTTGAGCATAAATCCTTTTAAATTTTGACCGCTTATTAAAACTCACATAACTCCATTAATGAAGGATCAAACCGTCCAAGTGACTAAAGAAAAACTGAGCTAGAAAGAACATGTATAACACGTGTAACATTTTACTCCAACAGATGGTTTGATGACAACAAGTTGTCTTTATACACACATAAGACCTGCAATCACTGGATAATTACAAGAGCAGCTACACATAAATAATGTAATCAACTAAAGAAAATTTTTATTTTCAGAAATTAAAAACTTGTATGCTCTCGCGGGCCACATAAATTAACATGGCGGGCCACTTTTGGCCCCCGGGCCTTGAGTTTGACACATGTGGTCTACACTTTTGAATGGTGCGGGGCAGGCCTTTCAAATTACGGTACCTACAGTAAGCAAGCAATGCATGTGTGTTCTGTATCCACCAAAAGAGTTTTACTTCAGCAAATGACTCAAAGTCACTCAGTTTGATCAAACAAAACCCTGATAGTTGCTTCAAAGCAGCAAAAACAAAATGACATACAGACAGACAGGTAATTGTATGGAAGTAATAAAGAATTTCTTGCTGTCGGTTATTTAAAACATGTTGAGCTTGTTTGAGGAATATTAATCTAAATCAGTTTGGGTATGAGAAAAGAATCTGTGTTGTGTTTGTTCTATTTAGCGAGAGTCAAGGGGCTGCACAGTGGTGTAGCTGTTCGCACTCTAGCCAAACTATGAGAGGGTCTTGGTTTGAATCATTGCTGGGTCCTTTCTGTGTGGGGTTTGCATCTTCTACTTATGTATGTGTAGGTTTTCTCCCACAGTCCAAAAACATCCTTCGTAGGTTAACTCGCAGGTGTCCAACTCCAGGCCTTGAGGTCCAACATCCTTCTGGTTTTTTGTAAAAGCCCAGTTCTACCTGCTGCTCGTTACCTGGATCAGGTATTCAGCCTTAACGACAGGTTAGTTGTTAAACATGTAGGACACTGGCTCTTGAGGCCTGGAGTTTGACACATACCAAATTGTCCCTGGGTGTGATGGTGAGACCCTTCCACTGACTGGTGACCCGTTCAGGATGTACAGCTCAACAGTAGCTGGGTTGGCTCCAGCAACCCTGCGACCCCCAAACGGGATTAAGCAGGTTCCAAAAATGAATGGATGGATGAATGGATAATCAAAGTTAAAAAGTATAGAAGGACATCCAGCATAACTGAGCTGCTGTTGAAACTGCAAGCAGGAACTGCTGGGGACAGAAGAGAAAAGAAACATCTGATTTGAACCTCTCTGAGTCTTGAGATTTATCTGTAAAATGATAAATACTCATTAAAAAAACAAGCACTTGATTTTTGTGGGAACTGATGAGATGATAAAAGAGAGATATCATCTTTCTATAATAAAAAAAAAGCTCTCATTGAGTAATGATGACTGAAACTCTAGAAGTCCACATTTGGTCTTTCCATTTGATATTGGAGTATAACAGCAGATTTTTTTTTGTCTTGTGGGAGAATTAAAAATATCTATTTGTGATCTATGGAGGGGCCAAACTGAACTTTGCTTCCCTGTTTTTCCTCCAGCAGTCACAGCGAGGAAACTTAAACCTCTGAGGTAGACTGAAGAGGAGAACCATTTCATAGCTTTTCCTGTCTGTTGCTTTTCAGTCACTGTCCCACTGGCATCTCTGAGCTCCCCCAAAGCTCCCAATTAACTTCAGTGGCAGATTTCATTTCAGCAGTAGGTTTGTGTTACGCATGGAGCTGTCTAATCTAAGATGACAGTTCATTTTGGGGTCATTACCCACCAGAAGGTTGGCGATTGAACCTCATTATGCCCTTTTCCTTTTGATGTGTTGGACCCTGAAATATGGATCTGTTCCTTTCAATTAACGCTCACAATCACCAGGTGGCAGCTCTGAAGGCAAGGGGCCAGAGCGCTTCTCCTGAAACGTATTTGTGTCTGTCACTAAAGATTTGTTGTCATGGTTTGAATATACTTTCCTATCCAGATGTGCTCACATCTTTAACTGTGAAAAACCACATCTTCAATGGAGAAAACACATCACTTCAGAGCTGTGGCTGCTTGGTCGGTGCGTTAAAAGACACAGACATGATCACAGCTTCTCTGTCTCTTATGACCAATGCCATTCACTCATGGTACATGCCGGTGCTGCGGGATAATCTGTTTTTAATTTGGCCTGGGAGGCTTTATTTGGATGACGGGACACAAAGCAGGAGGAAGGGAAGACAAAAACAGCCTCAGTTAATCACACTGACCGCTTCTCAAGTGGAGTCGATTTCTTGGGAAATCTCTGTTTATGAGTGCGGTGGGGGTCCTGGGTGTTGGGGTCAGACCTTCAGACAGAGCGTGAAATAAAAAAAAATCATGGCGATGTAGGAGGATACTCATTTGATGAGTCAGTGGAAATCCTGCTGCTTTTCACAGAGGAGGGGGCTACGTTTGTTTGGATGTAGGTGTGCTTCATCCATCAGTGCCGATTATCAGAACGAAGCTCTTTGTTTTGAAAGTCCTCTAGTTTCTACTGCCTTTTTTCCTTTTTCCTTGGGGGTCACTGGCGAAAAAACAAAAACACGGATGTCTCTGAAACAGTGACCTCAGAATCAGAACAGGCTGCTTTAGAGCAAAACAAACGTGTCTTTGATTTCATTTTTGTCTGACTTGCTGAAACTCCCAGCATCCTGTTGAGCTTAAAATGCCCCTAACCTGAAATCTGCAGCCAAGCTGGTCCAATTATGAAGTCATGTCTTTACAAAAACAGCAAAGATGTTTGTTTGCCGTCTTTTGATGGATCTTTGTAGAATGTGTGACTGATATTCTGTTGAACTAAGCAACGTCCATGATGAGAAAAACTGTCCAGCAAGGTGTGAAATGAGGCTTCGCTGGGGGAAAATAAGTGGCTCAATAAGCTTAGCTTTTCATGGCTGAGTAAATGTTTTAAAAGTGACTTGGAAAGAACATCTGCTGCCGTAATGAGAATAATCCCATCACACCCAATCCTGACGGAGAGGAGAAGCAGAAGGAGCAAGGAGGCTTAGTCCTTGAGCAGGATTGCACATAAGAAAAACAGCCTATAGCCCAACGTTTGTGCAGAGCAGCTGGTGAAATGAATAATCTCTGTTAGCAACTCTGTCACTGAAGAGCTAAAGCAATCAGGCACAGTATGGACAACCCCAAAGAAGAGCAACCCAGGAAAGAAATTGTAACCCCTGTGCTATCCTAGGCACTTTAACATTGGGAGTTGTCTACCGCCTACAGTTGGAAGAGGCTTGGTGAGAAATGTTGAAGCGGTACAAATCTTGGGAATCTAGCTCCAGGCCTTTTCTTTCACAGCTCTATTCCTAGAAATGAAACACGTGGTGTCGTAAAATTCCAGCCGGACACAAACGACACATCAATTTCTTCTCCATGATCAGTTTTCAAACGACTCGCACTTCCGTGATTTAAAAGGGGACGCCATCCATAGGCCACTACCAAATCTGAGTCCCTGATTGCTTTAAGTTTGACCTGGTTTAACCTTTAACGCATGTATAATGGCCATGTCCGTAGAGTTCAAAAGCGGCTGAAGAAACTAGCGTAGCAATTGGTTAACACAAGAGTTTAGATTGCGGAAGCCAGAAACACACATATATGCCCGTCCACATAGACTTATTGGAAGTGGCAGCTTCCAATAAGGCTAAAGGCGGTATTAACCTAACTTTACTTTAGTGTTTCACTTCTGCATTTCTTATTTTCTTTCTTTGCATATAAAAACACCTCCCTCTTCTTCTATCATCTGTAGTCCATTTTCCTTTGACACTCTGTAGGTCAACAGGGTGCCAGTGGTAGTCGTCGTTAACCTGGGCTACAACCAAGCCGATGGGAAAGCTCTGATCAGGATTTGAAGGATTTCAGTTCCTCATACAACCCTCTGCATTTACCCAGACTTGGGACTGCTGCACAAGAGGACTGGATGCCCCCCCCCCTGTGGTTGCATTATTGTCTCCATGGCGATCACCATTTCTTTATAGGGTAAAAGTCCGTCTCATGGCATCTGCCAGTCTGGGTGGGTTTCAGCTTTGACTTCCCATCAGAATTCTTAGATTTTCTTTCCGCTCATTTCTCTAAAGTTGTTTACCAAGTTTTTGCATTTAGTGTACATTTCTGTTGCAGAAATGCAAGGTGTGGAGGGCTCAACACACCGCAGAGTTTAGACAATTATGCAAAATTATATATAATTATATATAATTTCCAAGTTTTTTTTCCTGTATTGAGCGCTGATGGCATTAATTTTTCTTTAGTGGTTTTAATGTATTTGGGACCCCCCCACCTCCTCGGTGATTAAAGATTTCTGTAAACTGAATCCTTTTCACTTGATGTGACAGAGCACTAAAGTGTAATTTATGTTGCAGAGGTCTAATTGGCAGCATTTGCTCAGTCTCCGAGCTGCTCTCATCAGATTTCTGACACATCTGAGAGACTTGGTAGATGCATACCTTTCCTTAAACCATGATGTCTGGCGTCACGTAATTTATCTCACTCTGGAGCTACTGCTGAATAAAAAGCAGGCCTCCGTCTGCGGCTTAAATGGATTTCTCTTCGGAGATATCCATTTACAGAGTTCATAGTTCGGCAGAAAAACATCTCAATGGAAATATTTCCGGGGAAAAAAACCATAAAAGGTTGTAGTTTCAGATCAGTGAGAAAGAGTTTTTATGTATTGTTAGGTCAAAATGTATTACGGTAAATATTTTTAGTACATAAATTAATGCTGAGGATGAAACCTAAAAGGTACACCAGACATTTCCTCATAAAATGATGCTGGATTTGTTTTTGTCCACAAAAATATTGTGGCTTTGCAATTGTTGGCTAAAAACTGACAGTTGGTAAAAGTGATAATAAACCGATTTTTATAGTCTTCTACTTATATTAAAAGTTTCGCCATAATTAAATCAGATGTAAGTATATTAGGGTACATTTATTCTGTTTGTTGAAGTTTGCAGTTTTCGACTGCTGAAAAACCAATCAAAAGAAGAAAAAGAAAAATGCAAAGTTACCATTTGCTCAAAATGAACACAGTAAACACAAATATTTCCTCAAAGTGTGGCACAGCTGGTCTACAGATGTTTCCCCAAAAAACTGATATTTCTGATCACACAAATCAAAAACTGCGTGTACGCCCACCACACAGCTGTCCTTGAGCTGTTAGTACGTATGACAGATAGCTACAGGTGTACAGATGTCAGCACTGCATTTGTTGGACTAAACATTTCAACATGAGTTTTAAAGCCGCTCAACACTCTCACTTCCTCCTTAGGGCTGGTTTGAAAACAGAAATAAGTGGAGCCAGGTGAGCTCACCAGGTAACCACATGCAACTTACTATACAACCCATTCCGTCCAATGTAAACTCAAATTTGCGGAAAACATTTCTAAAGTCTGGTTTCAAAATGATTTTACATTTCTACTTTTTCTTTTCTTTTTTTTATGTTTTTGGGCGACTTCTTTTATAGGTGTAAATGTGAGTGTGAGTGGTTTACCCAGGTGAACCCTGCTTTTGTTGATTGTCTTGCTTATGCTAAGTGTATGTATTGTAAATTACTTAAACCTATGATGTATGGATGAAGCTGGTTAATAAGTAATAAGGTCTAGTCGTTAGTAAGGTGTGAGTAGAGGCGTGTCCCGCACAGGTTAGCATTCACCAAATAATAGTTTGGCATTTATTATTTGTGCCCTATACAAAATGTTGCATGGCAACAAGGACACAATAAACAGTTTTATTTTTTTATACCCGACAAGGAAGCTTTAAAAAAACAACGTTATTTTTAAATGTTTTGTTGTAGTTTTTTGTATAAAATCATTAAAGTGAAGTTTCAAGACTTGGTCAACATCCATACTTTATTGTTAAATGTTTTTATGAAAATGAGAAATTTATTTTATATTTCAACATTTTTAAACTCAGTTACGTCTACTGACCTGTAACTAAAAAATAAAAAATAAAAAAGTATCCAAATTCAATGTTTATTTTAGGTGTTAAACCTGACTTTTTAACATAGAAATCTCTGGAAAACTCCCCTGTTCTACATTCCAGTGGTCATCATGTGGTTCTTTCAGGTTATCTTTCAATTTGGGAACAGAAGTTGAAGGCTTGACCTGTGGAGATCAGAATCTTTTTTTTTTTTATACACAATGGCCTTGTAAATGATCCCACAAGTATTTTAGGCTGAAATGCAGATGGTGGAGAAGCACAAAAAGAAAGATTGTAGGTGCAGGAACAAACATTTTTCTCACTTTTTTTTCTCACACAACAATCAGTAGCCTTAGCTTAGTGTTTAGTGAACTGATCAATGTTCACTGTGTTTTACTGATGTACAGGAAACACATGAGGACATTTTTAAATAATAAAAAAAATGCAGTGACTGTGTTTTAATCACCAATTTCTATTGTACTTTACTGTTTTTTCATCACAGAGGTTTTATCTGTGCAATGTAAACCCTCTATTTCCACTAACAGTACATCACTGGTATAAAAATGATTTAAAGTTCGCGTTGATTCTTTTTCCTCCCCCACTGTTTAACCCAGAAGAATTTATTCCCTCTGCTCACTCACTCATGATAAATCCCAGCCGCTTGCTCGAGTGATGTCCTGCAAACACCATCGGTGGCTAATTCAGTGTCAACTCCAGATTTTGCACCCTTAATCAGAATTATTCACAGTTCTGCCGCTGCCACTGAAATACAAAGTTACAGCACAGGCCTGCCGCATAAATCCTCAAGCCATTTCTGTTGAGGGGAATTATTTTGACACAGAAAAGAAAACAAGCAAAGTGTTTTAACAGTTGAAGCACTGTTGATTTGATTTGCTCCATAAAAAGGGGAAATTTATTGATGCACTACATCCTCTCCAAAGTATATTACACAGCCTAAGGGGGAAAGGAGGCTGTCTGAGTGAGGCGTAAAGAATTGGGTCCAGACTCAGACGGAGCCTCTCCGTGGAATCAGTGACATGTTATTAAAGGAGAGAAAGTTGTTACAACACTCTTTCTGCTGAAGGTAACCCACAGCTATCCAGTTCTGGTCACAGCAGGAAAATGTATTTCCTGCAGGACGCTGAGCGCAGAGACAGCTGACGACAGCGAACTTCCTGGCTCTGTTCCTGTCTGCTTTTCCCCCTCAATCAACCTGAGTTGCTTCCTCAGTTTCCTTCAGCCTGAGCCCTCAGATTCATTTTGAGAATACTTTTTCTGGCACAGAGGCTTTTCTAATGTGCAGCTGCATGTTAGCATCTTAAGTCACTTGATCTTATTTGAGACACTTACTGGTGTCTTTGCCCTTCACTTCACAAAGATCACTGTCTCCTGTCTGTCATCTAAGTGTTCCCTACTGCAGCGAAGGGATTTTGCAGAAGCTGACTCACCAGCTCTGCAGTGGAAAATGAAGCCTGAGTCAGTCCCAAATTGATGTAAATTTGACCAATGTGGAATATAATTGGGTTTCTATCAGATAAACCAGCAAACAGTAGTAATTCTTAGAGCATTGTCATATTTAACAGGCATCTGTCTGCCAGCTATTTGCTGGTTAGATGTCAAAAAATAGCGATTACATACCAAATGTTACTCACCAGCCAATTTAATGGAAGTACAGCTTGTTTGGTGTACCTAGTTTGGTTCATAGTGACATGATAGAATCACAAGTTGATGCAGATTTGTCGACTGGATGTCCATGATGCCAAAGGTGATGTATTGGGTTGAAATTTGGTGACTGTGGAAGCCATTTGAGTCCAGTGAACTCATTTTAATGTTCAGAAACCAGTCCTGAGAGGACCAGCTTTATGACATGGCGCCTTATCCTGCTGGAAGTAGCCATCAGAGATGGTTCACTGTGGTCAGAAAGGAATGGACATGGTCAGCAACAAAACTCAGGTAGGCTTTGGAGTTGAAACTATGGCCAACTGATACTAAGCGGTCCAAAGTGTGCCAAGAAAATACTCCCCACCATTACACCACCAGCATGAACTGCTTCCTGTCTGTCAGCTGGAACCAGTCAGGTCATTCTCCTCTGACTTCTGGCATCAACAAGGCATTTCTGTCCACAGAACTGCTGTTACTGGATATATTCTCTTTTTCAGACCATTCTCTGTAAACCCTTAGAGATGGTTAAGAGTGAAAATCGCAGTAAATCAGCAGTATCTGAAATAATCAGACCATTCCACACCAACAATTGCATTCAAAGTCACTTCAATCACCTCTCTTCCTCATTCTGATGCCTGGTTTCTACTGCAGCAATGCATTTAGACCATGTCTACATGTCTAAATGCATTGAGTTGCTGCCATGTGATTGGCTGATTAAAAATTATGTCTTAACGTGTGTGGACAGGTATACTAAAAAGCATTCACAAAGCATAAGTATTTAAGCAGAAACGTTCTGTTCTGTTCTGTTAAAGGATTTTCTAAAGAACAAATAAAGCCAATAAAATATTGAAATTCAATTAGAGGCTTTTTAAAAAAAAAAAGATAGATATAACCCCTTTATACGTCCCTCAGTGAAGGAATCTCCACATGGCCTTACAATTTATGAGACAGCAAAAGAAAACAGTAAGTACAAGCAAACACTCAGTCTATCATATTTCCACAACTACTAAAAATTACCAATAGGTTTTATTACATTGAATATTTCTTTTATCAGGCCTTTTCCTATTCATAGCAACCTCTAGTGGTCTTATTTTTCCTAAAATATAAATATAAAATAAGCACATGTTTAGAAAAAGTCAGGGTCCTTTTGGTTTTAGGTTTATTTTAACCAACTTTGGATGTCGCATTCTAGTGTTTAAGAAAATCTAAAACATATTGTATTTTCAGGATCATATAGGCAGAAAATATTAGGTCACTGTACCAGCAGTCAGAAATATTGCACAGGTTGGAGATAGTTTCAAGTGAATGATGGTAACATTATAGTAGTAGGTTTAAAGGTTGTCATCTGGACTTGGTTTTTTAAAATTGAAGATGAAACCAAGTCCAGATAGCCCAACCTTCAAACTACTACTATGATGGGGCTACGGAAGAATGAGTCTTCATAGACATATAACAACATTACAACAGTATCAATGGATTTACTTCTAGTAACTCAGGTTGTCTTACTGCAGCAGGAAATAACAACTTTAACAGTGGGCAGACACTTTTATTCTGACAGTCTGCTCGCTGAGACCTGCTGTTAATGATGACTTTCGTCATACAGGGGGGTGGGTGTTGTTCTCCATCACGGATGATGACACTTGCTATCCTCCATTCTCCCACCTGCACACCGAGTTAAGGAGTCAAAGACAGTTAAGCAGGAAAGAATTTAAACAGATGCAGGACAGGAAGTGGGGTTGCTTTGTACCAACAGCCCCCCACCCACCTCCAACCCACGGGAGTAGTTCTTCATAAATTTAGAGGTGAATTTATGATGAACTACTGCCGCTCTGGCTTGTGATACAAAGAAAATGACACAGGTTTTTTTCTGTTTTTGCTAAAATCATTCTACTAAAACTATTTTTGCAAATTGTTTGACACGGTGAAAGAGTGCACACAGGCAAATAAAAAAAAACCTACATATGTTTTATTTACTTCAGTCCATTCTAATTTGCATTTTCTGTGGACCTTATTGTCACGGTGGTGGGGTGGCTCGAAAGCCGGTAGGACCCAGAATGCAGAGGCGGAGGCACACGGTTCAAGGGCAAGGGTTTAATGCGAACAAACAAAAGGCACTGCAGAGATGGCAAAGGCAAGCCCTAAAACTCACTGTGGCGTGGCGAGGACAAGAAGCAAGAAACATGGCATGACACTGAACACCAGACGGAATAATGGACCAACACAGGAGGGAAGGCAGGGCAAGACTTATATACAGACAGGGCAGACAAGACACAGGTGAACGATCAGGGGCAGATGGGGACCGAGGAAGTGGCACTGAAGCCAAAGACAAGACAGAAACCTTTCAAAAATAAAACAGAAGCAGGCTAACCTGACAAAACAAGACAGAAAGCAAAAAACAAAACCAAAGAAACTCAAACCATGACACTTATTTTCAAGCTAATGTTACGACCAAAGCAAGGATTTATACACAAGTCAATAAAAACAGATGTACACGTGTTTTAAATGTGTCCAAAGCAAAAAATGTATGCTTTTTCTACGCAAAAAGTAAATACTGTACCCATAAGAACCAATACATTTTAATTGGTGTCATTTTTTCATACCTGTGAAAATCTAATTCGACTTATCCATTTTTCAAATTTTATTTATATAGCCCAATACTACGATAATAGTCGTTTCAATGGGCTTCATAAGCATTAACAGTGTTTTTCTACAAATAATGATGTGACCCTAATGACCCTTAGAGTGTTGTATATCGACAGTGTCAGTGAGACATGTCTCCCAAAGGCAGAAGAGGTCATCAGCCATGGGCTATGGCATCAAATCTTATTTCTCCTGCAGCTTTAATTCTGCTTTGAGCTGCTGGTCTTTTACAGTGAAAGGGTAGGAATCTCCATTTGATCGGGATAAAAGAAATGCCCTCCAGTGGTCACATCTTGCAAGTTTTAAGTCTCTGGTTAATTCTGGTTGAGTACTCTTGGTTGATGACTATTTTGATAGTTTTATCAAAAAACACTCCCTGTACAAAGTCAGTTTATCCATGCAGTTTTTCCCCATGTGAGTGAATCTAACAGCTGTTAACTTGGAAGCTTTTTTATTAAATAGACTCATAGTAACAAGGCTCTACAAACTCCCACAAAAAACAGTCGCCCCAGGTTCACCGTGATGTCATCTTTCCTGGCTGCAGTAAATCCTCACATTTAATCAGTTCACCTACTGATGAAAGCTTGGTTTTTATGCTGCATTGTGGCGCTCACTGTGCTGCCTTCAAGAAGTTTAAAATAAAATATAGAAAGATAAAGCCGCATTTGAAAAGTTCCTTTGACATGACCTCATCACTTCTTTAGTTGTTTGGATAAACAAATGTCTTCATTTAAAATCGGCATAAGAACAAAGAGACAAAACATCATTAATTACGGAGAAGCAGGATGAAATCAAAAGTTGGACAATAGTAAACCTTAGTCCTAAAGGGTTAAACCTTTAAAATAAAACATCTGAATTTTGATCAAATTAGGATTAGGGTCTAGTTTTTTCTGCTTTTTTTCCTATCAGACAGCATTTGGCATTTGAATTGAATGCTGCTAAGCATCCTGAAAGCTCGCCCTGTGTTCCTGCAGAGAGCTAGGACCAAAATAACAAGTCGATCAGACATAAGCCATCAGAGACTCAAGTCCTCCAGTGCCAGACATATCCCCCCTGCTAAAGCAGGTGTAACCTGAATTGAATTGAATAGCTAGAGAGCATTTGGATGATTCACAAGGGGATTGGGAGAATGTCATATTTAAGATGAAACAAAAAAGGACTTTTGCTGAGAACTCTACATGTGTTTGGAGGAGAAAGAATGCTGTGTTGCATCCAAAGAACACCATACTTTCTGTAAAGCATGGGGGTGTAAACATCATGCTTTGGGGCTGTTATTCAGCAAAGGGACCAGGATGAAAGAAAGAATGAATTAATGTATCATCAGATTTTGGTAGAAAACCTCCTTCCATCAGCAAGGGCATTGAAGATGAAACATGGCTGGGTCTTTCAGCACGACAATGATCTCAAACACACTGCCTGGGTGATGAAGGAGTGACAGAGAAGCATTTCAAGGTCCTTGAGTGGCCTAGCCTGTCTCCAGACCTGAAACCCATGGAAAAAATCTTAGGAACTGGCAGGTTAATTAACAGTTAATCAATAAACTGAAACATGACAACAACAAATGAGCAACAAAAAATTATTCATGAGATAAGACGGAGCAGAGTACATGACATGACACTGAGGAACTGAAACTGACACTGAGGAACCCCTCCTCAGGAATCGACATGAAGAGGATCCGTCCTGAAGACTCTCCCCAGGGACAGGACACATGAAGACTAGCGGCCCTGGCAATCCTACACCGGAGCAGGAAGCAGGACGAATGACCCCAGCAATCCGCCTCAGGAATGGATTGGTTGGACATGGATCGGCATGACGTGAACATGGATGCAGGAAAACCCAACTGGCATGGCATGACTTGACATGGACCGCACTGGCAAAAAAAATAAAAAACTGCCACTGCAGCAAAAAGTCTCATGCTTGGTCCAGGTGGTCAGGAATCACATCTGCTCTACTCTGCACTTCACTGTCCACCGGTTTTGGTTTCTCTGTGGGTTTTGTCTCATTCAAGTTTAGTTATTACGGTACATGTCTACGTTTCCGGCACCAAGCCCGGTCTCCTGTATTTTTAGTCTAACCCTAACCACCAGTTCCTGACAAATATAGGTTATCTTAACAAACCCCATAAAATATAAAACTGGAAAGTATTCTGTGAACATAAATCTGAATTTTGTTTCTTAAATTAGACACTGAATGCCAGTCTAACTTGTCAATGAACTAAAAATGAACAACTGCAATTTTTCATCAATTTCTTGTTGCCACATCCTAACCCAGGGGTCTCTCCAAACACTTTGACAAAGTGGGCCGTATCCGACCCGCCAGGTGGTTTTAGTCAACCAACACATGAAGAGCAAAACATAAGCATGTTTGAAAAAAGAAAACCCGTTTCTAGTCCATTCCTGTGGCGTTGAATCTTTTAAAGAAATATGCTTGAAATGGCAATTCTGCCACTAGGGAGCAAGGAAAAAGCAAAACTGGGTGAAACAGCACATGTTTTAGCGTGCCAAAAAGTAAAGAATCTAACATCTTCTGTATAAAAATGCCAGTTTGTTTCCCTATAGCCTCAAAGGCTGTTGTGTTTGCTAAGAATGATCAGTAGTGACTAATAATGACCAAATGTTGTCAAAAAGAAGTGAATTGCTGAGCTTTCCAGGAAAAATGGACAGAGTTTTTTTTTAGGTGGGGTGTTTCATTTTTTTTGCGTAGCCCCTCTTGAGTTTATTATCAGGATTGCTTCAGTGTCAGATGTAAATATTAAGTCGAAATTATAAAACTGAATAGACCTTTTCTTTTAGAAAAATTACATTTTATTTGAGATCCCGTGGCCTCTGTGAATGAATGTGTAATAATAAGTGATTAGGCTACCATGTTGGTTGTGGCATTTTTTCCAACTAAGTAAAAAAACAAAAACAAAGCTGTTATTTTGTTTTTATGTTACCGGTCCGGCCCTTTCGAGATCAGGCAGTTGAATGTGGCCCCAGACAGGTAGTTTGACACCTGCTTCTTAAACCCTAACTATTTATGCTGAAACTAGGATTAGATATGTTTTTTTTATTTACAATAAATTTTTCTGGCGTCGCAATATGTAGACTTAAACGGAATTCACCAACAGTGGCATTCAAACACTTTTCTCAACTTTCTGCATTCTGGAAAAGCTTTCCGCTCGTATCAGTTGTCCTTGGTCTTGATAGAAAAGACTGACGACTGACCACTGGCGCCTTTGGAGGACTTATGAATCTGCTCTTGTATCAATCAGCAACAAGGCCAGCCAAGTGTCAGTCCAGGTAAATGTCCTGCCTGTTACAAGCAGGTAAGCTAGATGAAACAGCAGCCAATCACAAACCAATATTTTATAGCAACATTCAAGTCACTAAGTACATAAAAAATCAAGAAAAGCTAATAATGATATTCTTTATTGTTAACTTCTGTGGGTCACAGTGAACCAAAGAAGTAATTCTATCGGCTAAAAGCTCCTTCTTTGAAGTTCATACGACTGGATGAATGCATCCCCTTTTTGGCCTGGATATAGTATTTCAAACACACACTGACAGCCTTTACCAACAGAGCTGACTCGATTTTATTCAAGATCCACTGATGGGCTGGAATAGTTTGGGTCACCAGGATTTTCCAGCTCACTTGAACACTTCAGTAAATATTTATAGATGTAAATGCGGTTCATTTTTCTTCTGTCTGTCTAACATGACTGTTTAAATTTACTTTTGTCAGACTTGTGGCGGCCCCATTAGTGAGTGTTGAATCCTGAGAGGGCTAATCATAGCAGGAGCCTTGTTGGTAGTCAGTAGCTCCCTAATCAAGCCTGTCAGGATGAAAAAGACCTAAAACTAAAGGACTTGGGCTGTGATTGCTCATACCAATAATCGGATGGGTGGTAGATCGTGTGCCATCAAAAATAAATAAACAAAAATATAAAATTGCTTTCAGCGAATAATCATCCTCACTGTGAAATGCCATGAATAGCATGCAGGCGGCAAATTGAACATGCGCTTAGACATTCATCACTGCACATGTGTGCCTAACATGCACCATGGGAGAATCTCTACACGCCAGGTCCCTGGCGGAGGGCCTCTCTGTTCTGCAGGAGCGTTTATTGAGGCAATGGTCGGCTGTACAGATTGGCCTAGCATCTATAATGAGTAAACCCATGAGCATCCTTGAATAACAAAGACAAAGGCGCCCATTCAGAGCCAGCAGTCCCTGCCACACCGCCCTGCCAAGTCTGTGGTATCCACATGAGGGATCCAAGCTCATTCATGTAGCGGTTTTGTCCAGAAGCACAAGCTGCTGGAGCTCTGTCTATTGACCAGGGGCCTGGCTGGGCCATGCAGTCACCTTACTAATCCCGCCGCTTGTCCCGCCACCCATTAGAAAGCCTCAGCAGGCGGCGGGAACTCCTCAATGCCCTCCTGCGCACTCTAGCTCCTGGGGATACCTGGTTGATCCAGCCATGCAGTTAATGCAAACAACCAAAGAATAATAAACAAATGAAAAGTCTTACTGATGGTAGCCTTTGTTACTTTGGTCCCAGCTCTCTACAGGTCATTCACCAGGTCCCCCTGTGTGGTTCTGGGATTTTGCTCATCGTGCAGTGTTCTGACCTAAGATCTCCCCTGTGGGGTCAAAATGATCACCCTGTTTGATCATTCTCCCCACAAGACAAGATCTTGGGGAGCCCCAGATGGAGGGAGATTATCAGTGGTCTCGTATGTCTTCCATTTCTAATAATTGCTCCCACAGGTGATTTCTTCACACCAAGCTGCTTACCTGTTGCAGATACAGTCTTCCCAGCCTGGTGCAGGTCAACAATTTGGTTTCTGGTGTCCTTAGACAGCTCTTTGGTCTTGGTCATTGTGGGGATTGGAGTGTGACTGTTTGAGGATGTGGAAAGGTGTCTTTTAGATAGATAACCAGTTCAAACAGGTGCCATTAATAAAGGTAAATTAATGAGAGGATCACTGCACAGCAGCTACAGGTTTGTGAGAGGCAGAAATCCTCCTTGTTTGTAGGAGACCAAATACTTATTTTCCACTATAATTTGAAAAAAAAAATCTTTAAAAATCATAAAGTGGGATTTCCTGGATTCTTTTTTCTCATTCTCCTGCTATTCCAATGGCTGTGGCCTGATGGCTGTTTGAAATGGTGCAATCACGCCCAGATTCAAATGCCTGATGTGACATCATTTCTCCTGAGGCCCTTTCGGCCAAGAGAGCTTGAAAGGGTCAGTGCAAAGTGGTTGAAGGGAGTTGTCTCGGCAGCCTAACTCCTGGTCATGGAGTCTGTGAACATTACCTCTCTGGGAGGGAAGGAGCATGAGCTTTTGCAGGAGGTCAAGAGAAACAGTTAGGCTCACTTCCACGCACGGCCTCTGAAACTCAATCAAAAGCTTTGGGTGAACAATAACACACCTGGAGTGTTGCCTGTAACCAGCCTTACCTTTAGGCATTTGACCATTAGCATTAGGGTTTTTTAAAGATTTGCCCTGAGGAATCTTTGACTTCACCTTCTCATAGTGTCAGCAGGTGCTTTGTTGCTTTAATCTGAGGAGTAAGCAGTGACATTTTCACGTGCTTATTGTTTTACTTTGAGAGCCGGTTTGAAAAGCTTCGTGAAAAAAGTATGTTTAACTGCAGGAGTCTACAACCTTCAACACACAAGAATATTCGGGTAAATTCCTCAGCAACCCTTAACCCAGTAGGAAAGTCTTACTGCACCCTGTGTTACAAAGGATAATCTCACTGCAGCTAATGTGAGGGGTATGTAGTCTAGTGTCAGAATATTACTGTTTTTGGAGCATCCCAGTCAGAAATCTGTAAATCTAACAACCCATAATTAAATCAGAGTTAATAAGTGACATTTATATGTGGACTTACCGGTAGTTTTTTTTTCTATAATACGGTATTTTAAAAAGAACCTTTAATGTCTTCTTTATTTTTTATTTTTCAAGTGTAGTATCTGCCTACACACTGCAAAACATACACTATTTGTGTTGGTGTGAAGGAAAGCCAGAAGTTCGAAAGGCTTTTTCAAAATATTACTTATTTGTTGAAATGTGGCTGTTTAGACAGGGTGAGAGCTTGGTTAGATGCAAAGCATCACAGCATACACAGTGTATGAATGTGTGTGTGACTGGGTCTGTATGTAAAAAGGCGCTTTGGGCCTTGTGGCGCTATATAAGTATCGCCATTTACATTTACAGCTCAGCAGGGGTTGAACCAGCAAACCCTAGTGTTTGTGGGGTAAGGTGAAGAAATTATAACTTGGCTTCCATCTGGTCAAAGCTCATAGGGTTCATCGGGAGCAAAACATGTCACAGACTTACATGAAAACTAGGACTGCTGTTGATGTGTGTGTGTGTTGTGGGAGAGATTTGAACCACCAATCATACTTACTCCCAACACACACACACACACAGTTTTACACTATGTAAATATTTACAATTCTCCATTTATTTATTTTTGCTACACTTTTTGCTGAATTGCTTTAGGTGAGATTTTTGTGTTTTTGTGCCTAAAACTAAAATTGATCATCACATTTGTCTACAAGGCTTTTTTTTTTTTGCATGGCATGCAGAAAAAGACGGATTTACTTTAAATTTCAGGTGTTTGAAAAAGGATTTTTAAACCACACATGACATTTCTGTCATGCACTCCAGCACCAGGCCATGAGTTCCTAAACACTGCCAGCAGATGGGGACAGATAAATGTTTGAGCTGACTCTTGATGAGTGGGTGCACTGCTGCGTCTGCTTGATACTGATGTCAAGACAAGTTCCCAAAGGCCACTGTTCTCCACATCAGGGGTCTCCGACCATTTCAGGCCGCAGACCGGTTTAATGTCAGACAACATTTTCACGGACCGGTCTGAACAGGGCTGGGGTTTATGACCCCATTTTAAGTTTTTGGTTTCTGGAAAACCAACCATTTGTCGATTTCTTTCTTCTTCTTTTTTTCCAGATGACAAAGATTCTACAGAGCCCTTAAAGGCTACTTTGATATATATATATATATATATATATATATATATATATATATATATATATATATATATATATATATATATATATATATATATATATATATATATATATATATATATATATATATATATATATATATATATATATATACACATATGTTTTGTGCTCACCAGTTACCACTTTGATCCTTTTTTTCTTCAATGTCCCTTAAGGGGCTCCGTAGAATTCAATGATACAAAGTTGTTGATTTGTAGAAGTTGCTGCTAATTTGTAAAAAATTTTAAAAAGCAGCATTACAGTTTTGTATCTCTTTTTTTCTTAGAACACCATTACAACACTGAGAAGTCAACCAAGTCTCAGGTCATCTCTAAGAGAAAACAGATTTATCATACTTTGTTTTTAAATAAATCCTGTTTTTTTTTAACACAGAGGTAGATTTTCTGTGCTAAGGTTTCTGAACAGATGCCTGCCTCATTCACCCTTGCTGTAGGGGAATTCAAAATCAAATTCACGTAAAGACCCATCGACCGAAACCCTATACAGACATCTACACACATTGACGAGTGACAAACGCAAAAAACACTTATGAATCATGTATATCACAGATTTAATATAAATAATTCATAAGAGTTTCTGAATGTCAAAGTGAAGAAATTCAATGAGGTGCAGGTTTACGTGTTCTTTGCGTGTTTATTTGCACTTCTTCCATTTTTTTAATGTGATTCATTCGTGAAACATCTGTTAAAATTTCCCTCAAAGAACCACAACTTTTCTCACTCTTTCCACGTCTGTTCACGTATGGCCAGTTTTCATCCGTGCAACATGCGCAAATTGTACTTACCCGCGGTGGGACGTGGCCTTTTGATGTTATTATTACCGGTTCAAATCAGTTTCAACCTTAAGCACAGATCAAACCTTCCAGTTTGCGTGTTACTGTTTTCATAATCTGGATAAGCTACTCAGCACCTGCAGAGACTGAACCAGTTTGGACAAGTTTTGAACAGTTTTACAGTTTTACAACATATGCAGTGCAGTCCTCCGTGAGCTGTTCCATAAAGGCAGACCGTTTGACCCTGCATGGGCTGTGCCAGCATGGCAGACAGACTGCTGTCACTGAGCGGCCCAGCAGGCAGTCATGTACCTAAGGTATCTTGCAAGACAAAATATTTTTACCCCTTTTGTTTTGGGATTATAGAGATTTGATGCTAGTATATTAGCAATAAAAGGATGGTCATTGCAAAGGGCAATGTACATTCTAGTTTGATGTACATGTGGGTGGAGGGACAGTGAAGGTATGTGTTCCAAAGGTTAAAGGTAAACTCCATCTGATCTTTCCATCACATATGAAGTCAAACAGAAAGAAGATGTTGCATACAACTAAATGGGTTAGTCAATGACTAATCAGAAGAGCTGTAAAAGTGATGCCTCTTGTGTTTTTTTTTATTTGTGGAGCACGCGTTTGATGAGCCTTTGGTCATCCCATGATACTATCGTTTGTTTTTACTGTTAACACTGTGGACAAGTCAAGGTCAGTGTTAGAGAGAGGCTCAGACTTATGTTACAACTTTTTTTTTTCTTTTTATAGCTGCACAGAAGCTCAACATCTGGGCTACAACACAAGCTAACAATTATCGGTCAGATAAGTGGTTATTTATTCAATCTTGAGCTGAAGCGACACTCCACCTAACTTTATGTGCTTTTTATCTTTTAGTATCTCTATTACTACTGATTAAAGGCAGCAGTGTGCTTGCTGGAAGACTAAAAATATTCTGTATATACCTCTATTATACAATAACAAATATAGAGGAAAATATAATTTATAAATGTCTTATATAAATTGACGTCTCTGTGTTTACTAAATAAAAATTACACATTTAGGTCATAGAGAAAAAGGGTTTGAACTCTTATGTATCATTTTATGTTTTAGATGTTTTAAATGATATATAAAAAGACTTTCCTAATCTGTCTAATCAATGATCAGCATTATCCTGGTCAAAGACATTTATATGGTATTTGTAAATTGCATAGAATTGTCTGTCCATTCATCAGGGCAATTGATTAAAACATTTGTGTTAAAAAAAAATCCCTTCTGTCAGCGGTAAAATATATAAATGAACTGTAACGATCAACCTGTGGCTTTTTTTTTACTAAGATAGTTGATGGGAGACAGCCTGTGTGATTTTAATAAATGGATTTAAACCACCACATCAGAGTAATTTCTGAGAGAATCAGAATAACCAAACACCGGGCTTTGTCACAGTCTGTCAGTTTCCTTTTCTTGTTTTTGTATTTTTGTGCAGGTTGGCTGTGGCTCCCAGAGGGCCCCGCCTTTCTCCTGTCTTAACTCAAATGTGCTGAGCTGTTAGCATTTTAGTTAGTTATTTTGTTGTATTTAAGCTCACCTGTTTCTGTATTCTGTGTTGCTGTGTAGTTTTCTGTTGGTTCTCATGTTCCTGGAAACATATCTTCATGTTTGGCGTGGAACCTTTGGCAAAATTAAATCCTTCTCCTCACTCCGCTTGCTTCTTCATTCCTGCATTTGGGTCATCCCGATTCTTCGTAACAGGATTCCGTTGTACAGTATGTTATGTTTTAATTATTGACAACAGGAAGTAAAAAAAACTAAAGGTTTACCGTTTTATAAAGTGTGTCCTGAGAACCCTGAATAATGAATAGCTGAAGAATTTCAATTTTGATAAATGTCTGCATCTGTATCATTGGGTTATGAACAGCACTCACCTTCCAGGTGGTTCTGTGCTTTGCATAAACTTGTTTTGGTATCATTTAAACACAAAAAACCCTTTAAAAAAAAGCTATGGAACAACTTACAGCTCCATCACGGTGTTGTTCTTTTGGCTTCTTCTCCTCAGTTTGATAAATAATTGGCGTTGAGTTTCCCTCCCGTTGACAACGTCCATGAAAGCAATAGACAATTCTAGTGAATGGTTGGGAGTATTATAATCTAATAACTCAATTAGCAAAACAATTTGATTTAGCAAATACGATAAACTAATGCGTATCCAATTTTTAGTCCATTTGAAAACTTAAACCATTAAGGTGATGAGGTGTGTGAACGCCAAACCTTAGTGAGCGGAGGCTCAAGCCGCTCTCTCACAGTGTCTCTCGGAAGGGTACTGACAACCGCCCCACATGGTTAAAGAAAATGGCATCTGATAGCACATTATTGGAAGGTATGGCCTCCCTGGTCTGAACCACAGTGGTGTTCTTTTAGTGGACCTTTGTGCTCGTCCTGGCTTGTCCATAAAGAACACCAGTACACCCCAGACCAGGGGTGGGTATTGAGGACCACATTCCTGCCTTTATTTCCAATGTAAAATGCTCTGCCCCACCTAATCGTCTGAACACACCTGATCCAGGCAATCAGCCGTGAGTTGCCCACCCCTGCCCTGGGCTGAAGGTCAGCGATCAACTTTGTAGTCATTTCAGGTGACTTTCAACAGTCTGTTTTTGATACTGGAGAAAAGATGGGGGCAGAGCGGTCCATCAGTCACTATTGAGGTCAAACCTGCTGGAAGAGGAAAATCTGGGCATCTTTGCAGTTCTCCAGCAGATGAGCAGAGGAAAATGAAAGGATGGATCAGTGTATCAAATGTTCAAATGGCATCAGTTAAGGTGTGGACACCCTCACTCTACGCAGAAACAATAATTCTCAGTTTACAGCTTAATGATGGGGCGGTGAATAAATATATTCCATGAGCACCCATTACTGTTCCGATAAATGAGATGAATCAAATAAATCTTTATTTATACAGCACTTTTCATACCTGGTAATGAAAAAGTCTGTACATCAGAAATTTTTTTAATTACTTTATCTATAAATTAGAGCACACCCCTCCCACCAGCTCCGCCACCCCTCCACACTACCCGCCCTTTAACCCATAGAGGTAGTCATGTGACCACAATGGCAGTTCAGGGAACACCCGAACACCCCGTGAGAAAAAAAAAGTTTAAAAAAAAGATATATTTGTGATAACTTGCCTTCAAATCCAGAATTAAAGGACGATGTGGGAAATATGAAACGGATCCCCTCTTGTTTGTTCTCATTGGGATGGCGTGGTGTTTGTATAATAATTTGAGATGAGGTTATCACAACATTTTAGTTATATAAGGTCGTGATTTTGTGGGTGGTGAGACGGAGGAAAGGCATTTATAAGACAAGCTTGAACTTCTGCACGTTATCAGCTTCAATAAAGCAGGAATTGAATCCAGCATTTGGCATAAATGTGACTTTCATTTGTTTCTACTGTCTGGTTAATGTTTGATGTTATGCCTGGAGGTTCAAGTTTGAGGAGGTGGAATATTATTTTTGGTTAAATTGGACCTTTGACTCTACAGTCCAATTTCAGCGAAAACTGAAGCTTTTTTTGACAGTTGGGCGGTGACGATTGATTGGTGTTGGATCGCGATCTTTCCAAATGATGCAAGCAAAAAAGGAATTTGCACCTAATTTTTAAGCTTCAAACCTTGAGGTAATTTCAAAACATACATCCTAAAAATTAACTTTACCTCAAAACTGTTTGCAAAATAGGAATAAAGTGAAACTTTTTTTTGACAAAAATCCCCCCAAAAGTATTCAATATTGTTGTTAGAAATATAAATACACATATTCAACGTCTGCAGAGGTTTTTTCTATCAACTCAGTGAACCTTTTTTATAGACATGATATTAAATCGGCGGTGATTATTTTATAACTGCATTTTATAACTGCATTATAATCTCAGGTTAATCATTCACTCACACACACACACAATGAATTTTTTAGTAAAAATGTATGTTGTTATAGTGCTATCTGTGCTGTATCTGTCACCATGAACCAAGACAAATATAGCCGTCATAAAGGCGTCCACGAGCTTTGAGCAAAGCTCCATGTGTGTGTGTTGGGTCTGATACTAACAACTAAACAAAATTGCCCTTGTGCTATCCTAGGCACTTTAACATTGGGAGTTGGGTCATCTAGACCCACTAGACAGAGCTCTGAACCTTTTTTCTTCAATGATTTGTGATCCTCACTGGTGTCCATGGATTACATGAAATCTTTCCACCTTTATCCACCTTTGTCATGGTAGGGAGAACACGTCAATGGAAGGGTGGGGTCATCTAAGATAGTACAAGGGTTAAATTCACCAACAGTTTCTTATGTTAATGAGGGAGTTCATGTTCATTTTTCTTTCTTTTGTCTAATTTTTGTTTTCGTTTTGTCCGTTTTAAAACCAAATGTCAAATGTTCTCTGGGCGGCCCATGTCACTTTTTGTCAGAAGGGGTTTTGTCCCACCTTTCTCACATTCCCCTTTTTTTAACCCTTAGCTTCTCTCCTGGGGTCCAGGTCTTTACAGCTACTCTGAAACTCGTCTGTACTTTGCAAATGCTTCGTTTAGGGTTTTGGTCCAGTCTCTAACTTCCGGCTGATGTTTCAGGTGATGTTTCAAAATCTTAGCATTACATTCTCTTTACGTAACACTATCACATGATACTGCCTCTCCTGTAGAATCACATTCATTCCACTTTTTATTTTATTTTTTATTTCTAAATACATCAAAGGTCTCTGACTCCCTTATGTCGAAACTTTTTCCTTCATTGACCTCTGGGACACAGAACCTGCATCTTCTCTGACAGTATGATGGCCAGACATTCTCTTGTTACTATATAGTTAATTGAACAGATGAAATGACACCAAGAAGAATCTGAAAAGCGGCTCTTTGATGATTTATTACCATAAAAAAGAATGTGTGTCTTGCTAATTTCATAATGTTACATTGCATTTTTGAGGGTGAACACGTCTTTTCATAGTAAAAGTTAAGATTACTACTCAAGATATTACAGTAATAAAGTAACACCTTGTTTTTATGTGAAGTTTTTGCAATCCCAGCTGCTGTTTTTTTAAATGTACAACTTTTTTTTCTTTCTTTTTTTTAGGGTTTATAGGGTTTTGGAGTTTTCAGACCTGCCTATGCAGGTCTGAAAACCCATTTTTATACTCTGGTTTTTTATGTGAGTTGTGTGGTCCTCTGTGTTTTTATGTGTTTTTATCTATTATTGATTTTATTGTTGTATTTTGCTTGCTTTTATTTTGTTTAATAATTTTTTAAGTAATTTTAGTCTCTGTACAGCGCTTGGAAAACTGTTTGTTTGGGAAATGTGATTTATAAATAAAGTGGACTGGATTATATTGGATTATATTGGATTGGATTGGATTGGATTGGATTGGATTGGATTGGATTGGATTGGATTGGATTGGATTGGATTGGATATGCTGTATCCGGTGGTTCATGACACACTGAGGGGAAACTGAGTTTCTCTGCTTCAGGCACAGAAGAATCACGCCCTTTGACCCAAACACTTTTAAATAAAAACTTGAAAAATACCTATATTACTGCTTTTTTATTATTATGTACGGAGCCCCTAAAGGGCCTGGTGCGCACCAGTTAGTTTTTTTTTTTTACTTCAAAAAAATTTTTTTACTTCTAAAAAATTTTTTTTTACTTAAATTTTTTTTTTTTTTTCTCCATTTTTTTTTTTTTTTTATCAATGGCCCTTTAGGGGCTCCGTAATTATGCTTGTGTTCATTCGTTTTTTTTTCTGGTTTGCAGGATGTTTGGTGTTCTTTCAACTTTTTACACCAATTACTCTAAGCATGCTCTTGGCTTGGGTGGTGTATAAATAAAGTTAGTTTATTTCTAAATTTAGCACAAAAAAAGAATTATAGGCTAAACCTCCAGGGAGTACGGAGGAAATTCCAATCTATATGTCCAAAAATTTTCTTTAGATATATTTTTCATCCGTGACCAGAAGCTGTGGACATTTTTCCTGCGCGTTTTCCTGGAGATTCTATCAACACAATACTGTTAATCACCAGCAGGGGGCAGTGTTTCGGGTTTTTCTGTTCTCAAACTGAACAGAAGCACGCTATAATTAAAGATGTCGTGTAACTTTTTGTGCATATATTAAACTATGTTTCTGTGCAGTAAATGTTCATCTAATAACCCATAGAATTTATCGTTGTTTTATTTATCCTCCTTCACTATTTAAATCTGTGATTTTGTCACTTTCCCCATTCACATAATTCCTCAGCTCACGCCGCTCGTTATTAGTCACCACGTCTCCCACGCAGGCGCTGCACGTGTGCGCAACCTTTGAACGGAGACCGGCGGGCGCGCGCGGCGGCGTTATAAAGGCTGCCCGGCTCCTGGAGGGGAGCATCAGGTGGCGCAGGTGGAGGCTCCTGTGCGCAGCTCCGGGCTCTGGCACCCAGCGGCAGGTACGCTCTCGGGTTGGTTCAGGTGAGGGGTATGTGGGGGAGACCATGGGACGCAGGAGGAAGGGTCAGGAATGCGGGTTCATTAATTCTCATTCAGGTTTCTTTGTTTTGGACTTGACAGAAAGTTATGTCTGCTTTAATCACACAGTGTTGCTTCTCTAAACCTTTCTACCTTGGTTCTTTTTGGTTCTTGTGCAGTGATGGCTCCAAGACCACAAGTGGAGACAGATTCTTCTTCAGCACGCAGTATGTCATTTCTGTTGGATCAATTTGAAACATTGCTTTATGGAACTAAATCTGAGTTGGTAACCCATGTTCCATTATTAAAGTTGGAACACGGCAAGCTTTGATGTCTTCCTAACCAAACTCACAGAAACTTTATTTTAACAGTTGTTTTTGTTTTTTTCTGAAACAAGATAGTCCTCTGACATTTACTCTGACATTTACTCTCCTCCACCAGAAGATGACAAGTCTCAGTTCAAAGACAAGGATCTGTCACCATCTTACTCCACCTTGGAGCTGGTGAATGAGCCGAGGGAAGAAGATCCCTGGGATCTCCCTGAGCTCAAAGACACAGGGATCAAGTGGTCAGGTGAGGCAGCGGCGTATTCTGACATGCTCCACAGAGCACTGAGGTCTTCAAGCCCTGACTCACAGCTCCGCGTGTTCTCTGGCTTTTCTTCTATCCAACAGAGCTGGACACAAAGGGGAAGGTTTTGCGAGTAGTGAGTGCCATTGTCAAGCTGGTTTTGCTGCTCGGACTCCTTTACCTGTTTATCTGCTCTCTGGACATCCTCAGCTCTGCTTTCCAACTTGTTGGAGGTAAGAAAAAGTACCCAGTCACCAGTTATTATACAACTCGAAATATTTGACAAATTATTAACATTTTTTATCCTTAATTTTGTTTTTGTCTTTTGATCGCCCAATCAATTAAATACATGTATTTTCCAGAGCATAATCCCGTTTTGATACCTGTTGTTTTTTACTTCAAGCCTTGTGATTGTTGTGTTGCTGACCTGTGTGTGTGTCCACAGGTAAAGCTGCCGGTGACATCTTCCAGGACAATGCTGTGTTGTCAAACCCCGTGGCTGGGCTGGTGATCGGGGTGTTAGTCACTGTCCTGGTGCAGAGCTCCAGCACCTCCTCCTCCATTGTGGTCAGCATGGTGTCCTCTGGATGTAAGAAAACACAACTTTGTTAAGTGTAAGATCATACTAAAAAAAAGAGAGACGTCGACATTTTAAGTAAACTGGCTTCATTGAAACGATAAACAAATATAAGTCCAACTCACCTTTCTTTCTGTTTTTATAAGTCTCAAAAGTTGGATTTTAAATCATACACAGTTTTTTGGCAGTAGGCAATCAAAACAGCAAAGCCTTATTCACATGTGTAGAAACGGGCTGTCTGCGGGCGAAAAATGGGAAAACCGGTACAGGTGGCCGGGAAATATCAAAACCGTAGACCACTGTAAATAAAATGGGTCATTTCAGAACTGGAGGACATTTGGGCTCCAAAAAAATATGAAATGTAAACCTTTCTGCTTTTCTGCTACAAATTTGCTAATAATAGATGATAAACTATCACAGGTTGATTAGCTCAGCTTACAGATCAATCATAAAGTTTTTATATTTGGTGTTTGCAAAGCTTGGCTACCAACATTTGCAGGTAGCAGGGCTGCAAATCTGTATTCATATTCATCCCCCGAGTGAGGCTGGTCTGCAGCTCACTGCTCCCCCTAGGGGATGGGTTAAAGTGCGGAGAACAATTTCCCAATTGTGGGATGAATAGAAGTACATTTAAAAAAAATACATATATATATATAACTTTCTCTCAGGAGTAAAAGCTAGGACAAACTTAAATAAATATTGTCTTAAGCTGATTGTAATGTAACAGGATTGCATTGGGTAGAGTGTGGCATTCAATCCAGGTTAACTACAGTATGTTGTAAAATAGAAAAGACTAGATCCCTTTCCTCTACTCAAAGTCCAGCATCTCATGTTATTCTCTGCTGGATTCTTCTTCTACCGTGTTAAAAAAGTCAAGGTAGCAGTGTTGTGTGCATGTTGCAGGACACTCGTTCCATGGATAATTATTATTGGAAATAGTTTGTTAAAACAAATGTCTCCATAGTTACAATAGACACCGATGCAGCAATTAATATTAAATACTTTCAAATGTAATTGTAACTGTTTTGTTTAAGATTTAATTTGGACATTGAGGGGGGCGGGAAAAGGGAAAGTATGTGTTTTGGGGGTACTCCAAACCATTTTGGTATCTTTAAAACTATTTTTAACATTTCTTTTCACATAGTTTTTGTAGATTTAGTCTCAAGACAAGTACATTTGATCAGAATCTACATGTTTTAGTATTTTGTATTTGCATTATTCAAAATGGGTTGAAAAATGCTTTCCAATTCTGGAATGACCCTTATGCACATGTTTTCCTTGCTCGTAGCGAAGACTTAAACAGTATCACCTGTGCATGTGGCATTCGTGTCAGTAAGGGACTAGTACTCACACCTCACTAACTCACCACCGTAAGTCCTACGTGCGTGCAACTCTCAATAGCCTTACAACAATTCCACGAAACACTTACCACACATACGACAATGGTGCATTCCATTTTATGACGTACTTTGAGGTGGCTACGAGCCTCAACCATCAGTGTGTGCATGTGACTGGAGCTTAAGGCTGTAGCGTCATCCAGATTCAGCTTTTCATCAGCGTCTCTTCTGTTGAAGTGTTGGATGTGAAGTCTGCAGTGCCAATCATCATGGGAGCCAACATCGGCACGTCTGTCACCAACACCATCGTGGCCATGATGCAGGCTGGCGATAGGAATGAGTTCCGCAGGTGAACACCATCAGATACAGAGGAAAACATCCAGGATTTGTGCCAGCCACAGGCTCACGCTTCTGTCTCTGCTGTTTTAGGGCCTTTGCAGGCGCCACGGTGCACGATTTCTTCAACTGGCTGTCTGTGCTCATTCTTCTGCCGTTGGAAGCCGCCACAGGCGTCCTGTTAAAACTCACACAACTCATCATAGATTCCTTCAACCTGGAGAGCGGAGAGGACGCTCCTGACCTGCTGAAAGTCATCACCGACCCTCTCACAAAGTCCATCATCCAGGTATCAATGCGTCTTTGATGGAGACACACTTCCAACCCTTAAAAAGGCACTTCATTTTTAAAAATTCTACTTTATTTGTCCTAGCTTGACAAATCTGTCATCGGTGACATTGCATTGGGAGTCCCAGAGGCAAGGAACAAGAGTCTAATCAAGAGATGGTGCAAGGTTGAGGTCAACACGGTAAGAAGAGGAGCGTGAAGGACATTCCACATGTACATAATGTAACCAAGGGGTTCTGATTTGGAAAGGCGTGTAATCTCTGCATGCGCTCACACACATGCGGACTTTCCCCAGACTTTCTGGAATGAGACAGTGGAGTTCTGCCCAGCCGGCGCAGTCTGCTGGGAGGAAGGAAACCAGACGGTGACCCAGATGAACCAAACTTGGACCAACAACCTGGAGAGATGTACGTGGGCCTCCATGCCTGCTGCTTACTGAGATAGAAGGGCAAAGCAATTAGGATCACCTGATCCTGGAAAGCTCGGTGAAACATGAGCAGCAGCAGCCTCTTTCATCAAAACCCCCCGATGAGGGGACAATGACTACCTTTGAGCTGTTACTCTGCTTCAGCTCGACCCCCTGACCCCCAGCCACGCCCCCTCCACCTTTTTCAATGGGTCTTTTTATGCTCCCTTGATGGCCAATACAGTGAAACCCTTTCTTGAGATTTTGATGCCCACATTGAATATACAATGTATTCTTCTGTTATAAAAATAGAAATTCCCAAGACATTTAGAATTTATCTGTGCATTGTTGAGCTTCTTCTAAGCTCAGGTCTCTTTTCATCCTGTGCAGGTAAACACATTTTTGCCAACATTAACTGGTCAGACCTGGCAGTGGGCCTCCTGCTTCTGGCTCTGTCTCTGCTGGTCCTCTGCATGTGCCTTATCCTCATCGTCAAACTGCTCAACTCCATGTTGAAAGGACAGGTGGCCGTGGTCATCAAGAAGGTCCTCAACACAGGTGAAGGAAGCCAAACCCTCCGCTCCCGCTCTGACCCAGCCTGTTCGATAGTCGGCACATCTGTTCTGTGGTGATGCTTGATGAGCAGCACAGGCAGAGCGCTCCTGGTTTTTCTGGGTCACCTCCAGGTCCAGCCGTCCTGGAGTGGAAGGCAGAACGCTCAGGCACAAAAACCGTTTAGATCACAAGTTCATTTCTTTCTGTTCTTTCTGCTCCAGTTTGAGTTCAGACTGTTCTCTCTCTGCTGGGTGCCCTCAGCAAAAAACAGTCTAATTAAATGTCTAACAAGTAGACTATACTAAAAGGGAGGCAGCATACTTGAAGTTTACCTTTGTATACTATCTACTGTATATATTGTAAACCTAAAGTGTTCCAATTTAGTCTGAACAAGAATTCAGGGAGTATATTTCCTACACTACAAGTCTAATGGTCAATAGGATGCTTACTGATACTCAAGTCAACTAAATAAATAACCTTGAAGTACCACTTTTTGCTTATGTTTCTCTTTATCTGCAGATTTCCCTTTCCCCTTCGGTTGGGTCACCGGATACATTGCGATTGTTGTTGGAGCGGGCATGACTTTCATTGTTCAGAGCAGCTCCGTCTTCACTTCAGCCATCACTCCTCTTGTTGGTAAGCCATCGGCAGCCGTCACATTGTTTCTGTGCAAACGGAAGCCCATTTTTAACTCCAAGGTCTCTGTTCCTTTTTTGTCGTCGTCGACCAGGTATTGGTGTGATCAGCCTGGAAAGAGCTTATCCTCTGACGCTGGGCTCCAACATTGGCACAACGACCACATCCATACTCGCTGCAATGGCTAGTCCTGGGGAAACATTATCTAACTCTCTGCAGGTGAGATAGGATGTCAATTTTTACTCTGACATTTCTCTGAAAGTCATGCTTTTGTAGACTATAACAATAACGCATTATTGGATGTTTTGATTTGATTTGAAATGGTTTATTTCAAGCAATCAAAGCAAAAATAATGCACAAAACAATACAATCAGTAGTTACACATTCACACAAAGAAGAATCCAAATTAGGATGATTAGACATCAAATCTAAGATTGCTTAAAGGGAGTGCAAGGAAGCGGATTTAGATAATCCCGCCCCTCTTCTACCGTAACCATTTTCATTACTTGATTTATCATTATCCGGATCATAACTTTTTATCAGATATCAATGCCTTACAGTTAGAGGTCATTAAGAATACTTAAGCATCAATAAATTACATGACAACAATGACATATTATTTATGTAAAATAGACATAACTCTATTTTAGAAATCAACATAGCACATGCAGATCAATTATCTAAAATATGTGCAGATTTGTTTATCATTAGAAAATCATGAGTACGATAGAAAAGGTATGGATCAAGATCACATCCATTTACAGATTCAGAAAAGCTGGAATGTCTAATGACTTTTACTTAAAAATTCTTTTGCAAAATTAGCCTATTTCACACCCATTTTTATATGAACCATTCATTAATAAACTTCAAACTTCAGTGGTTAATGCATCATTGACACATAATATTTATTCAATTTTTAATTGCATTTTATTTCAGTTCTTAGACTCTCTTCACTCTCTCCTGGTATTTAGACACTTGTTTTTATTTTCCTGTAAATCTGAATTAATAAAGTATTAAAAAGATTATGAAGAAATCTTAGTTTTAGAAGACATTTACTTCTAGATATTTTTTCTCAATAAAAAAAGACTTAACCCGTAACAAGATCAAGGTTACAGCATTTGAACCACCAAAGTGGAAGCCACCTTTCATTATTTCAAGCATTAAAGCGCCTATCAAACTAAAATAAAAATTAAATATAAAATCTGTTCACATCCAAAATAGGTTTGGCAGTGACCGTAAAACTGTAATCTAAAGTATTGACGAATTTAAGATTGGTAACATTTTCATATCCCATCGTGCTTTTCTTTTTTTTAAATAACACATTTTAATGAGATTGTTTTGTGCTGTAAACAGTCTTTTTATGTATTCATGTTTTGTGAGTCTGAAAGTTCTGTTTCTCTGTCATAATATTTGTTTGTATTGTTTTGTGCAGATTGCGCTCTGCCACTTCTTCTTCAACATCTTTGGCATCATAATCTGGTATCCACTCCCCTTCATGCGACTACCCATCCGGCTGGCCAGAGGACTGGGGAACCGGACAGCCAAGTATCGCTGGTTTGCTGTCATCTACCTCATTCTATGCTTCCTGGTCGTCCCCCTGACTGTTTTCGGCTTGTCTGTGGCTGGCTGGAAGGTGCTGGTCGGGGTGGGCGTGCCAATCGTTGCGCTCATCATCGTTGTTGTCGTCATCAACGTGACACAGTCCCGACGGCCGCACTTCCTGCCCAGGTTCCTCCGCAACTGGGACTTTTTGCCTCAGCCTCTCCACTCCATGAAACCTTGGGATGCTGCTGTGGCTAAATCCACTCTGTTCTGTGGAAGATACTGCTGCGGCTGCTGCAAGTGCAGCAGCTGCTGCAGGAAGGACGAGGAGGAGGTGGAAGTCTCCAGGAGGAGCAGCAAGAGTCTGGAGGGCCACGATAATCCCGCTCTGTCCACTGATGAAGACAAAAAAGAAGAACGCACGGATTTCTAATGTCTCTGAGTTAACTTTGTGTGCCGACGCAAAGTAGAGCGATCTGTAACATAACTGTAATTATGGCTTTTGTGGTTGATTCCACGCTGACGTTCTCAGCTGGAAGGTGTGAACACGAGGTGCACATTCTGTCTGCTGCTGCACATTTTGGGGACTGCTAAGGTGCATTTTTATATAGGAAATCATGTGTGGAAGGCACTTTTGGTTTTATTTCCAATTCTAAACATTTCCACTGATGTAGCATGTACAATTTAAAGTTATTTACATATGGTATTACTCTGTATTTAAGTTCATTTAATGTTTGTAAATAAAATTTTTAATTTGCTATTTTTAAATCTCTGGTTTCTCTTGGTGGTAGCTGAAAAAACTTCAGAGTTGAGACTTTGCTGCTTGTTTTGGCTTTTTAATAAATCTGCTGAATGACACAGGGAGCTAAAAAAACACACACACATGCTGATCCAGAGAAACTGAAGTACATTCAGAATTTTAAGGTAAAATCTTAAAAATGGGGGGAAACATGAAGATTTCTTATTCTGATAAATTCAGATATTTCAAGGCTTTATTACTTGTCCTTTTAATGATTACAGGCTATAGATAATAAAAGCCTATACTTTAGTGTTTCAAAAAACTTTAATATCTCACTAGAAAAATTAAAAAAGAATGTTTTTAGCCTGAATACACTATTTCAGTTTTTCTGCACCTAGTGCCTTGTTGGGCCTCTTAGCATAATTGATTGCATCAATACTCTCTATTGTATGAGGCTCTGTTGTGATGGAAGTCCACTGACATCTGATCATTTACATGGTTATCCCTTGTGCTATCTTAGATGACCCCCCCCTTACATTGACTTGTTCTCCCTACCATGACAAAGGTGGATAAAGGTGCAATGATTTCATGTAATCCATGGACACCAGTGAAGATCACAAATCATTAAAGAAAAAAAGGTTCAGAGCACTGTCTAGTGGGTCTAGATGACCCAACTCCCAATGTTAAAGTGCCTAGGATAGCACAAGGGTCATGTCCGGTGTCTGCTATCTTCTTCTTGACAAAAGTCCACACATTTTCTATCAGGTTTAGGTAGGTTCTATCAGTCAAGCACATAACATGAGAGCCATGGAAGCAGCTTTTGGTACTTTTGTCAGAGTGGGCGGCGGCCAAATCGCGCTTGAAATCTCCATTTAGCTTGTTTGCAGAGGCTGAATGAAGAGCTGTAGAACCTCCTGGTACGATGCTGCATTGACTGAACTTCAGAAAACATGGTGGACCAGTGGCAGCAGATGACACCAAGTCATCAGTGACTGTGGAAACTTCTCACTAGACTCTCTTCCTTCCGACTCTGGGACCTTGTTTTCAAAAATAAATGTAGAATTGACTTCAGTCTGTATAGAAAACAGTTTAGTTCTTTTTCTCCTTGACTCAGGTAAGACGCTTGTAAACGTGCTCTGACATACCAGCGTGTTTAGTCTAAAAGTGAGTGTTAGAGGAATGGTTTTGATTTAATTTCAAAGTTTGTGTTCAGCTTATATGAAATATAAACTTTAATGCATACATTTAATCCCTTACTTTAAAGTATATAATCTGGTGCGATCATGTAAAGAGGCTGGGATATAGATGTGTGTGTGCATGAAGGGAATGTAAAATGATGCCATCCAATAATTCAATCTGATAAACAGCGTTCAGCTTTATCATCGGACTGCAGTGAAGCTGTTTTTACTGCCAAGTATGGGGTGCCATTTGTTAGGCTGCATATTCAAATATTAACAGCAATATCTGTGGTTATTTAACCTGTTTTCTGAGAGAGAGAAAAAAACTGGTTTCATTTTAAAAATGTATATTTTTATTCATGTATTTACAATAAATATCACATTTACTAAGTAAATATTTGGTTAGCAAACTAGATATTTAATTTAAAGCTAAATATTTTTATAATTATATATTTTGTTGGAAATAAACTGTATAGTTTTTAAACGAAATATTTACATTTATAAAATTAAACATTTAATTAGCAAATTTGATCTCACCTAAATATTTGTTTTTCAAACTAAACATTTATGCTTTGTAGGTAAATATTAATTTTTGAATAAATATGGAAGTCTAAATGAAATATTTAGCTATTTAACTAAATATAATGTTTATTACATTTATAACTGTATAAGTTTAAAAATGTGGGCTAAAAGAAAAAGTCATTACTTACATTTAAATGTAAATCTTTGTGCTTCAGAGCACACCCACATGAAGAAACGCACTTCTAAACGGCACACGGATCACGCTCGCGGCAGAGGGATGTGAGGGCCCGGCATCCCTCCGCCACGAGGGTCAGCCCTTAATACAACTGTTTCTGACAACCCTACTCCTCCAAATGCCCCTACAATTGAAGGTGTAGGGAGAAGCCACAGGAGTAGGGGAAGAATTCGGACTCAGCCGAAAACCCCACATAGAAAGGCAGAACTGAATTCGGACCGTCTCCCTGTGAGATGAGAGTGCTAACCTCTGTTAGCTATTGGCGGGGAAACGTTTCGACTCGTGGGGCACAAAGTGTTCTTAAACTTCCATAGAAGGGCTGGACCAGGAGCAGATGTGTGGAGTGTTTTGGTAATTCACCTCATGAGAGAAGAGAAATAACATGGAATCTGGATGAAAACAAGCTTTAGTTTTGATTGAAAATTAAAAACATATATTAAAAAACAGAACATTTTTGAGTTTTTATGTCAGAAAACGTGGCTTTCGTTCTCATTTTAGAGCCTTTTGCACCATTTGATGTACCTCATGTGAAACGCAAACGTAGAGAAATAAAGTGTTTGAACCATTGGAAAAATGAAAAACAACAAATTTTACCTCACAATCCAACACCACGTGGAGGCTCAGTAACTTTCTGCATTTAGACAAAAGTCAATTTATTTGTAGTGCACCATCTATGGGGAGACTCCAGAATTACAGGGAAAATAAAACATTAATAAGGATTATCAGTATAATCTTTTCCAGTTTAGGCCAGATTAAGTAGTTTAACATAGAAGTAGTTCAGCATATGGCGTAGTTTGCCCACTCCTGCTCTAGAACAGGGGTCCCAAAACATTTTTCCTGTGTGGGCCACAAAACCTTTTTCTTTTCTGAGTTGTGAAGTGCTACATGTGTCATGGCAAACTTAGCGAGGCAGGCCCAGACGCTGGAACCCGGAAGGAAAATACAGGTAAGTTACGAGGTGAGTAATAAAGTTTATTTTGATTCGGCATGGCATGGTGTCGTGGACAATGGCTCATGGCGTGACTGGAGGTTCAACCGTGGCTCGTGGCGTGACTGGAGGTTCAGCAGAGGCTTGAATTCAGGAGGGCTGAAGGCCCAGGTGACCACTCGTGGTAACGATGTCCTGAAAACGAGGCAAAGAACGAGATTAGGACAAGAGCAAGGATACGTGAACTAAGTAAATTTAGCAACCATGCACCATCACGGGCAACGAAATGGCGGTGAATACTGGAACTGGATCTCCTTTTGAAGGTTGGCAGGTGATGAGGTGAATGGTCACAGCTGAGTCGAATCAGGAACCAAGCAGAGAGGGTAGGGGGAGGAGAGCTGACAGAGGCACCATGACAATGCCAATAAAATTTCATTTATTTATTTATTCATTCATTCATTCATTCATTGTCCTTTTATTAAAATAAACAACACTATATATTAAAATAACAAAAAATAACTGTGATCTCTTAAAGGAAAAAGTGAGGAAAAATGAGCACTAATATATTTGAAAAGCATAACCAATTCCTCGGCACCTCACACATCTCACAGTTTGTGCTAAACTCCACATTTTAATCCGATCAGCTGTGTTGTGTCCTGCTCATGTGTTTCACAGTCAGTGATGATGAAAAGTCCAATTCCTGTGTCTTCTGCTGCAGCTGGACATAAATCTCCTTTACCTTTCAACCACTACAGAGTTCCCTCGTTTATCGCGGCAGTGACGTTCTAAAAATAACTCCTCACTACACACTTTCCTCTCAGACAGACATGAACATTTAAGCATTTTTCTCTCTTGTTTAAAAGTTCAAACTTTCATAGAAAGAAATGGTCCAGGATCTTAGAATGAAAACAAAGGTCTGATGGCGATGAGAGCTGCATGCATCTGAACAGGAGACGCGGCACGGAGGAGATTCATTGACAAGGTCTACAGCCAATCAGAAGACAGAACAGGTATATTCAATGTTATTGAACAAACCTCCAAAACATAACAGTATTTTTTTCATAAATAAAAATCCTTCAAAGTCACTGTTCCACACACAACAGAGTTCCACAACATTTGATAGATTCTAAAGAAGTGAAATGGTCATTTGTTGAATTTGCTGAATTAGGAGGTCATATTTACTGAAATCAAAAGCTATTCCAGTCAAAAATGTCTTTGTAGGTCAACTTCCATTTGAACATAGGACCCCTTATTTTGTAGCAGCTTCACAATTCTTGCATCCTTTGAACTTCTGCCACACCTCCAAGAGCTGTCTTATGGGGTCAAGGAGCAGAGTTGGCTTCAGAGCACAGAAACACACGAGAACTGAGCTTTTATGTTTGTGTTTGTCACCTATAACAATTACTCGTCACACTAATTACCTATTACTGATGTAGTGGAAAATAGTGGCACAGATTTTTTCTGACGATATTAGCCAACTTTGAGATTTCTTTTCGAGGTTTTCTACCAGATAGATGATCCTCAACCACCTCCTAACTGAAATATCCCATTATTGTGAATTTGTGAACTTGTCACAGCCAAATTCTTCCCGCTGCCTGCTAACAGTCATTGTTTTTCCACGTTGTATGCAGTTGAGAACAGACAGATGAAGCCTTCAAGTGGAGGCTCTCCTCTGGTCCTGCCTGTTATCAGCGGTAAACTTCTGAGTTCAGGGAGAGTGTCACGCATTTATAACTCGCTTTCTGCGAAATTTTAACAGCATTTCTCGCTCGACCACAGAACACGTACAAGGAAGTTCCACAATGACAAAAACAACATTTCAAAAGCGGATAAAATTCACCTCAGCGTACAGCAGAAGGTGCAAATATTAAATGAGGTTTTGGTTGCAGATAGCACCTTGAGGCCACAGCTGATAATTTAGGGGAGAGTTGTATTTCAGTTCTTTATTATCAGGTTTCAAAAGCATTCGTCCTGTTTAGCACATTTACAATATTTAATGACCTTTAGTGCTGACTTCACTGGAAGGGACACGCTGGGGTTTCACATTTCAGATTTATTGAGTACCTATCATAGCTCAAAGAACAAAAAAAACCAGAAAACCATTACAAGTATTTATCTGAATCATCCAATTAAATGATATTTGAACTTTTGATAATACAAAAGCTTCGGGGTCTGAAATATTAAATTAGATGTCCATCCATAAAGTCACCAATTTAAGACTCGTTTCTTGGCATGGAGCCGCCGTATGATAAACGGAATTGCCTTCACTCAAGGTCAACTTCTGTGCTATCAGCTCATTTAGATCACTGAATATCAACTCTAGTCAATAAAACCTTTTTTATCATTGGAACTATTTCAGGTCAAATTTATTTTATAGTATCTATAATCATCAAACCTTAAACCGGCAACCAGCTTTTATCATTGGTGCTTGAAGTTAAAACCTGTCCTGTTCTAAAACCATCATTTATGTCCAGCTTCTGTTTGAAATAAAATAACCATTTTGAAACATTAAATACAACTTGTTTGCTACAATAATATCTGTATATTTAATTTTCTAAATGAATTTTAAGCAATAAGCATCCATGCAGGTTAAAATAATAGAACCATTTTTTTTTATTACTTTAAATCACTTTTTTTACCAACAACCACAAAAAAGCATTTTATTTAAAAAGTGTTTTTTTTTATCTTAACTGCTTATCTTAAATAAATGCATTCAAAAATAAATGGAATTAATCAATAAAGACAAATTGTACAATTGCTAACTAACTAAATGACCGAATAAAAAAAAAACTTCATATCCTGCCAAGAACAGAACTAAAATAAAAACGGTCAATCAATTTTCAGGATTAAAGATGTATAAAACTAAAAGTATGTTTAAAAGAAAATAATTGCAACATTTAATCCAAAAGAACAATGTTTAAAAAAAGTCAAATTCTACTTTCAAGTTTCACAAATATGGATTGTTTTGTTCTGTGCATCAGAAAAACAGGGATAAAACATTAGATGTAGAGGGAGGATCAGCTCCTGAAGGCATCAATAAACAATAAAAAAGACGTTAAAGATTTATGAAGCGATAAAAGATTTGATCTGTCTGTAAAGTTTGTTTTAAAGCCAATATGGGTAGCACTTAATTAGAAAAAACACAGATTCAAATTGTATTATTTTTGGTTGAATCTACATAATGCATGGTAATTAAAAAAAATTAAAAATTTCTCTTTATATCTTGAAATAAACCTAACATATATTTATTATTTTTTACATTTTGGCTAGATTTCAGTTCTGTTTTTGTGTCTCAATCATCTAACTGCTATTCGGTTCTACGCTGAAGATGAACTCTGCTAATTATTTACTGTTACCCAGAATTCAGATGCATAATAAACCAAATGTGACCTCAAACTAACAACTGCATGAAGGGCATTGGAAAAAACACATGGAATTTACCCAGTTTCAACAAACTAAAAGAAATGGTTAAACTTAATCAGCTTTAAAGAAGCTGAAAGACCTGTGGTAAAGTCTTCTCCATGTTCTTTAGAGGGTCTCTGCTCCTGTTCTGCTTGAGTCACTGTTACTAGATGTAGATGATTATTTGGTTGAATGCCATAAAGCTTTCAACCCATTGGTTTCCTGTTTCTCTTTATTTCTTTATTATAGCATCTTCTGCCATTTTTTTGTTGCTCAACTCCTACGATTTTTCAGCTACTTTAATCATTCAACTATTCAAATGTTCAGCTCTTTCAGCTTTTTCCAGCTGTGACTTTTGGCCCTTCAAATCCTTGAATTTTTCAAGACATTCCAGGATTATAGTGATTATTTATGTGAGCTGTGCTGCACATCTTTGCTGGTTTGAAATGTGGTGCGTGCATTTTTCACAAACATATCTTTTTTAGTTATTTATTGTTATTTATTTTCACTTTGTGTATGTTCAACTTTGATCATTTCTTGTATTCTTTTTTTTTTTTTTTTGCCAATTATTACCCTTTAAGTATCATTTTCATTCAGCAACGTAGCATTCAGCCCTGCATTTTCTTCTGGAAATGCAGCTCCTTCTAGTTTGAAATTGCTTTTCATAAACTGAGATCCGGTAAAATCTTTGTGTGTCATCCCCTTCAACACAGAAAATGTACCCCAAGATGTTAGAATATTATTGGTACGCCTCCACCCATAGTCAGATAACTTCCAGCTTGACTGAAGGCTGGTTATTGGCGACAGTTTCTGCGGTTTTACAATAGTAGGCAGGCTGGGGAGAAATTAGCTGCAGCTGACAGGTGAAGATCCACAGCAGCCAGAAGATGAGTGGGAAAACATGCAACCAGTCAAAGATTTTCTGCCTGATTGTGACGTCTTTGAACAAACTAGAAGACACTTAGTCATCCACATGAGGCTGCAGCTTTCAGGTGGGAAATGTTCAAAAGAATTGTGTGATGGGCCACTGCTGTCCGCTGAAGCATCGGCATGCATTCTGCAAAAGATTTTTGTAAGAACTGAAAGGGTTTTCAATATTTTTCTGTCCTGACAGCTCTGTCTGACACCTGTGAAAAAAACACACCCAAAAAATACATTTTCATGCAGAAAAATAAACTAAACTCTTAGAAAAAAAAGTTTATATTCTGCAAAACAATTTTTTTACAGAACATCCAAGTTCTTCACCTTAAAAACAAGCCGTTCCCAATAATTCCTTGTTTTTTCTGATCTTTTTACCCTTTTTGATCAGACAGAAGACGATATTTTCTCCACCATCTTCACATGTAAATTCTATTAACTTCTCTCTAAATTCCCCCATAACGTAAATCATCCACTTGCATTGAGACAATACTGATTTATGAGCTAATGAGCTCTGAAAACCCTTACATGTTACTCTGCTGAACAGTTTCAGCACTACCAGAACATCAGTACCAAACATCCAGTTCACCGTTTTGGTGCTGCTCTGGCCTTATTTTCAGAGAGGAGGTTGGAGTTGCATCACCTTCAGCTGCAGATTCTGTGCCAGAAAAGAATGTCATGCTTTACTGGGCAGCAGAAATTGTGAAAACGTTCCTGCTCTGTTTCACTTTTCCATCCAGGAGTCCCAGCTTTCAGATTCCCCTGGACTCCTGCGCCTCCTGCAGTGGTAAAAGGGTCAAAGCGAGGTATGTTTTGAAATTAGCTTTACCAGAAAATCAAATCCTGGAGCATGCAGTGAGCTAATAAATCCAGACCGCTCACGCTTCTGCTCGTCTGGGTCTTCCCGTGCTTTGAAAATACATGATCGTGTCCGTCGTCTGGCATAAAAACTCTCCACCTGTGTGAATCAGTGAAAGCTGATTATGCCTGGCAGGATAAGCCAAAATGTGAACAAATGAACAAGTTAATGTTTACCAATCTTGAAAAAATCAATAAAATCAACTGTAGGAGCTAAAAGCCTAGAAACTGTTTAGCAAATTCTAGCACTTTGACCTACTGAGATGATCAACTTTGCAATTAATTTGTTCCTTTATTATTTACTTTATTGAAAGCGGATTTGACTTCTATATGCTTCATTCCACGCACCAGCGGTCAAAAACGTTTTCTCCTTCTGGCTGACCCACACCTGTCTGAGGTCAGCTTATCAATCTCAATATATAATAGACAGCAAAAAATGACAACGGCAACACCCACAGGACACATTACTCAGTAGGGCTCCTACATCAACCCCACTGTGAGTCAGAAAGTAAATTAGTTTTATGTAAAATGTCCAAAGTGTGGTCTGTGGTTCAAATACGGCCCTCATTCAAATTTCCACCTGTCTGCAGGCTCCTGTCATAAAAACAATAAAATGCAGGCACTTTCTAAAAACTGTGTGTACAATTTCTTGATTGTGATTGGCTACATTTTTTAATTATAATTGTAATTAATTGTAAATGCAGCAAAATTCTGTGACTCTTTCCAGCCCATTTCAAAAATGTAATAATAGAATAAAACGGGAAAGTTGACATAGAGACCTGCCGCTTGGATCACTGTGGTCTGGAGAACTGGGGATATTTTATTTATAATTGAGAGACAGAGGGGCAAAATATGTTTTTTTTTAAATATAATATCTCGTTACAAAAGCACAGACGCAAACCGCTTTGTTCCTAATTTATTCATCATTCCCCATTTTTTATACCGTATCACATCCTGGTCTTAAGCAGTTAAAAAACCATTGGAATAATTTTTTTAAAAGTAGCCGTAAAACTTGATGAAATGTGTGCTTACTTCACAAAATTATTTATAGTGCTTCTGCTCCCCCATGTTCGACTTTACCACTATAACCCGATGTGTCACCGGAGGTGAGACATAAAACTCTGTTTGGTAGTTCTTTCTTCGCATGTGTGGCCATGAGTCAGTGAACGCCCTTCCCAATGAGCTGATCTTGTGTACAAATTCCCATGCATCACGCTTTGATAAGCATGAGAATGTATGAGAATTTGTACACAAGATCAGTTCTGTGGAAAGGGCGTGATCTTGTGTGCAAACTCCCACACATTCTCATACTTGTCAAAATGTGATCAGGCTGGCACACATTAGTAAATTCAGAGACTGTCTGTATGTACGTGGTTATTGACAAGTGTGGTGGTGCTGTTTCCATGTTTGAATGGCTGTGATGGAGAGCGGGAGGAAAATGAGAGAAAACATGCCGTTGTGCTCAACATTTTCTTGATCTGGTGCTCTCCTCTCTGTTTGTGTTATTTTTAAACAGTGTTCATCACATCATCCCACTGTAGAAGTTCAATTTTATTTGTTCTGATTTTACCTGTTCTTACTTTGGACTACAGGTGGAAAATAGCAAAATTTCCTTTAACCTGAAATAGAACATCGTTTCACGAGATCAATGATCTTTTGTGGATCATACCTTGTTTTAACTTTTCAGACACATTTGGATCACTTAAAGTGAACCAGAGTTTGTTTTCCTCTGCAACCTGGAACAAATCTTCTGAATACACCCAAGTGGACCCTGGTCCAGGACCAGGAACCGCTTTCAAACCCATCTTTGGAGATGGTCTCACTCCGTTATTTCTAATCGGATCGAGCTTCGGTTCACTCTGAGATTCCTCAGTTTGAATACAGTCCATCCTCGGAGCGGAACAACCGACAAACTTTTCGGGTCTGGATACACCCTTTAACTCTTATTTAAGAGGAGTAGACAATGACATGAACGTGATCGAAGACCAAACGAGAAGACCAGGCTTATTCATTTCTCTGATTAAAACCACTGTGGTTTGTACTTCTGACTAAGATGACCATCTTTCTGTTCACATGTCTGAGCATTTCTTTATTTGAATCTTTATAAATCAGGGCAGACGATAAAAAAAATGCCTGTTGAAAAGCTCGTAAACGTTTGTAGTGGTGATGTAAAACGTACAAAGCCAGGCCACAGGCTCCCTGCCCCGCTCCGTTCTGACGCATCTGCTTGCAGACAAATAGATCCATGAACCCGGCTGACCTGGAAAAGCTCCAATTTTTCTTGCCATTTCTGTTGCACTGGTATTGTTAGGTTGGGGGTGTGGTGCGCTGTAAGCTTGCAGTAGAGCTTGTAAACAGGGAGCTCTCAGCAAAGGGGAGGGGAAAAGGGCGGGGTTGAAGGGGCCTTTCTGATGAACCACTGCCACTCTACAGAAACTACGTCCTAAAATATGTAATTTTTGATTTTGGCTCAAATTTAACATAATTGTCATTAAAAGATCAATGGGAATATTTTACAATGGATTAAAAGATGATCGGAGCAGGAATTCAAATAATTCCAATGCATTTAATGTTATTGTACTTGTTCAAAGAATGCAGGCCGATTGGTTAAACCTCACACATTTTCACCTCACCAAAGCTAGTACTCTTTGGAAAACTTAAGCATCAAGTGAGGCCTGCCGTGCAATAATTATGGGAAAGTGCGATATCACAATAATTCCAAAAATCTACCTGATCTGTTCCTATATATGATAAACGTCTCACCAGATCCATCTGAGTGAGTGGCTGCTTTCTTTAGACACACAGAGAGGCAGTAATCTCAAACCCGGGGATGAGTCTGCATCCCGTGTAGCTGCAGGTGCTGCAAGACTGCAGTGCAGATAATGAAAACAGCTCAGTTTCAATGTCAAAACAACTCCATTGGGGAAAAACCTAAGAAAAGCATTTCGATTGGGAAACATTAAAAACCAATTTTCTAACCACTTAAATCCATTTGGGCTGCAGTCAGATGATTGTGACAAAAGACGGCTGCCGATCATCCCAAGAGTCTCAGTGACTCTAACATTCTCAAAGATGCTGCAAAAACACTTGATATCCAACTTATGTGCTTTAAAAATGTTCTTTGTGAGGCAGAGCAGTGTTTCTGATGGCCAAAGTGGGTCATACAGCGGCAAAAGGTAACAGCCGCAAATAAAAAGACGTGACATGATCAGACTGCAAAGCCACTGAGGAGGGATTTATAAAAGGAATGCTTACGAACTTCAAGGAACTAAAACAACTTTGTAGAAAGTGAATAGAAAGTCCTCCAAAGCAAAAACAAAATGTGGTTCCAGCAGCTGCACAGTCAGTGCTGCAACATTTCTCCTGATAGAGACCAAAATGTGCAATCAAGAAACAACATTACACGAAAATCCTTCATGTTTGGATTCAAAATATGAAACTGTGGCCCCACTGGAGTCAGACAGGCTAAAGTGAATTATAACATTTTAACTGTTTGTTCTTTGCTTTAAGGTTTGATGGGTGGTGCTTCACCTGGTGGTGCAGCAATGCTTTGCGAAACAAATGGCAAATTATCTTTTAAAGTATGAACAGTGAGATTAGAATTTGCCAAGTTAGAATGGAATAGAATCAGAATCAGAAGTACTTTATTGATCCCACAGGTGGGAAATGTGTGCGTTACCATGGCAAGTAAACACAAGAGAAAATAGAATAATAGAAATCAATAATAGAAAAACAAAAATGTAGCTTAAATTTAAACAAATAAAATATGAATAGAATTAACATTATGAGTTTAAAAATTAAATGCAGCTTTTCAGCTTTCTTTTAAATGAGCAATAAAAGTAGTTAACTGTGTTAGGTTAAATAAAAGTTATTGTTTAGGCTTTTTTTCAACCCCACATATTGGCAGAAACTGAACTGTAAGATTTAGAGATGTACTTTATTTTATTAAGTTTTTATTTAGAAAACTAGACAGTGCTATCTTGAAAAGTCAGTTTACATTGTAAAATGTCAAAGTTGTAGTTTTAAATTAAAAAACAAATAAAATTTTGGTTTATTAGGGAAAATTTGTTATAAATCCATTCATATAATCCACTTCTGGCAGAAATGCTTTTACTGAACAGCAAAGACACTGGTTTGAGTAGAAAAAATCTGTTTTGGTTTTAATGTTGAAAACATTTCTACACACACAAGCATATAACACTTTAGCATTCATTACTAGTCTGATCATTCAAGAAAAAAAAACCATAACACAAATATACAAGGTGGCCAATAAACGACTTTCTTACCCTTTTATAACAATTCCATTCAGAAACTCTCCTTCATGTCTCACAAAAAACACACAGTTGTTGTTGAAACACTTTTATAGCCCAATCATTTCTAAATTAAAGAGACGTTGACATTAAACTATTTAATATGCTCAATAAAATGTTGATAACTACAGATGTTTGAAAACAGGGGGCAATAATCAGAGACAGAGGAATTTAGAGCCTTCTTTGTGTAAATTTGCCTTAAATTGAGGGACTTTTGACTAAGATTTGCCTCACTTGTTGCAGCAGAAAACTGGAAGGGTGTTTGTTTAGAGATTGCAGACTTTAGAGATGAGCAGATCATTGAAAACTAGAGAGTGTGAGTCCTGCTGTTGGTGTTAAGTAGTCTAAATAGGCAGATTACTCTAATATGGTTTTGCAAATAAGCATAAACTAAATCATGTTTTATCCATGGAGCTGAGAGAGGTTCAGTTAACCAGTTAGAACAGATTGAAATGGTGGCTGTTGCTCCAGGAACCATTTCAGCACGGATACATGGTGTCAGTCTATGAAGACGTGTTACGTCTAAACTAAGTGAAACAGACATTTCGAAAGTTGAAAGTGACAATGTATAAAATTATTGCATCGTCTGCAAACAAATGAATTCGGAGATTACCTGTAGCTCAAACCACATTATTCGTATTGAATGATGTGGGTGTGCTTTTGATTTCCACCATTTTAACAATCTTTTCAGATATATTGCTTCTATGCAGCTATTATCATTTTCATAAATTATTCTCTCATTTTTCTGCAGAAAAAAATGTGTGCTCCTCTTCTCTACAGAACTGTTGAAATTTAGACATAAAGTCTTGAAATCGGATTTAGAAAAAACTAACGTCTCAATGTTTAAATGTTTGATTTATCAAATTTAAAGTTCAAAGATTAGAAGGATTGATTCAAAAATGTTTTTAGTACAGCAGGCCTGGCTCAAAATCTGTTTGTTTTTTATAAACATTAAATCCCACTATTTCTACCTTTTACAAGTAACAAAAACTTGGTAGTTTTTTTAATTAATTGATTAAATATGATCACAGAAAAATGTCTCATAAAAACATATCCCAAGTAAAAAGGCTTCCCAAAACAGAGGCAGATGACGTCTGAGTGACAAGAAGGAAGAAGGAGGGAATTAGTCAAGCCTAAAATTACACACAGTCATGTGGACATGAAGCAGCTCCACACAGAGTGGTTTACTTTGTAAAAGTTTCATTTAAATAATGATAGCTTTAAAAATAGCAGCCATGGTGCTAAAATGATACCCTGCGAGCCGGTCAAAGTTGTAAATAACTGTTAGAACAAAGCAGCATTAACAGTCTTTGGATGTGCAGCAGCTCAATCCCCCAGGAAATGAATTGCTGTTTTTTTTTTATCAGTTTGATATTTAAAAAAAAAAATAAGAAAAAGAAAGCTCAGGTGTCTCTGAAGTGTGACAAATCTTTTTTTGTAATAAGGGGAAAACCACCTTATCTAATGTTGACCAAGGTCACCTACACACCTAGAGTTAAATCAATAATATTTGAAATTCCTTCACTGCTTCCTCAGAATAGACATCAGGTCTAACCACACGCGCTCTTGTTGAAAAAGCTGGTTCTTGCACAGCTTTATCACCAGTGTGTGACTGATAGCTTCAGGAATCTAGAACGGCTAACTTATTAAGGAGCAGGAACACACCTTCTCTGCACATCCACCACTTTCTTCTTATCCTGCTCCTTTTGAAACTGTGAAGAGTTTTTCAGAAAGCGCAGGAACTTATCAAACCTATCACAGAGCGCAACATTCCAGAGGAGTCAGCTGCTCCTTAGAGATAAACATAAAAAATACACACACAAAAATGATCAAATAAATGCCTGCTTTCCCCCGAAACATGGAGTATTTCCCCCCCAGTGGGGCTCTGCTGGTGGGATGGCAGCTTGCTTGGGATTAACTCCTCTGTAGGCGTTGCTTTTGTCAGGTCGCTGGTCTAAAACAGATTGTGTTTGTTTTTCTGGGTGAAGGAGTGGAATAAACCCAAGCAACATTTAACAGGGTCTCCAACTTTAGAGGATGAGTGAACAAAGACAAAAAGGGGAGATAAAGAGTGCAGATGTTTGGTCAAAATCAAATTATTCTGGGGGGAAAAAAGCATTTAACACAGCGTCCGCAGTAAGTGTGCAAAAAGGGAGAAGGGTTAATGATTTTAGCTGGTTTTTCAGGTAAAAAGGTTGGAAATTCACTTCCTGAGTTTAGTTTTTTTATGTCAGGAAAACTGTTGATCAAATCAAGTCTTTTATTATTTTCAAACAAGTCACAAAAAAATGGTCACTGTGGGAGTACAACAACCACTCGGAGAAAACATCTTTATCCCGTCTTGACTTCAGACAGTTTCATGCTTCAGAAGCGCAGATGTTAGGGATCCGCTTGATTGAGGAAAACAGTTCCTGGTCCCTGCTTACTTGTTCACTGACAAACAAATACATAAATGTTTTATAACTGTAGTGCCTTTTTCACCTGAGGTCTCCTAATTAACGAAGTGCTCAGTTCATCAGAACGCTGCGATCTGTCCACAAAAGTCAAACTGATTCCAAACTCTCCACCAAAACTGAGGGTGTCAGAGACTGGGCTGGAATGAGCTACAGGACTAGGAAGCCTGGTGGTGAGATGAAAGCAGCTGCTGGAGAGTTGAAAGAACACCAAATAACTCTCTCTTACTGTCACAGACTGAATATGTGGCAAAGAAAACGAAGAAGAAGAAGCCACTGAATCGGATTCTAAATCTTAAGCACACAGAAATCTGTGGATGGAGCTGAAAGGTCAAGCTTCCAAACATAAAACCAGAATGTCTTGCAGAAGATCTACAAAAAAGAATGAAGAGAAAACATTCTGTCCAACTACAAGTAAGATTCTGTGATTTCTTCAACAGTTTTCCCCCAGGACAGGATTCAGCAATACTGATAGACCTCACACAGTTTCAGTTGCTTTCTTTGCACTTTCAAGAGAGAACCATAGACTAAACCATCTCAAATACATCATACGGTTCCTACAGCTGCTCGTCTGAGAGCTGTGCACTGAGCAGGATGGGAAAAAACCGTGAAGAGACCAGCTGTTCCCACTTATCCTATGACTTTGACAGATTATCGAACGCATTCATCTCCTCCTCACTCCGGCTTTATCTCACAAAACATTTCCTTGACTTTTTATTGCCGTCTAAAATTGACATTTTTCCTTCTGCCCTTTGGAAGTGGAAGGTCTGTGTTCTCCGCACAAAGAAATCGCACCCAAATTCATTTGTAAACAAGGTGAGGCCCTCTTTCAAAAGTGAGACCTATGGTTCACCTGTTTGGTTCCCACCAGAGTTCAGGTGAGTTATCACATCGGCTGAACATAGTAAATGTACACTTTAGGTACTGCATTCTAAAATTCTAGTTAACCTTTTCAAAACAGCTATTTCTAAAGTTCTGACCCTTTATGTTGAAATAAAATTCCAAAAAGAATTACAGCTGGTCACTTCTATGTGGGCAAATGTCCAAAATGAGCAGGAGATCCGATCCCCTGTTTCCCTCTCAGGGTCTGGAGTTGTGTTTCATGTCAGAGGAGATGACAGACAAACGTGATCCAGAAAACACACACACACACGCCAGTCAGGGTCACCACCACATCCCCGGCCTGTCGGAGCCACAGCTCGCCGTTGTCCGTCAGCCACCGGCCGCCCTCTGCCCCAGCAACGCCACCTTCCGCCCCGCTTTCATGGCGTCTGACTGAAGACGTCCTCCTCCTCACTGGGAAAGCGCCGCCCCCTGTGTTGAAAACAACAAAAACAAATGGCAGACTCAGAAACTGCAGATGCTACTCTGAAAAATGCAGATTTACACCACATGGAACAATTCAGAGATGATGTTGACCAATATGTGCAGAAACTGTGCCATCTTGTGGCCGATGCATGTTAGTGTGTTTCATACCGAGGCAGCTCTGTAGTGGCATGATGACAGCAAGAACAAAGGCGGAGAGAAGCGATGCATATGCCTATAGAGCAAAGACAGAAACATTTAAATAAATGATTGCTATTTAAAACATCGGCTTATAATGGATTGAATGTCTTATTCATGAGCTTAATTTGGGTTTTCGAATCTTTGAATAATTGAAAGGTAGATAATGATGATGGTGCATTGAAACTGCTCTCACTACGTTCAGCGTGAGCTAATTATGTGATGCCTACCAACAGGAGCTGCACGCCGCTCTGAGTCATCTTCCTCAAGGCTTTCTCCATCTGGAGTCCGAGCACCGCTAAAGAACAGGGAGTAATTGCCTCCTCATCCTCCATCTCCACACATCTTGAGAGACACAACCAAACTGTGTTAGGATGATTAGAGCAGGATCATGAGCCTTCCTGCTCGAGCTGCAAAACAAGCCCTGCAACAGGCTGACTGCAGCTTTTGGACATGGCTGCTCTGTGCTGCACCACCTTTTCAAGATCTTCTCCATCACAGAGTCCGGCTCATCCTGAAGAGAGGCGTTGAAAGAGCGCAGGATGCCGGCTGGGAGAACGTGGCCCTGTTGTGCCAAAGCAGCCAAGCTGTACATTCCCTAAAAACAGAATTACCACAGCAGACTGATGGGTTGCTCTCTCGGAAAGTCTCAGAATAATAATCCAGTGGGATGCAGTTTGCGTTTTGTTGCAGTGGGCCTCAGTCAGTGGAAGTTTAATTAAGTTTATCATAGGGTGATGTGATTACAGCCAGAGTATATCTGTCACCTGAGGGCTGCCCGCGTGAGCTGCTCTGCTGTACATTGATACGGCCAGCTCAGCCAAGGATAATGAGTCCTCCCGTGCGCCCGAGGAGCTGCGGCTGCAGTAGTAGTCTCCCATTTTCAGCAGAGCTATCAGGAGGACAAATATTTGCCGTTTGGCGATCGGACTGGCACGGGAAGAGAAAGGTCAAAGTTAAATGAAATAGGACGGACTCACCTGATGGATTAGGTTGAGAGTTTAATATTGAGTAGTTGTAATATCTCCACTGACAATCGCAGCCGAGACTCAGCTCCTGAGAGCACGGGGGAAAAGGAGCAGAGTAATAATAATGAAGCTTCTTCCATCAACTGCTAATAATTTCCCTGTGGCGTAGTTCTCCCTGCGTTACTGGAATCGTGTGCGGTCCGTCCTTCATCTATCACAGAACTCTGCACGCGAGCAGGTCAAAAGATCAGGTGGGAGTTGTTTTACACAAACCTCACACAGGTGAGCGGCGTTTGTCTGGGCTAAAGTGAGACCCGTCTCTGCTGCCAAGATGTATTTCAAAAGAGCCTCCTCCCTGTCGGGCACACAATAGGACAGATAAGAAGCAATAAAGACAAAAAGCTCACGCCGCAAAGAAAATCCCAATGTGAATTCAGTTCTTACCGAGAGCCCTGGAGGTAGGCCTGAAGGGCCTCCCTGACCATAAACCCAAGGTGTCCGTTCTGTTCGCAGACCTTCCTGAGCAGTCTAGAATGAGGTGGATGCATGGATGTGAATTTTAGACCCTGATTTACTTTAAATAAATAGAAAGCATGCTAGGATGATCAGAAATAAGCTCCAGGTTATTGGAGGTCATTCTAAAGTAAGCAGCAGCAGAAGGACATGTTTAAAGTCAGAAACTTTGGAAAGTAAAAATCTCTATAATCCAGACAACAGTGCAGAGACAGAGGCTCTTATTTTTAGATATGCAAATCCTGGCTTCCGACCTTGAATTAGCCACTGTCATTGAAATGAAATTCCGATGAGCTGCAGGGTACAGAGCCAATAACAAAGCTTTCTTCACCCAGCTTATGAATGCCTCTTACATCACAGCCCTCTCTGCATCCTGAGACACCCCTTCCAGGTTTCCTGTCGAAAGGTACCACGCTGCTTCCACCGATGCAGCGACGTGGCCGAACCGCGATGCGTTCAGGAACTGCTGGAACGCAGCACTCTGTGGATCACGTCGGCAGCACCTCAGCTTCACAATAACACTCAAACAAGCTGAGGTAAAAAACAAAGATCAAACCTCGTTCTTCCAGGGTCTGTCGGGGATTTGCCCACTGAGGTGATAAACTCCCAGGTTAAACATCCCATCGTCGCTCCCTTTTAAGGCAGCTTGTTCGAAATATTTCACCGCGTTTTTGTAGTCCTTCAGGATTTTCCCATGGTACCAGCCCAAGCCGTTCAAGGCATTAATTGAGCCCTAAAGCGAGGAAACAGACACTGGCATTCATAGTGAAGCCATAAGCTGTAAACACACATATCGATTGCCGCTCACTCACCAGCGCAGCAGCTTCTTTCAGCAGCCGAAAACCTCGAGTGTAGTTTCTTTTCACTCCATGGCCCTGAAGGAGTCACATCAATCAGAGAATCGATAAGTGTCAAAACAAAGACTCCGCACACACAAACTAAAGGTCCAGCCTTCAATTCAATCACATAATGTGGGTCTTTATGATTTCACACACCTTCATTAGCAGGATGGAGTAGTCGTACATGGCAGAGGGGTCCTTCTTTTGTATGGCACTCCTCTCAAACCACTTCACCGCACTTGCTATGTCTTTGGACACTCGGTTGTGTCCCCAGTAAAGCATCATTCCCAGTCGTCTCTAAAGGTGAGGGAGTTGTTGTTAGGCTGCGATGCCCTCAAAGGACAAGGTGAAGGCCTGAGTTCCCATTGTACTTGCCTTCTGTGCACCCCAGAGGCTGACCTGCAGTGGCCTTAAAGACCCACTCTGATGTAAATTGTGTTTTTGGTGTTTTTAACATGTTCTTGCTGAATTTTTTTTGACGATCGAGGACATATATGAAGAAAATTAAGCTTAGTAGTTAGATAAGTGTGTTGCTATGCATCAATTCTAACAATTCTGTTAGAAAAAGATTGTACAGTGTAACCATCGCTATAAAATGCTGATCTCCTTGTTTCCTGGGTTTTTCCGCATCACTTTGCATGCTTACTTTTCAGCACACTGATTGGCTGTTGGCCTTGTCAATCAATGTCCTGTGTGCCGTGTCTCCTGTGCAGAATGCTCTCAGGTTGGCACATTGGCACAAATCCTTGATCACAAGCAGATCTTTGCTTTCATTCTGGGGTAGCCATAGTGCAGAGGTAGAGCGGTTGAACTCTGATTGGAAGATTGCAGGTTCCTTTCCCGCCTTACCCACCCATGTGTCAACGTGTCCTTGGGCAAGACAATCAACCCCACGTCGCTCGTGGTGGTTATAGGTTGTCGCCAGTGTTAGTCAGCTGAGCCGCCATCAGTGTGGGAATGGGACTGTGACTGTCAAACACTTTGGGCCTTCAAGGAAGGTAGTAAAGTATTATAGAAGTATTCACCACTCACCATTCCATGATACCAGACTTATTTTTCTGCAAAGGTTTCAACTTTGAGAGTTTGAACAAGAGAGAAAAGTGTGAAAATGTGTATAAAAGTTGGTAGTGGGGGATTTTAAACCCTTAAAACAATCTTTTATCAAATTTTTCTGATTTCACCTGTCGTAGGTTATTTTGAAAACGTAACCCCCACAAGAGAAGACTCTTCTTGTTACATAGAAAAGCTGCAAGCTCCCTGCTCTGCTCCGCTCTGATGCATCCACTGTCAGACAAATAGATCCATATACGTCTTTGTTTTCCTCGAATGAGCTGGAATGTGGATCTAAACTGTACGGCTGGATATCTTCAATATTGCTCAGCATTACTGTTGCCAGGTTATGGAGCTAGAGTCAGGACTTTAGTTTGTACTTGTATATTTAGTTTCGGGCATGAAAATTCTTATATCGAATATTGTTCAATAATCAGATAAAAAGATAAAAGCCTATAATTATTTTTTGAAAAGCTTCAAATCATAAACACGCACACAAATACATAACACATCAAAAGATTTGCTGATGGAGGCCTATTTATAAAAACAAAACATGAATGACATCTTTGAACACAAGATATTCCTAATAAAAAAATACTCAGGATGCCCAGCATGACACATTATATTTAGAAAAGTAATACTTTATACTTAAAAAAAAAAAAAAAGTAAGAGAAGCAGCAGATGTCAGAATTGACTTCTTTACACTCTTTCACTGAGTCCCCTGCTGCTGCTTTAAGCTGGTTCCAGACAGCTTCTCCACACTGGGAGAGTCTCTGACTGGTGTCATGAACCCACACATGATCTGTGTGAATGTAGTCATGTTTGGTTGAGATCAGTGCAGAGCCCTACCCTCCTCTCGCCATGATTGGATGGAGATTCTAGAAACATGATTGGTCAAAATTCGCCGCTCAATGGTTCTTCCAGGCATACCAAATATGGTTTAAAAAAAATGTTTTGAAGGTTTTGTTTTGTACCTGCAGCCTGGAACTTGGAACATGAAACTTTCATTTTCAAAATGTGTGCAAGTTACTAAACATAACTTACAAGTACAAAACTAAGAGGGGCTGTAAGCTAACAGGAAAGCATGTAAACAGAGAGCTCTCAACAACAGAGAGGGGAAGGGTATACAGGTTGCTCCACGCCAACAGTCCCACTCACAACTCAGAGGTAAATTTCAAATGAACTCCTGCCGCTCTGCAGAAACTATGTCCTAAAAAACAACATAGTTTTTTTGGAGTTTGACTAACGGCATAATCTCAATTAAAAGACCACGCTTTGACAATAGAACAAAAGAAGATCAGAGTGGGTCTTTGAGCAAAATCTGAAGCGGTTTGAAACGTACCTGTGCCTCCACATCTCCTCTCTCAGCTTGGAATTCCAAATACTGGAAGACGTCACTCGACTCGTCTGTCAAGCTCTTCAAATCCTCCTCATTGCTTAAGTAGATGGGTTCAGGGATGTATTGCTAAACACAAAACACAGGGAATGGATTTTAAAGCCACTTTCTTTTTGACAAACTGCATTTGGTTTTTTAACAATTTAAAGACTACAGTGCAGCAGCTAGATAAAACAGTAGACTTGACTTTTTTTTCTTCTCTTTTTTTCCTCCCAGTAGCTGAAAAAAAAGACTGTCGTTAAATGAACGACCATGAGAGTATTTCAGGCAGGCAACTCAAGCATTGCGTTTACCGGGTTACTCCTCCCCGCGGGTGGTTAAGTCTAATCAACTCACCTGTTTAGCGTCCTACTTAAGTTCCAGGTGTGCGGTCCAATCCCTCTTCTTCTATTTCCGCGAGCTCTGCGTTCGTCACCCCACCCTCCTCCCCGGCTTCCACCTGTGAGCTCCGTTAGGGTAGTTTAATAGCCAAAGTTTTCTATGGAGATCTTCGTTTTATGTATCTAAATGGAGCCTTATGCCAAACTAAAAGAAATATGGAAATAAATCTTCTTTATTGCATGAGTTGTCTGACTGAAATATTCACAAATTTAGTCATAAAGTAAAAAGTGTTTACAGGGCTCAGCTAAACTGGGCCGAAAATCTGTTTTCAGCTCACTTTCATGATTTAGCATGTAATTAGTTAAAAACCAGATAAAAAAAATAAGAAATACTTTAATTCCAAACATAAAATCTGATTAATTGAGACTGACTGGACTTGCGCTGACAGACTGAACGACAGATCTGGCAACAGGAGCAAACAACTGTGAATTAAATGGTGCTTCTCTTTTTAGTAATTTAATTGTTGAGCTTGCTCCTCATCAGCTCAGTCTATATTAAACAGCCAAAGCAACACAATGAAAAACAGAATTGTTCTATTATTACAAACTGCAAACAGAAAACAATCTCACAAAGTATATAATCACCAGCTTGATTTTTTTACATAAAATAATGTGTCGTAGTTGAAAATTCAAAGTGGGGGAGAAATAATCAAGTCTACTGTTCATCACCTCAATTCATTAGATGCAGCTTAATAGTCTGGGGCTAAACAGGAAATTAGTTGGAAGCAGCCTTTTTTTCTCATAACAGCCTTCTTATCTGCGAGGTGCTTTCCTCATTTATCCAGACGGCTCTATTTTTAAACGAAGACGCAAAGCTTGTCCACTCTCCCTCCACTGAAGCCCGGACAGCAAACATGCTATCAGTCATACTTTGGAGACAGTGTGTTGTGATTGAGGGCTTCAGGCACAACCTTTCTGTAAAGATTCAAAATAGTCTGCTCAAGGTGGCAGGAGTTGAATTTGCCGGAGCAGGTAAATGTGAGGACGACAAAATCTGTCTGTCTGCCTTGAAAATCCCTTTTAAAGCTGCATTCAATCTGTTAAATCCTCACAAAAGCAATATGTACAAGCAGCTCTCTGAAAGGGACAGAGCGGATGTGTTTGTGAGGCTCTTCTGGATGTGTTTGCATGTGGAGCTCATCGACGTGAGTGTGATATCGATTTAATCATCGTATTCTCAGCAGGCATGTAAACAAGTGGTTTTCTCCCCGAAGAGTAAACATGAGCTTCTATAGCTGTGTGACAGATTTCCATAAATGGTATTCACAATAGGAGGACTAATAAAGATAAAAGCATGTTTACTGATACCTCCATTTCGTGTGCTTGGGAATGGTCGATGCTGCTCTGAGCTCCAACATTGGAATAATATGCATAAGCGAGGTCCAGGTCTTTAGGAAACCCATCAGCTCCAAGTGTGTGTTTGTACCCAGCATGCATCAGGGCAAACCGATCATCTCCCAGGGCGCCAATCAAACTATAGACATGACCCTGAAAGCCGCAGACAAGGCAGTGTGATGAAAAATCGTCACACATGGACCACAGGAGTCATTAGGATGGATGAGAGTCTACCTGATCTTGACTGACTGGGAGTCCCAGACCGGACATGTGCGCGGCAGCCAGCAAGAGAGATGCTCTGTGGTTTCCAAAGCAGGAGGAAATTTGTAAAAACGCCAATGAGCTGGACGAGATATTTGTTTGTGCCTCATCCACAGGAAGCATGATTTGAACTGCCAGGTCAAACAAAACGCTGCCAAGTTGCTTCAAACCCAGAGACCCTGCAGAAGATTAAAAAACGCTGTGAGCTCAAACTGCTTCAAACTTCTTCTTCTTCTCATGTTCGGTTGTGGTTGCTAAACCTGCTCTGATTTCTTCCTCGTTTCGCTGCAGGAAATGAAAGAGCGCAGCGTGCTTGAGTTGTGTTTCCCAGGTCCATGCTTGTGTGCATGTTTTCTCTGCTTTGTTCATCTGACTCCACTGGTGTAGGAAGTGAGGAGTACATGCAGCTGAAAACACAGCATAAGAACAACCTGTCAGCAGCACTCTTCCCACTCTTCACAGTTGTGTTTGATGTGGACAAGGGTACTTTGTGTACATTTGCTATGACGCCACGTTTTACCAACACATGCAAGCACTTTTTACCTTTGTTGGCTGACCGGGGGTGAACCTCAGACACTTGCTTCAGGAAGGCTTCTGTGAATCCTTTCGCCTCCCGACATTCTCCATGAACCCTGTCCAGCCCTTGTAAGGCTGACTTGGGGGGCAGTGGGTTTTTTACCTGTTTATTGAAAAGCTCATTTTAAAGGGTACTTACTAAAATAGTTATGATTATGATTTTGTGATGAAGACGTCACCTCCTTTGTTCCAAGGCGGTAGTATTTAATAGGCCCGAAATATCCACGGATGCCTGGTAGATATTTTCCTCCTCCGATCACAAAATATCCGTCAGTGTCGTCATAGTGGAGGCTGCCACGAAATCTGTGATAGTTAATGAGAGTCAGACCAGAGGTCATAGTTACTCTGTGTGCTTAAAGCGCTCTTTAGACTAATAAATCAGAATAAAGCTTAAAGTCCCACTCCAGTCATCTTTTTGCTCTATTGTAAAGCGTTCCCAGTGCTCTTTTATCATGATTATGCTGTTGTTAGTCATTTTTCTTTCAAAACTGTGTCGTTTTCCAGGACATAGTTTCTGCAGAGCAGCAGTAGTTGATCAGAAATTCACCTTCTGAGTTGGAGGTGGAGGGTGTTGGCATGAAACAATCGCTCTCCCATCTGTTCACACCCTTCCCCATAGCTTACAGCCCCTTACACCCCCCAAACCTCACATTCCCGATGCAACAAAAATGGTCCAGTCGATCAGTTTTGAAACAGATTCCAGCTCAGACGAGGAAAACAAAGACGCACATGGATCAATTTGTCTGAACATGGATGCAGAAAATATGTCCTAGAAAACAACACAGGTTTTTAGATTTTAGATAAAACCAGCATAATCAGAATTAAAAGAGCACTGGGAATGCTTTACAATAATAAAAAGATAATCAGAGAGGGACTTTAAAAAAAAAAAGAAAAGAAAAGTAAGCTCTTACTGATAGTTAAATCTGCGGGTTTCGTTTTCCCAGGTAGCCTCCATCCTAATCTGAAATTCCCACCCAACAGAAGCACAAGCAAATAAAGAATCTTTTAGAGTTTCACGGCTGTTTCATAAAAGCCAGAAAAACAAGGCTTAGAGATTAACGACAGTCTTTTATTGCCACTAAACGACCCCCTCCACTCAGTATCTCACGCTGGGGTGGTATACCTTTGAGTCCAGCATGTAACAGTCCAATCTGATCCATTTCCACAGGGGCAGCACAATGTTGGCCCGAAATGCTTCATCCTTTCCTGTTGTCAGGCGCGTCTGAATTATGATGTCTCCTAAGCAGGAGATCTGACAGTCACATTTTTCACCAAAGGAAATTCAAACCTCTTTATTTATATATGACGCAGTCTGTTCCACTCTCACACAAAACACTCATCATCCCTCACAACACAACCATCTCAGGGCACCTCAGTCAAATCCTCAATGACGGCTTGTGTCTACACAAGCTGCCGCGGCCCACCTGTTTCTGTGAGCTGTATGAGGACAGAGTCGTACGAATTGCTCCTGTCGATGTGATGGATGATCCCACAGAGGTTCTGGTGACACTGTTCCACCAGGTAGATCCACACAGACAAGGTGATGCTGAAAGCCAAGCAGTAAAACTTGATTTGACCAACTGTTGCTTTATCCACTGAAGCGTGGGGTTGGAATAAAATTGCTGCTCTGTCTGGGGTCATATCGGACGCTAAGGAAGAAGCTCCAGGCGAAAGGCGTGATGAAGCTCGTTAACACTAGAACGCCCAGGATTTTTCACTCCCCCTGCAGCGTCCAGAGCACAGCCAAATGGCTGGGTGGCTCGAAATGACTAATTCAACAGCCTTCAATTAGCCACCTTTCATTTGTAAATGCAGCACCAACTACCTGATCATCTGGATGAAGACATGTCCTAGCTAACCACATTCTTTACTCAGATCAGGGTGGGGGAGGTTTATCTGCTTCAAAAGAGCCTCCAAGCTCTGACAAACTTTGACTCCCAGTTTGTCAACTAAAAAACCAAGATGCCTTAATTTTACTACCCTGAGCAGACATTGAAAATTATCCTGTAGCAAGTCAACCCATTTGACTCTGAGGGAGAAGAGATAGTCCTTTAGCTGGATTCAGACTGATATTTCTTTTGATAAGATTTCATGAACATCTTGTTCTCATTTGCTGATTCTAGCAGTTGTCTATCCATTTATTTTCTGTGCCTGCTCATCCTGGTCAGGATCACAGGGGTCTGCTGGAGCACATGCCAGCTAGTCACAATAGTCACAAGCAACTGGGGAGGGGTACACCCTGGATGGGTCACCAGTCCATTGCAGGGCCACTTAGATAAATAACCAGGCACACTCACATACACACCTATGAGAAATTTAGTCATTTAATTTAACCACATGTTTCTTGGACTGGGGAGGCAAAGGAGGCTTATTTGACATGTTTTGGAATTTATAGTTTCAACTACAATTCAACAAAAAACAAACAAAACAAAAATAAACAAGTGAAACAACATATATCTTTACAATGCTGAAGGTTTTCATTGCTCAGATCTCAGAAATCAGATCACAGTTGAGGAGATTTCATTGCCATCAGAAAAGAGAGGACGACAGAGAGGAAACACACTGTGCCAACAGAAAAAGCAAAATATGGCACGATGTGGCATTCAGAACAGGTTGGGAGGCCTCTCCATCACAACACAATTGAATGTTACACTGCTGAGGAAGAGCCAACTGCTTTGGTCAGAAGTACGGTGTCGACTCGCTTACAGAGTTTCCTGTGTTTCCTCACTCTGAACATGCTTCAGACTATTCGGGACTGTGTTGTTCAGCATGAACGTCAGACAGAAGATGACAGCTGGTTCATGGCCCTCCCTGAACTAATGGGGTTCATTGCCATCCTCCTTGTGAGGGGGGGATAAAACTTTCATCCATGCAAAACGCATGGATGAAAGTGACAAGCTCCAATACCTGGCAAAAGGAAACGGGCAATGTGCCAGTTGAATGGTCAGTACAAGAACAATAATGCCAGAGTGTGCTTTGCTGATTGCTACAAGTATACCATGTGGCAAATGCAGAAAGGAGATTTTGGGGCAAGTAGTGGGTTGAAGATATGACTTTGACCACATGATTTCTTTGCTTGAACATTTCAGTATTATGTCGGTAAAGAAGTGTCTCTTGTGCATGAACGATAAATCTCAGCCAAAAAAGAAAAACCAAACTGTGGTGACCTCTTACTAGAAGTGACAGAGGTGAGGGGAAATAGTGAAAACTTGCGCAGCCACTTGGCTTGTCCTTTTTGCATGCCAAAAGAACAACTTAATGGCTGTGCTGTTCATGTGCAAACTATGTTGAAGGCTGCTCTTTGGGCATGTAGATTTTAACTAATCCAGCCACTTGGCTGTCCCTTGGACATTGTAGGTAGAAAAGCCAAATGGCTGCCCTACGGACGTTCTAGTGTTAAGTTGTGTAACAGTGCAGAGAAGCAAAAATAATAGTGAAACACACTCTAATGGATGTTTGCGCTGAGCAAGAAACAATCACTGACCTGTGACCTTCTGACTTGCTGAGCGCAACAAAGTTCTGGCAAGCTGTACTTTAAAGTCTGGGCCAATATGTGCTTTATAAAAGTTAACATCTAAAAAGCCTGCTTTTTAAGCACTTGATGCAATATAAACAGACATCACAGGAAATCAGTTCTTCGTACAGAAAAGGGTGCAGGTAATTGATGAGTCTGTGAGAGTCAGACCTCGGCTGGGTCACAGCGTGAAGACGGGCTCTCTCCAGGTCCATGTTGACGAAAGGCCGAAACCTCCGCACCAACCCAAAGCGCTCACCAGTACTCGCCAAAGGAAAGCTCAACACATCAGTCACATCTGTGGTATAAGAAGCATGCTTTCAACTAAAAGAAGTTATGTTTTGTCACTGAGATGAGGATGTTGTATTAGACAAAAAGCTCTGACCTGACTCGTGAGGGCACTGAGGGATTCTGTTGCTGGTCATCAGCCACGCCAGCTGAGCAGACAACGAAGGGCACCCAGCGAGGGGTTTACTTGGCCACTCAAACAGCGGCATCACCTGCAGCACTTTATAAACCTTCAAGACAGAGCTGTGGTGTGTGGCCATTTCACTGCTCGTGCTTAAGTAGTCCAACCAGGCACAGACTGTCACATTCTGGTTGTCCAATATGTTCCCGTTGAGGAAGTCATGATGATCTGAAATGGATGGAGGCAATCTGAGCCGCACCGGCTGAATCCTGTGGACTTGAGGTGCACTGCTGATCCATTTTCTCCTGAAAACCACCAAATCTGTCTTCCTTAATGTTGACACCACCACCTCCACTGTGAGCTGACAGGGCCCGGAGCACTGAAACCGCACACGGACCACTGAGCCATCTGCCACTTCGTCAGGGACTGAGTCAAACCCTATGAAATTGTCAGGCAAGGTTTCACCACTCTGGGCTGAAATGGACTGGAACACACAGAGTCCCTGAGGGAAGCGGAGAAAAAAGGAAATGGAATGAAGGGAAGGTAAAGAAAAACAAGAGTTCTGTTCGTGCTCTTTCAAACAAATTAAACAGTCTTTTAGGGAGTGTGCAGCCCCCCCCCCCGACCAGCTGTTCACAGCAACTGAAAACGGTGACAGGGAAGCTCCAGAGAGATTAACAATGAGCTGGAACTTGTTATAATAAAGCCTTACACAGCTGAGCAGACCTGTGGACTCCAGCAATCAACTTAATTATTTAGATTGGTAATTAAATTAGAATATTCAATAAGTGTTTTGGACTAAATAATAGCCGTAGAAAAAAAAATCACATTTCTCTTGAGGCTAAATGTTAATGTGAAGGTGATTGTTTCAGAGTAAAGAAACCTTTCAGTACAGATTTTGATACGAACGTGAGGTGACTTTAAGTGGGATCGCAGCAGTAAAGAGGAAAAACGCTCCTTACCAGTAGAACAGAGGAAGTCAGTACGTATCCAACAGTGACAGACTGGATTCCATTCATGTCGGCTCTGCTTTAGGTACGAATCAAATACTTCATAAAAACAAACAGTTAATCCTTGGATTCATGATTTTTCATGAGAAAGTTCGTTTGCGCTGAAATCAACTCGACTAGCAGTTTGACACCTGGCAGTTTATTGCCAAACAGGTGGCAAACGTGTGAGCACACACCCTGTGGAATGCAGCATTTCCTGATAGTCTGGTGTAGCGCGTTCAGCAACTAGAATGACTTACATTTAAAGCACAAGAGCTTTTGTGTCTGAGCTATTTTTACTGTACTGTGAAACAAAACACTAGATCTGCCTCTGTGTTTTTATGGAAGTGCTGCATCAGAGGGGAGCGGAGACTTTGACCTAATTCGATCTAGTCTGGTCAAAAGGCTTCACCGTCACCTCACGGTTACTTTGGTCTTTGCCCACGCGACACTTTGAAGATATCTAATGCAGCAGCCAACATTAATGAAGCATCAGCAGCTGCTCTGTTTTTAAAGAAAGTGAAAATGATAGAATGGATTGGTTTAGGTGACCATGCGGGAATATGAGACAAGGCATGGTCTATATAAACAATAATTTCTGCTCAGTTTCGGGGTTTGATGCCGAACGAGATTCAATGAGGACTTGTCTTCTGCAGAAAACTTCTGTTCAATTCAACTGGGATAGAACATTTGAATGTTGTGTTTGTGATATTCAAAAACTGTTGGGCAGCAGGTCACATGGCTCTGCAGGATCTGTGCAATTTGCAGCACATTTTCCTGGAGAGTGAAGAAGCAGCAGAACAATCACCTGGGAGGTTTGGGGAAAAGGCTGCATCCAGCTATGAAAGTGGTCTTTACAGCTCCAGTCTTTTGGATTTTTATATACCAGTGGCTGAGTGTCTGGATGAAAGTCCAATCGAGTTTGGGCAAATCCGTCCGGATCAGAGCTCCTGCAGCATCTCCTCTGACAGTTCTCCGCTCCCCAGCCTTCCCTTTGTGTCATCTCAGCCTGTACCTCTCCCGTTCCCCATGGCTCACGGCACCACCACCTTGGCGTTCGTGTTTCAGGGCGGCGTCCTGGCTGCAGCAGACACTCGCTCCAGCTGCTCCGGCCTCGTGGCCTGCCCTGCCTCCCAGAAGATCCTGCCCATTCACAGTCACTTGGTGGGCACCACCTCTGGGACTTCAGCCGACTGTGCGCTTTGGAAACGAATTCTGTCTCGGGAGCTCAGGCTCTACCAGCTCCGCAATGGCCGCCGCCTGAGCACAAGTGGAGCGGCCAAGTTGCTTTCACACATGCTTCACCCTTTCAAGGGAACTGAACTGTGTGTGGCAGCCACGCTGTGTGGGTGGGATGACCACAGTAACAGCAGAGGAGCAGCTCAGGGGCAAAAGACTGATCTGGAAGCTGTGTCCAGTGACAAGGTCTCTCTGTCAAAGAGCTCCTTTCTTACGCAGCAGCCCTGCGCCAGGAAGGAAGCAAGTCTCTCTGGACCCAGCCTGTTTTATGTATGCAGCGATGGCTCTCGGCTGCAGGGAACGCTCTTCTCTGTGGGATCAGGATCCCCATATGCATACTCAATTTTGGACCAAGGGGTTCAATGGGGGCTGACTGTGGCCGAGGCCACATCGATTGCTAGGGAGGCTGTGTACAGGGCCACACACAGGGACGCATACTCAGGAAATTGTGTGGACGTCTATCACGTCACCTCACAGGGATGGACTCGCAGGACCAGGGAGGACTTGAAAGAGGAGTATTACAGAGAAAAGGAAAGTCGGAGGCAATCTCACGAAGCAGAGAAAAAAAATGTTGTGAAACATGAGAAGTAAACGTCAAGTATTATAGATAGATTCTTTGAAATTAATACAAACTTTTTTTTTAAAAGCCAGGCAGTTTCATCCTCCAGGCAATTTTGTTTTTCTATTTTGGGCAAAACAAATTGTTCCATTTAATCAGCAGCTGATGTTTTGTTTGCACTCCTGATAAAATGCAATCTAACCACACTTCTGGCTGGCATTTTGCTATAGACATTATGAATAATTTTATCATTTCAAATTTGACATAATTACAACCTACTCCCACATTTGGTTTAATGGCAAAAGCAGAGAGAGGCAGACAATGAGCAGTCTAAAAATTCAAACAGCTGGAGGCCGAATGTTGAAATTCTTCCCCCTTTTTTTTTTGGAAGAAATATAATCAGGAGCCAAAGACGGATTAATGTCTGCTGTCAGAATGCTTTAGAAGTGTCTTTTATGGTTTTCATAAATTATAAAATTAACTATATTTTGCTCAAACTTGTCTGCCCATTTGCGTACGAGTAGCTTAGGTTGTAGATCATTCCTTATTGGTCAAGACGCAGCAACAGGCTAATAGAGGTTCATCTTCCGCTTTTGTAAAGATGCCAAAATAAATAAATAAAATTGTTTCCAAACAATGCAATTCACCATGTGGCAGAAGTTTGATAGCATGTGTCAAAGTGTCGCATGACGTTGTGCTTCTGCGTGGAGATTTGATGAGCAAGTCATAAGTGCTGTAACATTTTGTGTGAGGCAAGAGCTCTTAATGGCTAACATGTCCATACGTGTGCAGCCAGCGTGGCCATGTGTTATTACCAGCATAAAATAAACGACATGCACGGATGCATGACTGCAGCATAAGAGGAGATGTGTACTACGTCTAGTGTGTGAAGAAGGAAAAACCTCGCCCAACTCCCCAAGCTCATCTATAATTCCTCTCTTTGGAAGATCATTAATGGTAGAATTACTGAGCAAGTGAACAAAAAGCCATAACAAGTAAAATCCAATTACTGATTTCAAATCCTGCAAGGGACTTTGTATTTTTTTTTTTTGAGGACACACTTGTGAATCAAAGTTTGACACCATAAAAGAAAGAGCTGTGAGTCCAAATTTAAACAGACAGCAGTTCTGCCTTTGCTCTGCCTCTTCAAAGTGTTTTGTTCTGCTCTACCCGTCTTCGCTCCTCGCACACAAACTCCATCTAAAAGCAGAACAAACGGCCCTTGCTCTGACCAAAATATGTCAACCGGCGTGGACCCAATCCTCGACGTTGCATCGGCAAACATTATTCTGTTTCCATTCATCTAAACGTACTTTGAAAACTTGAATAGGCAGAATTTTAAGCTCAGAACGTGCTCTGCAGTTTAATAAAAAATACCCTCGTACATCCTCCCTAGCAGGCTTTCTGCTGCTTGACGTTGTTATGTGCTTGCTCAGTATCTGGCATTAATAAAGCTCCCACAGGCTGCTTTATACCAGGGAACTGACAAGTGACCTTAGGGTCATCCCACTATCATTCCAACTTCCTTAAAGGCTCTGCTTTTTGTTAGTCATCACACACAAGTGAAGGCTGTGCTGTGTAGTCACTTTTTACTTTGCCAGGAGCTCAGAAAGCGTGGTTTGATGATTCTGCTTTTAATCAAAGGACTACATGGAAAATATCTAGCATGAAATAACCCAGAATTTAACGCATCAAAATCACTTACATGATCTGAACAGAAAAGGCTGTGTCTGCTTTGGAAGGAAAATCGTTTCAGTCAAAAAGCTGAAAAAAGATCCAGCCAGTGGTCTAACACGTTTTTAATCACGTCTATCTTCACTCATAATTGCAGCATAAAATACCCTTTGAACAGCTTCATGGCAACATTGTCCAATTCTAAGCTAAGGTCACAATCTCCCCCTCTGTTGCTGAGCCTAAAATCCAACATGACACAAATAGTCACATGTATTCATTTTTTAGTTCAATTAGTGCAAAAGCAATAGTGAACAGGAGTAAGACTTTTCTGTGTACAACCCAGTCAAACAACCCATATCAACTTTTTTATATGGATTGATGTTATATTAGTATATATTTGGATAGAAAAAAAACACAGATGTATGGCAGATGGCATGTTGAGTTCAAATCCTGGACATATTCACAGTGATCATTTCTAATGTAACTCATAGGATTTTTATCACTTGACGGGAGCTAACGTCACCCAACTTGACAGTATTTCAGGAGAAAGAGGCAAAGTAACCAAGCCCCCCACCCCATTCTATTCCTGAATTTGAAGCAAGCATGGAAAGTTACTGAAGGTTTGTTTCCCTCAAATGCCTTCTGCTGTCATGGGGTCACTGCAGCCAACCTAGCTACTGTTAGGTGAAGGTTTGGTACAGGTTGCTAGTCTGTGACAGGGTCGTAAAATCCCACTCACATTCCGACCTAGAGACAATTTCAAAGTAATCTATTAACCATTGCAGTGTGTTTTTTGGACTTTGGGAGAAAGTTGGAGTGCTGCAGAGAAAATCCATGCATTCACTAAGAAAACGTGCAAACTCCACACAAAGCACCCAGCTGGGATTTAAACAAGAGCAATCTCCCTGTGATGCAGCAAGAGTGCTAACCACTACACCATTGTGCGACCCAGGTTGGTTTCAAAAAGCAGCCAATTCCCATTAATCCCAAAAAGTCAAACTTTACACCTAAAGTGAGCACATGTGGCAGACAGCCATCATGTCAGGTGACGGTTGAAGAAGGTCCCTACGTTCTTTAAATGAAGGATAAAATGAACTGAATTGTGGTTAATTCTTGTGATGTTTTAAACACGTGAATCTGTTTGAAAAATAAAAACACATTGTACAGATGTGGCTTTGACCCATATTTCCTTTTAATTTACTTGCAATATAAAACATCAACGAGACTTGTCACTCAAATTTTAAGCTTTCTTCTTTGATTGAATCGCAAAATTCAACAGAAGTCATCTACAAAACCTAAAATTAAACATTTTTTCTGCCTTAAAATGACAATGATGGATTGTCTTGGTTTATGAGTCCACTCACCACAACAAGATGCAGACTTAGAGAGGAAAATAGAGACAAACACGTAAAACTAAAATCACAAGACAGTAAGCAAAAAAAAAATAAAAAAAAATGTACAACTTTGTTAAAAATGAAATCCTTAAATTACATTAAATGTTCCAGTTGGAGCATACAGACAGTTTTCTTTGTGTCTTCATGGTTTTACTTGATGTCAGTCACTTTACATGAAGAGATTCTGCCTTTACTGTTACATATCTGAATCCTGTCCTTATTGATTATGACCTTATTAAAAGAAAATAACTAAAAAATAGTGAGAAAGTGTCAATGTTTTCAACATTAAAAATGGTAAAGAAATTAATGAAGATACATTTAGAAAATAATTAGATCGAATTACTGGAAACAACTGTAACAAAGATCTCCCTTCGTTACTTTATTAAAGTTATAGGTATGGTACGTGGGCACACAACATTTTAAAAAGTAACATTTAAAACAGAAATAAATGTCACATTTTATTGGTTTGAATAAGGGTTTATTGGGGTTTGCATGATTTTATTTTTCCTGTGTGGTGTGTAGATGAATTGGCAGCTACCTGGAAGAAAGGAATGTTAGTTTCATTATAATTAGGTTAAGATGTGACTGCAAGATGTACTCACCTGTGTTTGGCTGTGTCCGAATTACTGCCCTAACCCCTATATAGTGCACTATATAGTGCGGTCGCCATTTTGTAGTGCTGTCCGAATCTACAGTTCAAAAATCATGTGCACTAGAAATTTCCCAGAATTCTCTACGAAAAACCAGTGTGGATCGATGCTCACTCGATCGGTGAATATTGCCCAGAATGCACTGCGTTCATACCAGAATACCCACAATACACTGCGTTTGAATTATTCGAAGATGGCGGACGGTTGCGCTAGAAAGAGGACTTAAAAATGTAAGTATATTTAAAAGTATCTTGTATATGTTGTAAAATATATTTGTAAATACGTAAGATGACTTGTTTAATATGTTATATTCCTCAATCGACTATCTACATTGTTTTGAAGCTCATCAATTTCGGTAATGCTAAAGCTAACGCTAGCGCGAATTAGCATTGAAGGCTAAAAACAAACGCTGTTGATAGTACATCAAAAAGCAGTGAGTTCTAACCGTAGTCATAAGTTATTAACACATTTTTTAAATGTGTTTATATATGTAGGGACAGACGAGGATGAGGAAAATCTGATCCATCTGTGGATGGAGAAAGATAGCCTGTTTGTTATCAGGCAAGCTCGTGCCGGATGGGAGTGAGAGACACTTGATCAGATTTGTATTTATTTATCATTAAACTGTAATCGTTGTCATGTTGGGGTAAAGGTTGTTGTTGAAAGAGGAGAGGAGGAGAGAGCAAGAAGGGACAAAGAGTGACAGGAGAGTCTGTTAAGCTTACCTGAGTTTAAAATATTGTTCACAAAATGTAACGTCGTCGTTGTTTTTGCAATTTGTTTAATAAATGCATGAACAAAAATGAATTATTTACATGTATTATTTAAATCTGAGCCATTTTTAACAATCTCAAAAGGATTTTCATATAAATATCAAATGTACATATTTACATTTTCGTTTTATATGTTAACATTTATTTTATACATGTTAACAATAATCCTGGTCTTCTAGAGTCATGTGTGTCACAGTTGGAGCTGAAAGGAAAGCAGAGATCTGTCCTCGCAGACGGACGCCACTTTACCCGTCCTACTGGTTCCTGCTGTGGCTCAACATCTGTGGCTCCCAGCAGTCCCCTTTGCTGATGCACAGATCGTGCAGAACTGAACTGCAGGCAATGATTTTCATTGCAAAGGTTGGTTTTACTTCCAGTGCCCCCAGAAATATTGCTCTCCTCCTCATCTTTATCATGCCAAATGCTCTCTCTCCACCACAGAGCATGCCTTGGCGTGGTGCTGGTTGTAACGGGCCTGAACCGCATTCCTCATGGGTTCCCTGTAGGGTGTCAGCAGCGTGATGGGATGAGCAATGCAGGGATCCCCACCATCACCCAAAAGGATCCTTCAGGTGGGTAATGTTTGATTTACATAAATTGGGCTTTTACGTAGAACCCGTGAATCATGGACTGATCCTTGATTCCCAACAAAAATATCTATAAATTTGGCTTAGAGTCACATACAGCCTGCAGTTGAATGGAATAAAAAAGCTTCCTGTTAAAATAACAAGCTGCATTTTCTTTTAGGGCCTTTATTCTTATGTGGCAGCCATCAATGCTCCCCACGACCTTTTGGAAGGTGGAAGACCAAGCAAGCTGCTAAAAAACCAGAGGTGACTAATGGCAGTTCATTCCCACTGGATGCTGGATGACCCTGCTCATCAGCTGGAGGATGCGGTCTGCCATCCTGTGGACAATGTCACTCCCAGTGGACCGTGGCATGTCAAAGGCCCTGGCTACCACACTGTATGATGTGCCACACGCCAGCCAGAAAAGAAACACCAGGACCTCAGTCTCCTGTGCCCCCCCCCCCAGAGTGTGAGGAACCCGAAGCTGCTCCACCAGATGCTCAATGGTCCTGCGGGTCAACCGATCTGCAGGTCTGCCGGTCTGGTTTTGTGTCGGACTGAGCGTCAGCGTGAAGGGCCACGACAGACACCTTTATGTTTACAAAGCAGTAGAGACGTGGAAGACCCTGTAAAATAGAAAAATAATAATTTCATTGAGAAAATTAAATCTGATTTTTTTGAATGTTTCATTTTATTCTGATGTCTTACATTTTAGTTTATGACGTATTTATAAATGCTGGAAAATCTCGTGTTTTTTTTGGCTGGGTTTTTGGATTTTTATATAAATATTTAAAAATTAAAGTATTTTTGTTTAAAACAAGTGATATGGTTTGACTCTGAATAAAAAATACTAAACTTTGAACTCACAAGTGTTTCATGTAGTTAGACTATACAGTTCATAGTCCACTGTTGAAAAAGAATTTTAAACTCTTACCCAGCAGACTGTTTAATCTTGAGCACAATTAGTGACAAATGCTTAAATTGAACTAATAAAAAAACTTTAAGTTTAACTCACAGATGGTTTATGTCTGGTCAGGGGCATCCAGAGGAAATCTTCTGAGACGTCTGCTTCTCCTTGCCGTCCTGTGATGCTGCATATCTGCTCGTTTTTGGTTTGATCCCATGAAAAACGGTTGAATTATTGCCAGGAACACGGACAGATTCATATATAAAGCTATTTTCAGTAAGGTAGAAGAGAAAACTACAGAAAAAAATTCCTCCTCGCAAGAGCCCGTAAATCGTTCAGCGGCACAAAAATAAATATTGCCATGGAGTAATAACATAGGGGTTTATTTATCAACAAATACATAAAATCACCACCAATGTGTTTGTAATTTTATTATTTAGAAATCAGCCACGTTTTCCATGATCAAAAACAGCAGATTCATCAATAGTCTTCATAAAATGTTCATATTTATTATATTTTTAATTTGACAAATGGGTGTCATTCTCCGCGTTAAATAGAAGTAGTTCCTCTCCAGACCAGGTGGTGGCGGTAATGCGCCACTTTGTTTCCGTGCCAAGCGCCATTTGAAAACACCCGAAAGAGAAAACTAGTGAGCACGGGTGTCCGAATTGCTTTGAAAATTCAGAGAACTATATAGAGAACTATATAGTGCCGCACTATATAGGGTTTTAGTAGTTAGGGGTTAGGGCGGTAATTCGGACACAGGGTTTGTCTTTTCCAGTGTGCTCCTGCAAAACCCTTCCCCTAGGAACAGAGCTATATTAAAGGTTCCGGGTGAATCTATTCAGAGGCCTGAGGGGGGAAGTCATTGTATTTGGGAGATATTTGTTGTTTTAATGTTTCTACTTGATGTTTTAAATTAGAGTAATAAAAATGAATTTGATTTTAGAATTTGTTTAAGGAATTTAGAATTAAGAATTTAGCCTTTTTATATGAATTGTAGATTTCAGTAAAGGTAAACCTCCCTCCAGGAAGGAGGAGATGGTATGCTTAATTAGTATTTAAACCACCTGTAATTTTAGTGGCGAGGCCTCTTGCATTTGTGAATGTGTTGGACAAATAAATATCTTTACTAATTTAACCTGACCTCTGAGAACTTCCTACACTTCCACTGCTCAAAGGCCAGCCGGTGACAAACTGAAATGATCACAATATATTTATGGTTGTTGGTTTATATTTATGGTTAATTTTGGTTAAATATAAAGTCATTATTTAGTACTGAACGGAGAATGGATAAGAGTTAGGACAGTTTAAACCCCAACAGCAGAACACAAGCCAAAATATAGCACTGGCTGCGGTTTCATGTGCAAAATATCTTTGGTCAGATTAGAATTGAACTGTGCACAGGATCCCAGAAAAACTTCATCCGATTATAACAAACGTTTACATACTCCACATAATCGGAATTAAGCATTTGGACATGTGCAGAACTCTCTAAAACACCGGAAACGACCGTAGAAGAAGAAATAGCGAGTTCCATTGTAGACAAACAAAGCTGAAGCACAGAGCGAGACGATCTTCTTAACTTGCTTTTATCATTGATCCCCAGAGGGAAATTCAGTTGTCACAGCAGCCAAACAAGAATATTTGGTATGCTTATTATGAAGTGCTTGTTCGGTTATAATTTTTTGGAGAAGCGGCTTTTCCAAGCGGCTGGTGCTTTATTCTTGGTTGCACGGAGCCGGAAGAAAGGTTAGGATTAGGCTAATACGTGCCAATGACAACATTTAGCTGTGGATGAAATCAGTGCGGTCAATGCTGCAATGTGCATCTTGGCTAGACGTAAATTTGTGGGAATAACATCAGCGTTTAATGTGTCTGGGCAATACTGGAAACACAAATTGACATGATTGTTTACATGGTTTCTAAGGACTGCGCAACATTTCCTCATAAAACAGTTGCCTCCGCCAGCTCACACAGGTGTTTAATTCCGATTACTTTTGTCCATGTAACCACAGCTACTGATGCTAAAGCTAAAACGAATTAAACGAGCTAAACACCGGAGTTCTTCCTAGAATCTCCTCCGCAATCATCATCTGTCAATCATTAAGTCACGCCCCAGAAATTAAACACTGTTGAAAAAAAAACTACAAAGAAAAACATGCACTCCCCCCAGGAGTTGCCATGAATCAAATACGCAACCACCGATGAAATAAAAAGTTTTAGAACCAGGCATTAAAGGGGTTTATTTTACGGGTGAAAATAGCTTTTTTTTTTTCATGGTAATCGGGGAGAGGTTGCCCACTTGAGGCACCAGCCCCTCTGGTCAGTTGAGGTACTGCAAAGTTTTGGTGCTTCCTGATTGGCTTCTCCCCTTGCCTTCTGGTTACCGATTGGTCTCGCTCAGTCATATTTTTTTTAGTGGCAGCAAACTAACTAAAAATGAATTTGAGGCCTCACTAGTGTTTTTGTTGTTTCTTTGGTTTATTTATTCATTTTGCTTGCCCCACATATTTTTAACTAAATGTGAAGTGGGTCAAGGAGAAAAAAAGCTTTGAAAAAGTTAAATCGGTAAAAGAATAAAGGAAAAAAACACAAGTGAAAGGAATTTGGGGTTGGGAGAAAATAACAATCTGTTTTTTTTTTAAACTTCTACAATTTCAAAGGGGGTTTGAGAAACGATTTGAAAATTGGAAAAAAAGGGAGTATTCAAGTCAAAGTATTGACTTTAGTATAGACGACGTCTCTGTCTATTAGGAACATTTTCAAATCAGTCATTGATTCATCCTATGTTGGAGCTTTCATGGCAGACCACTGAAGACAACACTGTTAAAGTGTATTTTTGTGAAAATACGTGTAGGATAAGACCTGCATTAATATTTTTAATAAATATTTTAATCTGAAATGTTGTTTGGAGATGTTCAGAATGGAGACACACACTGTGGTGTTCGGAAAGCACGGCTTCACCGCATCATTTGTCCTCTCAGAAGAGGCTTTTAGGGAAAGTCTTTCACAAACTAATGGAGAGGGAGAAGGAGGAGGTGGACGCACGCGGGCAGGCGGGCAGGGAGGGGAGGGCTGAGAAGGGGGGAGACCGGGCTCCGCTCGCGCGAACCCCGGCAGTCCCTTCCCACGCTGGTCGCATCACGGCTCCGTTAAACCACGGAGGCTCACTTTGGCCGGTCAACACGGTAAGCTCTGCTCCGGAACGCCGCGCCGTTAACTTCCTCATGCGGATAACAAGTTCCCTGCCGTCGTGGTGATTTTTTAAAACATTTTTTATGTTTCGTACAGTTTTAATTTGTTTGCTAATAATTATGCATTACTCGCGACATTTTTTTTAATGATGAGGCTAAAGCAAAGTGTGTATTTTGTAGATAAGTATTTTTGATATTCGGTTCTTAAAAGAAAAGAAAAAAACCCAAATTAATTATTTAAAAAAACAGAAAAAGGAATCTGTGTGTGGTGTGGGCACGCGCTCGACCGTTAGGCTCACCTGCCGCGTGCCTGGTTCATTCCCTCCATTATTGATGACAGACCGTTTGTGGCTCCCCGCGGTATTCTGTTCTTCATTATAATAGTTAGCCCAAGTGTGTTTAATCACATTAACATGCATCAAGTAGGTCTGCTGTTTGTTTCGTGTTTTTGCTCTAACGAGACGAGGTCGCGCTCCGGGCTGTTCGCAGAGTGTCTCGGTGCTAAAATAAGGGGTCCAGCGAGATATGGGGGGAGTCCGCAGACAGATCCGAGGGGTCCGTCTGTGTTTGCACACCCACTACCCATCACGAGGGTTTTTCATTTATCTATTTTATGGGGACACTTGCTCACCAGCTCAACAGTGGCTTACTTGAGCTGTGTGAGTGTCAGTCCCTAACAGTAAATGAGGTGACTGATGTGCTGAGTACAGTAGGGCTCTCCTCACCAAGTCTCCTGACTTGAGAGACGTCCCTGTGAGCTTGGAGCAGGGGGGGAATAAGGGGGGCATGAAAGGTCTGTAAGCATTAGGAGAAATGGCAGAGGCGGAAAAAAAAGCAAGTGCAAATGGAGCAGAACCTCTCCACGTCCCAGCCAGTTAAAAGAGTCAAAGCTGGCCACCCTACCCCCATTTGCTCCATCTACGCTTCCATCTACCCTTCTTCCCATTTTTCCCTATGTAAAAAGCCTGACATGCACAGGCTATTTTTAATAGAAACGAAATAGCCCTGTTGCAGTGAGGCGACTCACGGCAGAGTGAAGTGAGACTGAAACAGCGATTTGCAATTTGGAGCTATGTCACCACTCGTCATCCTATTCTGAGCCAGCAACAGCAAATCGCCCTAACGCTTTCATCCTCCATCCCTGCCTTACATTAGCCACACACAGACGCACACACAAAACTGATGCACGCTCACTCTGCAGAGACTTCAAACAACAGTGAATGACATGTACTGCTCACAACGTAGGCTTTGGAGCAAAGCTGGCGGGAGGAGATTTAAGCTGTGAGCCCTGTCTATGATAACGCACAAGGACTAGGGAAGATGAATTATTTTGGAGCAGCCCATTCTTATGTTTTCATATTTTTGTGATGCCAGCGAACAGATGCAGATCATGAGGCGTTACATATGGATGACTTGTGTAATTGGTGTACATAATAAAACAAAAAAAGAACTCAGAAGTGGAGGCCCTTAGGAAAAAAACAAAAATGCAAAAATGTGATAATTAGTTTATCTTCCTTGTGATGAAGCGCTCTGATTTAGTTTGTTTTACATCGGGTCAGTGTCTGGAGAGAAAAGCCACTGCCTTATTACCACATTTGCTTTTCTCACTTAATGAGAATATCAGCCTAAAAGTACAGTAAAACTGTAAGGCTCATTTAGGGTTGCTGCATTTCTTTTCGCCAAATCTGTGCCTCTAAATGAAGCGCATACCATATTTTTCGGAGTATAAGTCGCACTTATTTTGGCTAGTTTGGCCACCGGTGCCACTTTTACTGAGGAGCAACTCAGGTGTGATAAATATAGGCTTAAATATTTGTTATTTATTTGTGGTCAACAACCACTCTTTGGCGGTTGTTTCCCACCAACAACCGCTAGATGGCACTATAGTAGTGTATCAGTATTTGTTGCTGACAGCAACGCAGAAGAAGAAGCGCCGCTAGATCTGATCAGGAACAACATGTAGGAGACTTTGACCGTTCTCCTCTTGAACTTTATTATATTTTTCTTATTTACATTGAGACATTATTTTTCTTGTTTTTATTTTTTCCCTCGTCGGACTATTGCGGAACAGGAAGTTGTCAGACTGGGTCACAGAGAGATGAAAGTGCCGTCAGACAAGACAAACCTCAATTAAAAAGTCTCTGAATGATCCTATGAATCTGTACAGCTCTTCAAAATAAGGTCCATAAGCATTAGGAGAAATGGCAGAATCTGGTCTCTCAACATCATCCTTGTCTTCTGTGCATTGTAAATGAAACATACAGTCAATACATGCAAGTTGACACGTGGGTAAACATTTTTAACAGTACATTCTCTCACTTTCATCTGTTTATGTTAGTTTATGAACACATTTTTGGACAAGCATCAAGCAGTGAATAAAACATGCATCGAAAAAAAGGCAGCAGATGCGAATTTGATGTGCGAATCGCGTTTGGTGTGAACGTAGCATTACGCTGGGCATGGCAGATGTGTTCAGAAGTGTTGCACTTTTCTTCCAAAAATGTTACGTCTACGCTAGTGTGACCTAGATTTATTTGTTTCTTCTTTATTATGGGTTTCTTGGCTGCTGTGACTTATAGTCTGAAAATACAGGACTTATCTAGACATTTATAAACGCAGACCAGAAGACTTTAGCTTTTTTTGTTGTGCGTTGCTCTCAATCATTTGTTTTATGGTCATATCATTAAAAATGTGCATAAAAAGAGAATAATGCACAGATTTGAACAGTCCAGTGTCCAGAAAAGAAATGCTTTCATGAAAACTTTAATAAATGTGCTCGAAAAACCTCATTCCTCGCTGTGTGTGTTTGTGAGTGTAAATATGTGTGTATATATATATGTATGTATACGTGTGTATGTGTTTGGGTGTGTGTGTGTGAGTCATGCACTGTTGCTCCATAGCAAATGATAATGCATGTCTCCATGTGTGCGTAAAGGTGAAAGCAGATGTCAGAAGCAGTCCATTCATTGCAGCAAATAGCGGCACAGAGTGATGGATGCGTGGGGGGGGGGGACACAGACGGGGGGGAAAACTGCAATCACAGTTTCGGTCGCGTTCAGCTGTTGATGCTTCCTCCTGCATTAAGCTCGTCAGATCAATGGCATAAGATCTGGCTCAAATACTGATGAACACAGATCATTAAACTTTTGGGAAATGAGGACACGTCATTGATTATATTATTTATGAGCCTAATTAATCTCTTAAAGGGAACCTCTTTATCCACTGGGCTTTTAAGTACATGGGGACCATCTTCCCGGACGACATCAATCACCTGCTGTCCGGGTGATGCGTGTGACGATGAGCATTGAAGCACCTGAGCTGCACCTCATGGGCAGGCCTTCGGGCTTTAAGATAATTGAATTTTTTTAAAGACCACACACCTCTGAAAGTGTGAGCAAGACCACGAGGAGCAAGCGGCGTTGTGCTGTGTAACTTTTTTTCAGGTGCCTTGTTATTGCAGCGTTATGTTCAGAGGTTCTGGGTACGACTCGCAGCTATTTTTACAGCAGCTGGCAGAGAGCTCAGATGAGCAAACAAAGCTGTTCAGCAAACAGCAGAGAAACATTCATGTAGAAATGTATCTTGAAATATCCTCGTGTTTGTTTGATAATGAGTAACATGCCAACTCCCTTTGCGTTTTCTCACTTCAGCGTCTTGAAGCACTTGTTACCCTTTTTAATGAATGCAGCCAAGATCACACTAATTATGTCTTCTCTTAGGTGATCCAGTGCATCATGTGCACTGCATGGTAATATGTGAAAACTGTGTGGGAAATGAAGACATGCTTTAAAGAGAGGAAAAACTAAAGGAGGAGCTGCAGAAGTGAACCCTCATAAAAGCCTGCATCTTATCAGCAATTCCACAGCCATTCCCCGAGACGTCCCTGCTTGGTGAACATTCGCAATGGCAGCACATGTTGTGCTTCTCTTTCTTTTATTCTGTCAAGGGGAAAGAAGTGGCATTTCCGACGCCGCTGGCCTTTCAGAAGAAGATGAGGACTTGCAAGTAATATCAAGCAAAAAGCAACAAGGCCCGCCTCATCTAGAGTCCATAGACATCCTGCTTGAGAAAAGCGATAAACTGGGAAGTCATTTTGAGGATCCAGAAAGCGGTAGAGAAGCGCTGTCAGATGTGGATTATGAACGGAATTACACCAAAAACAAAACAATAAAGGAAACACACATATTTGGACATCCTGAAGTGTCATCCAAAATATTCAGAAGTCCTGAACCCACTTTTAACAGGAAGAAAAGGAGAAGTTTTGCTAACACAGTGGCTAAAAGTGTTATTAATAATCATATTTTAGCGTCAAGGTCAGAGAAGGCAAGCACTGTCCAGCCTGTGGAAAATATGGACTACAGTGTTGGCGACCGGCAGCCTGGAAGCAACCAGGGGGCTACTAAATGGGTCAGGGAGTCCGAACATAGACAACCAGAGCCTCACATGTTAAAGGAGGAGCCTCGCCGCCGCCGCCGCAGGAGCTGGCTGTGGAACCAGTTCTTTGTAATCGAGGAATACAGAGGGCCTGAACCTGTGCTCATTGGACGGGTAAGCTGTTGTTTCAGCCAATCAGTATTCACTTGTGAAACACTTGTATTTAATGTTATGAAATTATATCCTGAAGGCAGAAAACATTTTACTGGCATATTTTTGCAGAGGAAATATAAACATGCAAATAGTAATTTAATTAAAGCTAACACACTGTTCCCCTGTGTGGGAGTCAGAAAATTGAATTGTTGTTTTTTCAAACAGATGTTTTGTCTCGTACAAAACTAGAAAAAAACAGCAATTCAATCTAAACATAAAAGAGACATTACCTTGTGACGTTTTTAGCTATGCTTGGCCAGGAAGGAAACATTGGTGCATCAGCAATGCTGTCATTTCTGCTGATGAGACTGGGAGCAAATCTAAATGTCCTGTTTCAATTCCATCACTTTTTAACAGGGGCACGTTTAATTTAAAAACACTCTCAAATAACTTGGACCCAGAAATTATGTTTTGTGGAAAACATCTTCTTCAGGTGCGTGGAAGACTCCAAAGGACACGCTACAGGCATCAAGTTATGACAGATGCTGTCTAGATTTACTCAGTCTGAAGTACAGCGTTGTTAGAAATCTGCAAAGGCAGGACATTATGATGACAGGCATCAAAGTGTCTTGCGGGCATCTTTTAGCAGCAGAGAAAAAGGTTTTTAAGCAGCTGCAGTAATTCAGACAAGATGAATTCGTAGAGACATGAATGCATCAAAGTACAGTTTGAAGACAACATCAAATTAAATTAAATCATTTAGCATAAATTCTTCTCAGAAGTTATTTGATCAAGCTAGAAAGTTTAGTACTTTAATCAAGCGAAAATATGATGCAACAAAGACAACAAGCTGTTTAATTAACAGCGTGATATAAAGATGATTAATGATCCTGAAACTTGTAGTTTGCTGCTTTTTCTGTTCAATCACAGGGGGAGGGGCTTCATGCATGTGCATGTCAGACGTGCAGTGGTAATGTCTTCAGTGTTTTGGCTTATACAGCTGACATGGTGTTAGGCGACTTGATGTTAAGGGCTGTCACCTGAGATGTCGGCATTGTTGCAATATATAAAGATGGGGGCCTGGACTGCCCTTTAGAAGCACATTTGTGTTTTTTCACCTTTAATTGTCTGTTCATCTCACATTCATCTCAAAGGATATCGATGTTTGTCAATAAAAGCAACAATAGTGGCATAACTTTAACTTTGGAACTCTTAAAGAGTTAAAATTAAAAACTTGTGGGGAAAAAAGTAATAACAGCATTACAATGTGGAAATGCTTATGCTCATTTATTTGAAGTCCCACTCCGATCATCTTTTGATCTATTTTCAAAGTGTTCCCAGTGGTCTGTTTATTAGGATTATGCAGTTTTTAGCCAAAACGTAAAAGAAACTTGTCATTTTCTAGGATGTAGTTTCTGCAGAGCGGCAGCGAGGAGCTTGTGGTCCGCCCAAAGTATGTCCTACGTCACCATTAAGCCCTTTTTATAAACAGCATTTCTTCATGCTTCTGATTTACAATTTATCTTTGGAGTGGAGTGGGTCTTGAAAGATTTTACATTCTATTCTGGAATTTCATTGCAGCTGTGCTAGAGGAAGTTAGCATCTTTCAATTTGTGCAATTTGTTTGGGCATTTCTTTTAGTGTCTGACTTTTTAAGACTTTTCAGTTCACATGAGGTTTTTTTGAGCCCATCATTGGTTTTAAAAATCAGGTGATGTAGTGCATTTATAGGCTGATCCATTTCTGCTTTTACTTCAGTGTTATCAAAAATAAAAATGTCCCCCAAGTTTAGCTTGTGTCTTTCAGCATCTAAGGTCTTTGATGTGGTAGCTTCATCAACAGAAGGAGCTCTCACATTCCCTAACGATGTTTCCACAGCAACAGCACCTCAGTGTTTATTAGCTTCTTGGGGTCAGGTATTATCTGATGTCAGTCACTTAGACTTTGGTGGTAATTGAGGCAGTTGATTGACTAAGTGATCATTTACTCTATGTTTAGACTGTTTACAAAGCATGAATACCGTGTTGGAGGTGAAGCCCACATACTCAATTTAAAATATCACAGGTGGCCTTTGGGTACTTGCTCAATAAAATCTATGGTTCCTGCATGTTTCCATGCTGAATTCTTTGGCTTCTCTCCTGCAGTATGTCAATCATTTTTTCCCCCTGTGAGTCATTCTAATGTCATTTGCAAGCTTCATTACCCCTGATCAGTGTGGAGATGGCCTTTTTTGAAATTATTCTATGATTAAATTGACATTACCCGTTCTAGATAGATACGTATTCCTGTCCAGGTTTTCCCTTTGCTCTTAAACACAACATTTAAGATTTCTCAATTCTTTAAAATAAAAAGACTGTATTATTATACATAAGCGTCACATGTCAGTTAATGAAATTAATTAAATATTTTGGTTATAGCAATCCATTCTTGTACATTTTATTCAAACTGGTCTTCTTTCAAATTAACTGTTCAGATTAAAGTGGAAAATGGGCAAACAGCCCACTACATTTTTGAACTCTGCTCAAACTGGATCTAAATTTTCAGAGCTTATGTGGCACCAGTGTCATTTTAGCATTCGTGCAGCAGCACTCAGTTGTTGTGACACACTCTTGAGCTTTGTAAAGCCAGCACACCAGCAGTCTTCGTCTGCCGTCAGGTTGCATCATTAGAAGTGTCTGAGATGATTCAGCCCACAGCACACCTGAACCATTCACTCCCAGGAGCTTTTCTTGTAGCATTTCAGTCACTAATGCAGCTGCTGCTGGTTACAGCGCCCGCAGACAGAGAAAGCTGCCAGATACTGTGTAGCATACGCTGTACTTTATAGTGACAGTGTAGATTGGAGTCTTAGCAGTGCAGTACACACATCATAAATGTTTAATGTTCCTCTTTGGATGTTATTGATGGAGTAGGGAAGGGGTGTGAAAGCGATCAGTAGTCCCACTCTTTTTTCAGATGCAGTCTTGGTTTTCAAATTCATGCAGTAAAAAAAAAAAAAAATACTATGAAGAGGCTTCAGAATATAGGGTTTTCTTTTCAAAGGCAGCTCACTTTGTTAGCCAAAAATAAATAGAAGATCAAGTCAAACCTGAACATCTGAGCTGCGCTATCAACAGTTGAAATCACAGCCGCCTCGGTCTGTGGGAAAGACGCGGGAATTTTAGCAGCAGTGATCTGAACCCGGGGGTGGATGTACTGCACCAGTGAGAAGAGGGGGAAATTAAGATTACAGAGAAGGAAATACACCTCACAAAAAGGTCCACACAGACAGTTTGCTTCTTTTCTCACTTTGTTTGGATAGGATGGATAAATTTGTCCCCCACAGGGAGACTGTTTTTCCATGCTGACTGGAGCACAGCAGGACTCAGCCAGCAATTAGACGGTGAGGAGGGGTGGTCTGGGAAGAAAGTGGGAGCCGAGGGAGGAGGGTGAGGAGTAGAGAAGGGAGAAATGCATCGACTCCAGCAAATCTGTCTCTCATGAAGAAGAGTAGGATCAGAATCAAAGGTAGTTTTGAGCAAGAGAGGAGAGGTGGGTGTGGGTGTAGGGGTGAACAAATAAATCATCTTTCTTGTCGTTTGTGTGATTTGCAGTTCTGAGATTCAATGACTCATAAATCTGATGTAAACACAGCATGCACACAATGGACCCTTTTTTCTGTTGTACATGCATGCTGTGCAGACTAACAGGAGTAAAAATCTGTTTTTTTGCGATGCATTCATGCACATGAACATGTAAAAAGTGTCTGTGAGGATTGGACTGCACCCCAGTCAGTGCACTCCTTATTTACGGCTTTCATGTTTTTCAAAGATCATTTGAAAAAGCCTGTCATGTCTAAAAACAGAAAATGCTGCAGCTGCATTTTAAGTCAAGGCTTTAGTTCTTATGAGTATCTGAGGTCCACAGCAGCATTCGTGAGTAAGCTTTGTGGGTTCTGGACATGTGCAGATGTGCCTAAAGGACAGAGATGTGAGGATTCCCAGTCAGAGGGGTCGGTGTGATAAAGGCTGAGTAATCACTTTCACTTTCTATTTCTGTTCATTTGGCCTTTTACCTCGTTAGCTTACACTGATTTTCTCTACCCTGAAAGACGAAACCGGAGAAAGCCAAGAGTTTGGGGAAAATGTAAATAGATGCGAGCAGATGGGCAGTCTGTGTGGCTGAGGTTACTTGATCAAAAGAAGAGGGAACAAGATGAGGGAAAAGAGGTAGTTAAAAGGCAGAGGCAGGCAGACAAAACACAAGAAGGGCATGGAAGGGGCAGATGGATGAAGAGACTAAAAGATTTACAGATGGGTACTGCCAGCATTAACAGAATGCATCTGTGAATATACATACGTGACATTTGCAGTGCTGCTGTCCACACTGATGTGGATTTGCCCTCAACAAACCCCAAATGGCATTTTTGGTCCAGTGAGTTAATTAGCTGCATGCATCAGTACCCTTCCTGGTCCCATATGTATCCTCCACACCTGGTGCCTTTCCTCTCAGACTCACTACGCGCATCCCAACTTCACTAAATTTATCCATTTCACACAGCCAGGTTGGCAGCACTTGCCAGACAAATAAAAGAGTGCTAATGAGTGATACCTGCATCTGCATCCCACGGCTCACAGTTGTGTTGCCTGAAGGTGTTTCAGCCGTTCACTCTCTCTGCGTGTGATTTTCCAGCTGCACACAGATATGGACAGAGGAGATGGAAACACAAAGTACACGCTGGAAGGAGAAGGTGTGGGATCTGTGTTTGTTATTGACAGCAACACGGGAAACATCCACGTCACCAAGTCTCTGGACAGAGAGGAGAAGGACCAGTATCGTCTCATTGCAACAGCTACCGACCGCAAGAGCGGCCGAGCCCTGGAGCCCTCCTCGGAGTTCATCATTCGAGTCCAGGACATCAATGACAACCCACCTGTCTTCCCCCATGAACCCTACGTTGCCGTGGTACCAGAGATGGCCAACATAGGTAGAGTGCTCAGACGGCATAAAAGTGATACTTGGATCAGTTGAAGTCTGTAAACTGACAGTGCTGCTGTCCATGATGAAGAGCTCAATCGGAGTGTTTGTCACATGAACAAGATTCCTGTGAAGAAAAATTCACATTTGTTGATTGTTAATCCGTCAACAAACTGACCAGCAGAGTGCTGCGCCATCCAATGATCTACATCTGTTTTCAATTTAAAATGACCTTTCAGGTTTATCAGTTACTTTATTTGACAGCTGAGTGCTTTGGTTCTGTCACCCAAAGGAGATAATCCAGGGAATGTTAGCTATTAAATAAAAACCTAAATATCCAAAATAGAGATTGCATTTAGACTGAGCTGGTTATGAGTTTGAATATGTTGATTTATGCTAATAGTTTGGTTTACTTCATTCATAATTAGAAAGGAAACGCCAAGAAAATCAATTAGATTCTACAAAAATAAATAAAAAGAGCAGAACAGATGTCTCCATTTATGTAGAAAAACGAACACAATGCTTTTATTCTATTAGTATGCAAGGTAAATGGCTGTATTGCTGCAGTCACTGAAGATATGCTTTGCATTAAAATATGTCTTATTGTGCAGATGTCTGATATGATGAAACATTTGCTTAGAATTCATGTGGTGAACATGTTCATTAGTTAGCCTTCGGCCCAAAAGATGAAGAAGTATTTGATTTGCTTTCAGAGCTTTACTAAAATCACAAACATTCACTTCTGCTGCGCAAATACATTTCAAATGTAAGCTTTATTAGTGATATGAGGTATTTTAGTGAAAGCAATCTTAGCTCTGTTATGTTTTACAGGAACGTCCATTGTCCAGGTCACAGCCTTAGACGCAGATGATCCAACATATGGAAACTCAGCTCGGCTGGTGTATGGGATCACGCAGGGTCAGGAATACTTCTCTGTGGACCCTCAGACAGGTCTGAGTCTCTTAAAACATTTACAGTTATTTCAGAGAATGTCTCTCTAGTAGAAGACAGTTTTTACCTTTGTCAACCCGGTCCATCTTTTCTCTAAACTCGCTTTGTTCCATTTGGGGGTCACAGGGTTGCTGGAAAGTTTACCATTCACACCCAAGGAGCAATTTAAAGCTGGAAAAAAAACCACACATGCACATGGAGAACATGCAAACTCCACACAGAAAAGTGCCAGCTGGGTTTCAGTCTAGGCTGTGCTAACGGCTACAGCCCTTCATTGTCAACCTTTTTTCCCTCTTCTGCCATTTGTTCTTCCTGGATGAAACACTGGGAGAAGCTTGAACATTTAAATGTAATCAGTTGAGAACAGTAGCGGCCTGGGGTCACATGCTTTCACGTATCCTAGCTTAAAACAACTGTGTATTTCTTTGACTTAAAATGATGAGAGACACTGCATCACTGTCTTCTGCCATCCTCTCCACCAGGCATCCTGCGTACCGCCGTACCTGATATGGACAGAGAGACCCAGGAAGAATATCTAGTGGTCCTTCAGGCCAAAGACATGGGAGGACATGTGGGAGGCTTGTCTGGAACCACCACAGTCACTGTGAAGCTGAGTGACGTCAACGACAACCCCCCTCACTTCCGAAGGAGTAAGCTCCACTTTAAAGACCTCTGTTGCCTTGATTTTGATTTGTGTTGCTGCAGGATGTGTGTAAGAGTGACTGAAGATGAAAATGATGAAATGTCTTGTAAGGGCTTTTGTGACAGCAGTCGGACATTTTTTGTCTCCGTTGGGCTCTCCTGGCTTGACAAGTTAAACTCAAGACATACGCTTTTAAGTAGATAAACATGCTGTCAGTCCGTCTTTCCTCTTTTTTTGAACAGAAGCTCTAATCTTTGTTCCTAACATCAATTTAAACAACACTGCCTTTTTGCAAAAAGCAACGGCGTTGACATTCATATAGGCATTCCCTGGTGGTCTCTACACTTCAAATGGACTGCATCTTGATGTAGAAGAGTGAAAGATCATGTCCTCTTTTTCTTATCCAGGCTTTTTCCTGTTTCATACTATTAATATTTCATATTATAGTTCACTGCTTTCTGCTTCAATAGACAGTAAAATCACTGCAGAATGTGTCTTTCAGACATACCCAGCATTTCTTTATATACAACCTCTACTCTGTCCTCTTTCCCTTGGCTTTCCTACTTTTTCTTCTCGACAGTCTGCTTCCTTCCATTCATCCATATGTTTTCAGCCCCCTCTCCATATGTTGATATATTGTGTAATGCAATGTTTATAAAAGCAATTTTGAATATTTCAAAGCAGCACTGTGGTTATCTACTACATTCTGACTTTATCTTCCTGTCTCGGCCCTTCAGTGCTGCTCTTTATTTTCAGTTTGACAATATAGCCACAGTTTTTGCAAAGGGTTTATTTAGTATGCTCTTTGAGAACAAGGCCTGTGTTTGGTTCAGTTAAAGTGAACCTAGAGTTCATTTCCATTCATAATTCGGAACACATTTCTTTGTCTGAATACACCCAAGCGGACCCTGGTCCTGGACCAGGAATTGCTGTCAGATCCATCTTTGGAGTAGGCCTGGGCGAAAAATCGATTGAATGAATTAATTTGAATTTTTTGTTACGGGCAAATTATAGAGCTCTGACGGTGTGGGATTTTTGATCACCGCGGTGATGAACCAGCAGGGGGTACGGTGTCGCGGTGAACCGCAGCCCCCCCCCCCCCCCCCCCTGCCGCCAAGCACAAAATCCCCAGGTGGCCGAGTAGCAAATAAATACAATTACAACGCAGTATTCTTTATTAACAAATAACAACTAACTACTACCTATCTGTCTAATGAACTAACTATATAGGTGTTGTAGAATGACTATGTGTGTGTGTGTGTCATTATGCAGCGTGTGTAGAAGGAAGGAGTGCACACAAGTCTGTTGGGGGTGCATGTTGATTCTTCTGCAGTGGACCGCTCTCGAAGTGCACGAAAGGCTTCACCTGTGCTGTCTGGTACAGACATCTATTTTCTCAGAATATTATATATTGCCCAGTAATAAACGAGACTGCAGACACTTTCCGGTAGCCGTGAAGCCTGACACCAATGAAGAACGCAGGGCAGGAGGCTCCGCCTTTGTTTATCCAGAGCCGTAACGTTGCGCTGTACAAAATGGTTCCCAAACAAAACATGTAGTGATTTTATCGAAATCTAACAGTGCTCATTCATGTTTGGTGTTACAGAGTGAAGGAGAACAGTAATAAACCCCCCCTAACACAAAATCCTCCGGCGGGCGGCCGTGTCGCGCACTCAAGAACGCAAGATCAGCGTGTAATAGAAATGAATACAATGGAAACTAATAATTAGAACGCAGCAAATATGTTGCATTGCCTCGCGTGTATGTGGGGTGTGTGACCGTGACTCCTGCTGCTTCATCAGCGCGGTGATCAAAAATCCCACACCGTCATAGCTCTAGTTTATATCTTGTGGAACACAAAAAAATGCGACTTCTCCAGTGCCGATAGCAGAACCGTTGAGGTCAGATCTTACGGATACTGCGTTCTTGAAGAATGTTGCCCCGGGGCTCGTTCAATACCGGGGCTTGGTACCAATCCCTAGGAAAGGGGCATGGTGCAGAACAATCACAGAAGCGGTCGCTTTGCATATATTCAAAGACATGGTGTCCAAATATAACGTGGAGAAGACGGGGTTTATTAATTTTATTTAAACCTTAGACCCCAGATATGAGCTGTATTGTTAATCCTTTAGAAAATGGTGCTACTCTCAAGGTGAATGTTTGTCTCCTTTTAGTCTAAGCTACACAGCTGGGACTTTGAATCCAAGAGTGTGTTCATTTATTTATTATTCAGCCGAGAAATGGGGTTACATTTGTCTTGCGTTTGATTAAATAAGAGCAAAAATTGCTTTAAGTTGTCTGCAGTTTGTACTTATTGCTTTCCGTAAGGGGGGGGGTCGGAAATCGAATTAAAAAAAATAAAATCTGAGATTTTCGCCCAGCCCTACTTTGGAAGTGGTCTCGGTACGTTTCCAATCAGACTGAGCTTCGGTTCGCTCTAAGATTCCTCACAATCCGTCCTCGGAGCGGAAAAACTGGACCAAAACAGCCACCGTAGCCGGTGGTCACTTGATCTAGAATGTAGCAACAGATGAACCGCAGACAAATGTAAAGCAACGATTGTCACATAATCAAAGACAAAAAAGGTTAAACAACTTTTAACGTGACACACATTGCTTCTTACCATTTTCCTGACAGTCTATATGTCATAAACACGTATCATTGTACCTTCTTAGACATCTGCTTGCCAGTAACCGCCCAGCATGACTCTGCCAGACCAAAGCAGCAGTAAAAAGTGTTGATAGAGGCGTTTAAAATCATCAGCAAAATATGAACTACCCCGAGAAGGACTGCAAAGCACAGGACTTCCATAATTTCTGTCACTAGTTGCTTTGCTCCAACATCGTAATTCCTGACCAATGATTGAAGAGATCTTTAGTCACGTGGTTTTGTTTAGTACCTTTGGTTTGAATCAGTAAAGGCTGATTGATGGCAGTCCGAATACAGACCAAACGCAAAGTTCAGAGCTCAATTCGGACCAAATTAAGCATACTGGGTCAGGAACAAACGGTTTTCCCAGTCTGATTACACCCTAAACCTGCCTCTTGTTCAGAAGGAGTCTGAAACCATCCTAGTTTCTCTGGATTTTGCTGTGCAAGATTATGATGATTTGGTCAAAGTTCCGCTGCAGTCATCTTTTGACCTATTTTCAAAACATTCCCACTGGTCTTTTAATTATAATTATGCGGTTTTTACCAGAAATCAATTAACCTCTGTCGTTTTCTAGGATAGTTTCTGCAGAGCAGCAGTAGTTCATCATAAGTTCCTATATGAGTTGTTGGGGGGTTCTGTTGGCGTAAGTAAGCCCATTCCCCATTTCCCATCATCCGTCTGTTTACAATCTCTCCCACTAGCTTACAGCATTCCCCAAAACAAAGACGTTCATGGATCAAGTCGTCTACGATGCATCAGAATGGAGCAGAGCAGGGAGCATATCTTTTATGTCACTGCTACATTTTTTTTACAACAGCATGTTTTCATGTGCTCCTGATTCACAATGTATCAAAATACAGAAATATAGTTTTAAGCTGAATTTTCTGCGTCCATGCATATATACAAACACACACATATATATATGTCTGTGTGTGTATATATGTATGGTATTTTGAGACAAAAATACTGTTTAATAAACATAGTATTATGAACAATTAATACATTACAACGTTTATGTACTGATAGTTAAGTAAGATTACACAAAGAAAACTTTTGTATTAACAGAAGAGGCGTTTTATTACAAAAACAGAAAGCAGCGACTATCGTATGTCTTGCTCTCCTGTAAACCGTGCAATGGGGGGAGCATGGCTTTTAAGCCTGCTGGCTCCGTGAGGAGCGCGTGCCATGGAAAGGGGGGGGGGGGGGACTATGGAGCAGGAGGAGACTCACAGGGCGAAACCCTCCAGTCGTCCGGAGTGGTCTTCTGCTGTCGACTTGACGTGCCGCGGGCCAGTAGCGACTTTCTGATGACAGAATTTGCACTCAGTGTATTTAAACAGTGACGTATGTATCAGAGGATGTCTGATTGGCCGTTCTGCATGTCAATCAAGTCTCGTATTTCTCTGTGAGAATTTTGATTCGCTGACGGAATTTTTAGAAGTACTCTTTTATTTATTGGGGTTTTTTTATCTTTGCTGGCCTGGGATCTACTCTCATGTCTTTGAAGATCGACTGGTCAATTGCGATCGACGTCATGAGCACCCCTGATTTAGAGCCTTTACAATGTTAAAGATCTGCAATTTTTGTTGGAGCTTTTCCTTTTGAGAAACCATGCAACTATATGGTGTTATTCTTATTGGCTTATTATTTCACTAGTACATTTTACAGTATGTGAACTCTATCAGGTTAATATGATTTTTTTCAAAACACATATAGATTATTAATGTATTTCTATAAAAATATGTTTAAATGTGTAAACTGTGTCAATTCAAAATTGAGTTAAATCAAATAGAAAGTACAGAAAAATCCAGGCTCTGCTGAATCGAATGGAATCGATTCTGGAACTAGAAAACATCCAGTAAGCTGCAACTGTGTGCTCAAATAGATTATAGAATGAAGAAAAGGCCAAGCTGTTTATTGAGGTTAAAAAGGAAGCGGTAAATAGCTCCTTTTAATAATCAAGGTGTGCAGAAAACCATTTCTAGATGCAGACCTCAGCTTGAACTGCCTCATTTTCTGCATTCATAGTTTTTTTTTCTGCCTAAAGCGATGACACAACTACAGCTGCAACAGTTGTTTAATAATTGTTTATATTAATATTTGCTTAAATGAAGTATCAGACGCAGTTTAATCTAAATCCCTCCCAGTGTAGGAGCAACAATCGTCACACAGAGCAGCTGCAGTGCCATGGAACAGAAACAACTGTCTGTCACGGCGCATTAATCTATTCTAACTTTTCAACAAAGAACTTTTCTAACATGGAAAAGCTTGGTATACTGGAATTACCATGAATGGTGTGGGTAGCGCAGTCTTAAAATGCATTTTGAATGCGCAGCAACTGTGTGATGTGATGACAACGTGATGAAAAAGGGCTGCCCATCTTGTTCCAGCAGTTTTCTTCAGCTATGTTTTAACAGCAGGATCTACTTAACACTTTACATGCAGAAGTACCAGCTGCTTCATACTAAGGAGGGATTTTTATGCCATTATCCCAACTGCAACAGTCACTGTTTTGAGCGTCAAACTTTGAAAATTATCTCAAAAAATTATTTATTAAATACAATTGAAACTCTAAAATATGTGAAAAACAAACAATTTTACGCTTAAATACTGAAAACAATTTTCGTTCGAGAGAAATTCTCTCTCTTCTGCGCTGGAAAAAGCAGGGCACCACGTTACAACTGTGCCATTAAAGCTAGCCAATCACAGACATGGAATCAGTCCATGTCAGAGACATCAGACCACATCAGCTCAGAAATGATCCAAGGAGTCCAAAGAACAGTGTGTTTACTATAATGTCATCCCAGTTTGGTGCATTTTTTTCTATAAGTGACCAAAAGTTTGGACACACCTTCCCATTCATTTGAATGAGAAGGTGTGTCCAAACATTTGGTCTGTACTGTAGTTTGTTAGGGTTTACATTATTACTGTTTTGAAGATCAAAGTTGTAAACCAAACTAACAGATCTGTAATACCCAACATTTTTTCTTTTTAGTGTATGTTCGTGATGTGATTGATTGTGTTGAAATAATAATCCCCTTTTCATGTCGCTAATGCAAGTGTTGGGATCTGCTCTGCACAAGTCAGGATCAGGTTCAGTTTGGTTTTTGTCTACTGCAGTTTTTCAGTACTGGAAAACACAGCAAACCAAATGGAATAAAGACAAATCATTTTGGTTACTCACAGCCACATATGGACACTGAAAGAAATATTATTATAAACATTACATTTTATGCACTCTACATTAGATTTTAGACTCTTTTTTACTTTAAAAGTGCTTCAAAATATATATCTATTATTGTTGATACAGGACACAAATCTAGTAGTCTCATTTTTCCCTTTTTGTACTTTAGATATAAAAACCGTCTGAACAATGCTCTAAAGTCAATCATTACATTTCTGAGGGGAAAGCAGCTGCATGCATTATGATAACAGCAGCTTTGTTTCGATCCAGAACGAAGCCGAACAGCATCCTTTCAGCGCTGCCGTTCATTGTGCTCCTGCCGGCAGGTGCGTGGACGTTCTCTGTGTCGGAGCTGGCGGCACCAGGTGTGGAAGTGGGCCGTCTCACTGCCACCGACCCTGACCTGGGAGAAAACGCACAGCTGGAGTTTGCAATCCTGGACGCAGAGGAAGCAGAGACGTTCAACGTAACCGGAAGAGACAAAGAGGCCGTCATTGTGCTGAACAAGGTGAGATCAGCTGGAGGTACAGACACAGGGGGAAGTTGATGAGCGGTAGATAATGAATGAATGCTAATAAAACAATATAATCTACTGAACTGGGTTGGTCAGGATTTAAGAAACCAGAGAAAACCTTTCTCTTTGCTATAAAGGGTTCTGACAATGTTTGACATTAAAACATAATGATTGTACTCTGAAATATTTCATTAGGACTGAACAAAGAACTTTGGTTTCTCAGCTCCCCAAAAACTGTACCAAAGCCAGGATAAAAAGAAATCCCAAAGGAATAATCTAAGTTAATTTAAGAGGAAATGCAAGTGAGAATAGAAGCTTAAATTAATTATGAATTACACTGCATGCTCAAAAATCAGCATGTACAGTACTCTGGAACACTCATAAGCCATTCTGGTTTACTTTGGCTTCCAAGCAGCCAAGCTTTCTTAAAGTCTTTGAAAGCTGTGGTGAGCAACAGTTCTGCAGGTTATCTGAAGGATTTTACACTTTTTTTTAAAAGAAAATTCTTTCAGGGTCTTTTTTTCCCAACATTGGCAGTTTGTTCACTCGTTTTCAATGTCGCCTTTTTGACTGACCCTTTTAGAAGAAAATGCTTCTGTATTTATTAACCCACTTAACACTGCCCTCTGAATCACTTGGATTTGAAGTTGTGCAAGTACATCTGAAAGACAGCAGCTTTAAGGGTTTTATGGCAGGCTTTCATGAAGACAAATTGCTTCTCAGTGTTGTTGTTGCATCTACAAATAAAGTCAATGAAAACACAGTATGACAGGTGTAGCATAGTAATATTGCTACACTAAGAACAAGTTTACAAAGCCGTAGATGTGCAGGGTTCTTTAAAATCTGAGCACTTGATGAGCTGCAGAACACAACCTTTTCAGTTTTGTGCGTTAAATGCTAAACCTTTTGCCATCATCAGCTATCCTATTGGTAGCTTGGGAAAGTCTAAAAGTAAAGACTAGCTTTTAGAAAACCAGAAGCATGGTTAAGAAAGCTACTAGTTAAGGTTAAGAAATCAGCTAGCTACTAGAGCTGCACGATATGAGGAAAACTTGCGATATGCGATATTAGAGATTAATATTGCGATAACGATATAATTTACGGTGTATAAACAAATTGTAAAATAACCAAAATTACCATTCCAACTATTTCAATGCAACAGTCCAAATGACCCTTGTCGACATAGGTGACAAACATCTAACATTAAAGGCCTCCATCCGATTGGTCAACAATGGGAAGGCGTCCATCTGATTGGTCAAATGCATAAAAAATACTTCCAGCTACCCTAAGATTGTTTTAACACATTTAAGGTCTACGATTTATTGCGATTCCTGCCGTCTTTTGCGATATGCGTATTGCAGAGCTGGATATTGCGATAACGATTAATTAGCGGTATACTGTGCAGGCCTACTAGCTACATGGAGAAAGTAGGCGTGTGTGTTAGCCTGGGGGCGGTGCTGAGATCGCAGAACCTTTCTCACAATGTGAGGACCCACTCGCTTTTGTGGATTGGGAGGGGCTGGTGTTTAGAGGGCAGGGTTTTAGAAGAATTCTCAGAAATGCGTGAACAGAGCAATTTTTGGGTGATTTAAAAAAAACAATTATTTTGCTTTATATAGGCCTTTTAACCTTTCTCGTCTTTGTAGGTACTCAGCCTCTTGATTGTTTTCCAGTTGCTGGAAATGAACTGAATTGACGACCGCCTCATTCTTTATCCAACAGCTTCTAGATTATGAAACCCGCAGCTCGTACACTTTCTCAGTGGAAGTTACGAACCCTGTGGTGGATGCTCGCTTAATAAGGAAAGGACCCTTTAAGGACCAGGCAACAGTGCGGGTGATGGTGTTGAATGCTGACGAGCCACCTAAATTCTCGCAGGCGTATTACCATCTTGATGTGTCTGAGAATTGCCCCCCTGTCTGCTCTGTTGGTCGGGTGTATGCCATTGACCCAGACACAGGACAAAGCACAAACGTCAGGTGACAGTTATGCCATCAACTCTTTCTTTTTTTTTTTAGTACCAGCTTGCTACCTCAGTCCTTTACTTTCTGCTATTTTGTGCCTATTTCTGTGTTTCAGATACTCCATTGATCCTGGGTCAGACCCTGAGGCCCTGTTCCGCATTGCCTCTGACACCGGTCTCGTCAGCACAGTGATGGAGCTGGATAGGGAGCAGGAGCAGTGGCATAACATCACAGTGGTTGCCACACAGGGGGGTATGGCAGCCCTTCTGTCCAAAGTGGAGTCAAAGTGAAGAGATCTTTCATGACTTTAAATTTTGTGCTGCTTTCAGACAATCCAAACCTTGTATCAAGGGTTGTGGTTGCCATAGAGACACTAGACCAGAACGACAATGCGCCAGAGTTGGACAGACAATACACAACATCTGTATGTGACTCCAGTTCCCCTGGTCAGGTCTGTGGTGCTTCTTTTTTCAGTTGGATTCACTGATAGTTTAGGCCTGTGGTCGAAAAATAGCCCTGTTCAAAAATATTCAGATTTTGACCTTCATTGAGGTTTACTCTGTCTTTAAAAAAAGCCAATAGAAACTCAGTTTGTCCACTTGTTTGTGAATCTGAAGATTATTTTGTTTGACGCCTCATTCATGAAGCACTGTTTGCTTTATCACAACCGCATGCGTGTTACTATGACGCAAAAGTTCACACTCTCTTTTTAGAAAACCCCAAATAAGTAGGGAAGAGAGAAGAAAAATGTCTGCTCTTAAACATTTTATGTAGCTCTGCTTAAGATGACTCTGAAACTTTTATAAACTTCCTGAAACAAAACCACTGCTGCACAATCTCACGATTCCGAACCAAATGTTTTTCTGCTATTTAAAAAAAAAAAATAGAAGTTAGTCTAAAACTTTAAAAAATTGCTCTTTAGGACGAGGTTAAGATCAAATGATGGTAACTGCAATTGAGATTAGCGCGATGTAGGTTAGTTTAACCCTTTACAACCAGAGATGTCACAGACGACATCTAAATAAGACACGCACTTTGACCTACCGTGACCCTTCAACAGTCTGTGCCATCAACACATATGTTGCATATCAACGCGGAGTTATATCAACGGTTGAAGAGATGTGGTAGTCGACAGAATGTCAACACTGGAGCTAAAGCTCTGGTGTTAACTTCTTCTGTGTGAACTCTTTGCACCCAATTACTTTAGCAAATTCTTTTCTAGTAGGAATAGTTTGTGTTTTTACTAAAAGCTATATTTTGTTCTATACTGTTAAGTAGATTTGGGTTTAAATATATATATACGGGTATATATGCAGGTATTTTGGCATTGGTTCATAAAACTGCTTTGCTATCCATGTCTATAAAAATAAAACCATGATTGGTTTAATGTATGTTTATTTTAACACGCTAATATTGTCAACAAGCTTTCTTAACAATGCAAAGACATTTATGTTAAATCATTTTAGAAAATGCAGTTAAAATATAAAGATATAAAAAAAATTATTTATAGATTTTATTTTATTGTTACTAGTTTGATATAAGAAGGGAATGTCACATATCTTTACCCTCACCTCCACATAGTTTTTAATGAATTAGAGCAAATTGATTTGCTTGAACAGGTAGTTCAGGTTCTGCGGGCCGTTGACCGGGACCAGGGAGGGCAGGACGCCCCCATCCACTTCAGCATTCCTCCTGTGTCCAGCTCTGCTCTAAACCTCACCGTCAGGGAAACTGGAGGTTGTTGTTTTTCTCCTTTTGTGCAGAAAGTCCAACAGTGAAACTGCTCCAAGCTTGTGCAGCATGCTTGATTTGTGTGCCTTTGTCTCACTTTATCAGGTGTGACAGCCAGCCTGGTGCTCCAGTCGGCCTTGGAGCCCCTCCCTGGATTCTCCTCTTCTTTGCTCACCCTTTACGTGCCTGTGGTTCTGCGTGACGGGGCCTCGGGTCTGACCAACACTGGCACTGTCACTGTGACCATTTGTCCATGTCTGCAAGGGGGCATGCAGACTGAGGACCGGGGCAGACAGAGGGACAGGAGATGGGAGAGACACATGGTCTGTCTGCCTGTGCCGTCTGCCTCCCCGTCTCTCATATTTAGTTTGGTCACATTGCTGGCCATGATGGCCTGCGTCACCACCCTGCTGGGTAGGTTTGGTCGTTTCTCGGAAGTCTCCGACATGCTAAAAATAAGGTTTTGTCTTCTGAACGACGCTGAGCAGTTGTGTCAGTTGTTTCAGTAACATCTGAAGAACATGTGTTCTTGTGCCTGTATTCTGCCCCCCAGTGGTGTGCGCTCTCTCGCTGTCATTGCGCCATCAGAAACGAGACTCCCACTCACCCTTTGAGGAGGATGATGTCAGGGAAAACATCATATCTTACGATGATGAAGGGGGAGGGGAGGCCGACACCGCAGCCTTTGACATTACAGCCCTGCAAAGCATGCACCGGATGCAGCACACGCACAACAGCAGCAACATGTGAGCTGTCCCAAAGACGGCAAAGTGGTTGTGGCCGTGTGCGTGTTTCGCTGACGTTTATCTCTTTGTCACAGATGGTATACTCAACAAAATGCGCCCAGAGCCAGGAGGTTCAGCTGGAGCCTTCACCCCCGCTCCGGCCTGGGCCCTCAGCAGCGGCCCGGCTCCGCTCCCCTGTACGGACGCCTCTGCTACGGCATGCACACGCTGCCTGTTCTCCGAGATTATCCAGCTGGGCCGCTGGAGGCGGGCTTCCAGTTGAACCGACTGACTCAAGGGGTTGCAGGCGGCCACTTAGGCAATTCCCTTTTCACCCCCAACCAGAGCACCTCTGAGCCTCTGCACCGCCCTGCCGAGGCGGGCCTGCGTGGCGTTCAGGCAGAACATTTGGCAAAGAGCAGAGTCGCAGGCAGTAATGAAAGCAGTGGAGCTAACACAGCTGGCCCAAACGGAAACCAAGCCAAGGTCAGAAGCTCCTGTTGATGAAACCTGTAAAAATAGATTAGTGTTTTATCTATGTGTCTGGTTTGGCCATGACGGCTGCAGCAGACGCTCTCCATCAGCCCCGCAGTCCCACGTCTGTCAATATCAAATATCTGCAACTTCCAGGGATGAGTTTATCAAAAATGGATTTATTCAAATCCATCTTCACTCAGGAACCGCAGTATGGATTCATCTGATCCGTTAATCTGTTTTCCTTTAAAAAGTACTATATTTTCATAATAAAAACCGTTTTTTATAGAAGAATCCCTAATTTAATCAAAGCTTCATCAGTTTTAAAATTATATTTAAAGAAAACTTTGCTTTTTTTCTTGTAAAATATTTTTGTTTAAAAAATATTAACCTTATTTATCAAGACTTATTTTCTTAACATAATCTCATAGCAGGTAATTTTGTTTCTAGGATGAGTATTCTTCATTTTTATATTCATCAAAAAATAAATAATCTTTTTAGAACATCTTCACCATCAGACACAAAAAGGTTTTTAGATCTCCATGGAGACCTGATAACAAAACCTCTCCTGATATGGAGGGACAGTTATTATATCTAGATGAGATCACCTCTCCATCAACATTAGTATGTTTACTAAATAAATGTACTGTAACCTGTTATACCAGTGAACGTCTCAGCTCGGATAATCCTAAACCTGCATGACCTCAAACGTTTTCAAACTGCACAGATGTGTCAAAGTTTCTCTCCGATCATCGTCTGATCTGTTGTCAAAGCGTTCCCACTGGTCTTTAAAATACGATTATGCCGTTTTAAGCCAAAGTCTAAAAATCATGTATCATTCTCTAGAACATAGCTTCTGCAGAGCGGCAGGAGTTCATTCGAAATTCACCTCGGAGTTGCGGGCGAGACTGTAGATGACGGTGAGGGGGATTTGACTTACGCGTCCTCACAACCTCAGCCTACCATCACAGGTGCAACAAAAATGCAAGAAATATTGGAGCTAAAGAGTTTTGATTCATATTCCAGCTCAGACGAGGAAAACAAAGACGTTTGTTAATCTATTGTTCTGCAAGTGGATGCATGAGAATGGAGCAGAGCAGGGAGCTTGTTTCACAGCTTCAGGCTTTTTCCATCTGCTCCTGATTCACAACGATTTGAATAAAGAAAAACTCAGAAATGCAGCTTTAATCTTAATTTTCTTTCTATAAGTCGTTCATCATCAGAAAAATGCCACAAGAACACGTTAAAAACACAATTTTCACCTTTATTGATTCAGTCTGGATGGATGTAGATCCTCCTCATGTTATGGTAATTTTTCCAGACATTATGAATCAAAACTGAAGTGCTCTTAAAGAACAAATAAAAGAAGCAAATAAGATAAAAACGGTGGAAACTAAACGAAGACGGCTGCTGAAGGCTACAAATGTCAAGTTCACGGCCGTGGAGAACGGATGGAGGCTTTTAGAGCAACATTTAAATGAAGACAAAGACTGGATTATGATTTCTTTCCCTTAATTACTGTGAAGTGAAGGAATGATTATCAGAGTGTGTAATCAGAACCCAATGAGCTCATTTCTGCTGAGTATCTTCTGTCTGTCTGACTGTGTTTCTGCTCAGCAGTTTAACTCCACGCCGTGTTCTCTTCCTCCTCCTCTGCACAGATGAAGGCAGCAGCAGGAGCAGAAGCGACAGCAGCCGGCGCCTCGGCCGATCTGACCCACGAGTCCTCCTGCCAGAGTCACACCAGCTTCTCATCAAGCCCACAGGAGGCCCAGCCCGGTTCGCCCCCCGCTCAGATCAGCACTGGAGCCACCAGCTGCACAGCGGACGACGTTGATACTGATTGCTCCATTCCCTCCATCTCAGAGCAGAGTTTCTCAAACAGCAGTCAGATCAGCTCTGCCAACCCCCCCTGCTACCTGAAGGGGGACTCGTACAGCATCGTGGGCTCTCTGAACCCCAGCAGCATGGAGACCTGCATGAACGGCAGCGGCCTGTACTCTGCAGGGGTGCAGCTCCTCAGCCTCGGTAGACTCCAGAGCAGAGACAGGAGCTCGCCGTCGCCTCCCGCCGGCACGTCTACTGAGAAAAACGGCTTACCAGCGGAGGCACAACCAGGGACGGCAGAGACCGCTGCCCCACAGCCTCTCGGGATGGAGGAGCTCCTCAACATTCGTCTGGATCGAGTCACCTTTGACATGTCGCAGCCGCCCTATGACTCGCTGCAGACCTACGAGTTTGAGGGCCGCGACTCGAGGGCGGAATCTCTGAGCTCGCTGGAGAGCGATGGCGAGAAGGACAACGGCAAGGCTGCAGGAGGGATGGAGGAGCTGAACCAGAAGTTTCAGAGGCTGCTGGAGATCATCAGAGACAGGAAGAAGGAGAGAGACACTCAAGCAAGCGAGGGCGGAGAACACGGGGCAACACTTAAACAGACTGAGGAACAAGGAAAAGGACAGCAGAGATGGGACTTCTAGTAAGTTTGACAGTGATGGAAAAAGACGGAGCCTCTGACAGCAGAAGTCTTCTGCCCCTGCCAGGAAGTTTGCCGGCAGCCGCCAGGATGCTGAACATCTGCAGAGCAGCGTGTCTGGAAAACGCTTCTGGAAGCTGCCGCTTTCCTCACTGGAGGCTAATAAGGCACTCGGGCTATCTGAGCTGAAGACATAAAATCAATGTTTGTTTTTTTTTTATTTGATCCCAAGAGCTGCTCTGTGAAAATGTGAGCTGCATCAAAAATGAACTGTCATATGTTCCATTGATAAATGATGATTAGCACAACCTTAAGAAACTGCAGAAGTCACACAGATAATGTCCACACAGCCGTTCATATCCTCCTAAAACACTGTAAAGAAGTGCCAATAACATCCACGTGTAGATAAACATCAACTGTTGGTTCTTACTTTGTATGTTTGTCTTAGTGTTCACACAGGAAGTTCTGTTTTTACGCAAATTCCCGTTCAAAATGTTGTGATGTTCAGCCCTGACAGGGTCACCTCGGTGAATCAGCTTTCACTGACTTAAGGTGGTTTGGCCGAGAGATGCCCTTCCTGTGGGAGACTCAGGCAGCAGCACCAAGGGTCTTGCCTTAGGACCCACACTGGATATTTTAGCTCTCTGAAGCCCTTCACCCAGCCAACTGAGCCATCCAGCTGCATGTTCATGTCCTCTGTTCAGCCAGCAATAAAGCCCAAAGGTACCCCCTACAGGCAGAATTATGAACTGAATGATATTTTAAGACAAAAGTACCTTAAAGGTTTTTGTAATGACTTGACAGTGGAGACACCAGTCCAAAGAACGCAGTAGTGGTGCACAATGCCATTGTTAACTCTAAATTAGATACATTGATTTGATCGATTAATTTAAATTTGTTGTTTAAGAAGATTTATTTTTGGGGAAAATCTGTATTTTATTTTTTCCAGCTCTCTGGTTTCTTGGGGCTTTGTTTCACGCCATGCTCTATGGCAAACCGCACCCTGGAAAATCTGTTTGATGGCTGCTGCTATGAAAAGCTGGAGGACGGCGAATTTCAACAGCTGAAGCAGAGGCTCCGTCGACGTGTTTCTGTGTGCGAAACGCTCAAGCCAGCTGCAGCTCACCAAACACCCGCTGCAATGGTTCACAAACATTTTTACAGCTTGTATTTAGGTGCGCTTTGTATTCAGGCCATCTTCCAAAGGTGATGTTCAAATAAAAGTTAAATATATTTTGTTATTTGTCATTTTTGTTAAAGAAAGTAAAGGGAAGAAGAAAAAAATGATGATTTATCTTTTTTGGCCCTATTGCCCAGTCCTACTTTAAATCTCTCCTCATATCCAAAATCCTGACCATCGTACTCCTCAGCTGTTTTTTTTTTTTTGTCCAGCAGAAAACGGGAGTTTTTGACAGATGCTGAGAATTCTTGGGACTCAGGAGAAGCACCAGCTTCCCACATGCTGCTCAGATTCAGATGGGCTGTGAGTATGACATCACTGTTGAGAAGTTTCATCTGACGGAGTGGCTTTATGAAGAAAGGCAGTCGAATGTTGGAGAGTTCTTCTGATTTTATCCAACACTTTGCTTTGATCTTCCAGGACTCCTGGTCATAGAAAATAAACTTTAAAGAAAAAGCACTGATCTAAATCCACACGGCCTTTAGTGAGCTGATTTCCATCAATCGATCTGCTCATCCACGACCGGGTCACGAGGGGACCAGTCTAAGCAAAGATGCCCAGACTTCCCCCCTTTCTCCTCAAGCTCCTTTGGGGAGGGATCTGAACCAGATGCCTGAGCCACCTCGACTGGCTCCTCTCGATGCAGAGCTTCTCTCTCTCTCAGTCTCTGCTACAAGAATATGGACACACAACCTTGAAAAGATGCTCAAACTGCTTCAAAAATGACCATATTTAGTGTGTAAAAAGGAAAATTATTATTCAAACGATTAACAAGTATTTTTGTAAATATCAAAAAACTAATCCGAGATGTTCAGGTGGGACTTTAAAGACCCCAAACAGCCTCAGAGCACCACAGCGACTGCAACCACCGTCTATGATTCTGTGAAGATCCTGCTGATGGTTTCATGATGCAGTGAGGAGCTGTTCATAAGTCAGCATAGGTTTTGAAAGCGTAGCTGGACGTTATGGACGCTTTTGTCCTTGAGTATTTGGCCATGCGGAATGTTTCAGGACAGATCATCTCAGAAAACACGTTCAGATGATAAAACGCTCGATCCTGCTGGTGAGATTTGGATTCAGTGGCTCGTTTTTATCCTGCAGTCCATCACAAAGTGTTTGAGCTGCCACAATAACAACACAAGTTGGACGGATGGGGTATTTTTATTTTCTAAATGACCCCACCACCACCACCTAAAAAGGGCAACAAATTCCAGAAAAAAGAATCCTTGGTCAGACTCCATTCTGAAGCGGAAAAGCGCTTCATTTCACCAGAGATGTTTTCGCCAGCATCCTAGATTAATTCAAGTCCGTTTCCTTCCAGCTAAAAAACTGAAAATAAAAGACTTGATTACAGAAAAGCATCAGCACTAAGAATATTAGGCTGTAGATGCAGAGAAAAAAAAATGCTGGGATAATTTCCCTTTTTTTTTTAAGCAGAAAACCGTCCCTTCAGGTTGTTCCATAAGTCATGCTAGGCTGGAAAAGGAGCCGTTTTTCATTTCAGTAATTCTGCAAAATCAAAGAAGCAGAGACATCATTGTGCAAAGGATGCAAGGCTGTTTAAGCCTGAATGAAGTAAGATGAGGAAAAATGGTTGATAATGAACCATTGCTTCATGTAAGGATCCGTTCTGACCAGAGGAAGACTCTTCAGGATGTGGATCCACCTAAAGCCATCTGACCATCTGAAGGACTTGATGGAAACCACAATATGAGGAGATTCTTCAATTCATTTGAGGCTAACGTTATCCCAAAACGGAGCAGCTGCTAAGTTCAAAAATCCAAATCTAGTCAGAAATCCTGATGTTCTACTCTTTTTATTTAATGAAAAAATGTCGGCTGTGGGTTTAATTTATCTGATTTCTGATCAAAAATCATTTCAAATGAATTCTAATGTTACTGCAGAGGCTGGAGGAAATTACACCGCAATTATTGTTTTACAGCAACACAGCCCTGTTATTTTCTGATGACACGTTTGTGGAGATAAAACCTAATTAAATATGAAACTTGAACTTGTTTGGTTTGCAGAGCAGAAGAAAACAGCAGCAGCGACGCCCCTCCACACAAACCCAAAGTGTGAAAACAAAGGGAGGATGTCAAACGGTGAGAAGCAGCGGCTCAAAAAAGGCCTTCAGTGATTCATCCAAACATGCATCATTTTAAGAGTTGCCACCGTTCCCTCTCCTGTAAATTAACCAACATCAAATTAAAATGAAGCAGCACATAAATAATCCAGAATAACAGCTATCTTAAAAAGGCAGGGACTGACAGAGCTAACCTTTGTTCTCTGATCTGGATCATGTCCAAGTCTGTACATGATTATAGCACTAAAAGCTACTTTATTTAAAAAGAAAAATTGAATAATTGATCAGATTTTATTCAGTTTTTATCACTTTGACTGAATCTCAGAGGGCCTGTCAGGAAACTTTACCATCAACTGAATATTTCAATCATATCAAGCACCATAAAACTAGTTTTTTTATTCTGTTGCATCTTAAAACACTAGAAGCACAACACAGTAAAAAAAAAAGAGCAAATATGATTGTTTGAACTTTTTTGTTTAAAAAAAATCATCCTCAAGTTGCATGGAATAAACGGTAATTTTTTGTAATTTATAAATGAATTAAATGATTTAATTGAAGAAAGCATTTGGTCCTTTACAGCCAGGGTTCTGTTTTTCAGTAAAGTGAAATAGTTTTTTTCCAGCTGTTGTGTGAATTAAGCCTTCCAGTTTGGTCACTCTGAGAAGGTGATACACAACCAAACAGACAAAAGACCCCACATCCAAACCTCAGACTACAGGATGCTAGTTCTACCAGTGTCGGGGTGTAAAAAATGTTTTTAATTCAAACTACATTTTTCTTTCAAAGTCACAAGTTAGACAGGAGTCTCTGTGGGCCCTGATGTTTGCAGATGACACTGTGATTTGAAGTGAGAGCAGAGAACAGGTGGAGGAACATCTAGAGGGGTGGAGGTTTGCTCTGCAAAGGAGAGGAAGGAAGCTGCAAGAAGACACAAAATCTGGGAATACATGGGACCAAGTGAAGATGAGTGGTGAGGCTATAGGGAGCAGAAGAGGAGAAGGTGGAAGACTTTTAAGAACTGAGGGTCAACAAAAGGGGAAGAGGCACCTGCAAGTAAGTTGGAACAGGTGGAGGAAGGTTTCAGGTGTGATGTGTGACTAAAAAGAGTGTCAACAAGAATGAAAGGAAAGGTGTAGAAGACTGTGGAGAGAGCTGGCATGTTGGTTTAAAGCACCAAAAGGCATTGAGGCGTCCTACGTGTTTTCCAACGCATCGTCTGATTGGCAAATGACATCTGATCTAGATAAGAATCAGCAGCAGATTAGACAGCATTTCTGAAAAATCAGCAGAATGCTGGTCCTCAAGGCCTGGAGTCGGACATCACTGGTTTAGATTCTGATGCAGAGCTGGAGGTAGCAGAGATGAAGATGAGGTTCTCTTTGGGAGTGATGAGGATGGATCAGGAATGAATCCATCAGAGGAACAGATCATGGTAGATGTTCTGGAGATCAATGCAGGGAAGCAGACTAAGATAGTTTGGACACATGGAGAGGAGCAACAGTGGTGATGTTGGTAAAAGGATGACGGGGTTGGAGAAACCAGGGAGGAGGAAAACCAAAGAGGAGGTTCATGGATGTAGTGAAGGAGGGCGGTTGGTGAGAGTGAGGATTAGAGGATTCTCTGTGGGGCACAGCAAAGCGACAACGAAGAATTCTAAAAGGGTGTTTAGTTTTTAATGATTTTCTTTTTATTGAAAAGTGCTAGAAAGGAAGCAAACGTGGAAAAACCACGATGAGTAACAGTTCTAAATAAATGCCAGCAGAGACAATCAGCAACTCTGTCCATCAGATCATCTTTCCAGGATCAAACCAGCATTTCATTTAAAAAGACCAACAACTTTGGATTAAAGTCTCACTTCAAATCAAACCCACAACAGCCCACTGTTCACCTCCCTTTGAAGTCAAATGCTTTAAAAAGTCATTTTGAATTTTTTGACTATAAAACAGATTTGCAGATACTCAACAGTCAAGCTGGACCCCTTCAGCTCAACAGTTCTCCTCAGACTCTCCTCCAGTTTCTCAGGATGTTTCCAGCTGCTTCCAGAGTGCTGTCTTGCTGCAGGAGATCAGAATATACGCCTCTATCAGTGTTTTTATTAGTGCCTTATCGCTCATTCAGCAATAAGGTGCAGTCATTCCATTTGTTTTCTTATACTGAAATATATTTTGTTGTTGAAATACTTGTTGACAGTTCCCTTTATTTATTTTAAGTTACCAAAATAAATGCACAATGAATTTGCTTGGGTAAAAGCAACTTATATACATGCTTAACATTGTGATCATTAAATAAACTGAATTTTAAAATTTTATTAAAATGACGGACGTATTGATATTCAGGTAGAGTTTTTTCTAAGTCATATAAAAAAGAAAATGTGTTCCGGTTTAGGATACGCATCGTATCCCCAGACTGTGGCCAATACACAACCCATATTTTATGCAAACACTATGGAGGTTTTCTCCATGATCTTCTGTGATTCAATCCTGTTGGATTTCTCCTAAGATACCTGAGTTTAAAGTCAGAGTGTGTGACAGTTATCAGAAGAGTGGCCCCTAGCGGTTTTAGGTGGTACTGCAGCACTGCCCCATAATAAATATTCATCCTGACTACCAGTAATGGAAATTTTGGAAGTGTCTCCCAACCACTGGATATTACTGAATTAACTCCCTTTGGGATCTACAGAGGACTTTTGGCTTTTTCTAATGCTACCAAATGTGAAACGGTGGAACTCTGGGAATTGTAGTTTTTGGTGGATTTAAACCAGTTTAGCTTGACTTTTTAGTCAGGTCTGGTAGTCAGGACGATACCGGTAATTAGGATGCACCTTTAATTTCATTGTACTTGTGACAATGAAAAATAAAGATCTATCTATCTAAAAATGACACATTGTTCCAATAATGTCTTATAATAATGCATTTAGAAAACAAAGACTGAGGGAGCACCACAGGGCTCTGCACTTTTCACATCGTTTTGTTTTGCTGCATCCAGATGATTAATTTATTATATATATAAGGTAGTGGAAAATGGCTTTCACACATTGTTTAAATCCTTTTCTTTAGGATTTCTTCAGCAAATGTAATTGAATGTTTTCTGCCCTTTATTGGTATTTTAGTAAATGGAGAGTTTTAGAAATGATAGAGCATGTTCAACTGCATTTCTTTTATGCTAAATACATAGTTTACTTAAAAACAATTCTAAACAAATCTACAGTGTGAAATGTTCTAAACACTAAAACAGAATAAAAATAAGTGTAGGACAATTTAATAATAGGAAAATAAATGAGGGCTAATATTCTAATAAAATAGCTAAATACCACAAAAGAGCAAGATACTACACAGCTCCTCAGACTCGGCGTCTTACCTTAATAAAACAAAGGCGAATGTATTTCTCAAAGTGCTTCGTGGAGTCTTCTCCTACAAAAGCAGTGACTGGAATCGCCGCCAGTTTCTGCAGAGAGACAGTTATCATGGTTTATCATGGTTAAAAGGAGAGGCAAAGAAAACGGCGGCAAAACGCCAAAGAAACTCACCTTCTCCTTAATCATCCACTTCACAAACTTGTAGTCATAAGCTTCATCTTCAGCCATAAGTGACAAGTCCTGACCTGGAATAAAAACCCAAATATATGTGACAGTTTGGCACCCAGACTCTTTCTAAACCATGAAACCATCGCCTTCTGAGACTTTTATCGTCTACTATTGATGAATGAGTGGAGCAACAGGAACTCTGGAGTATTGATGACTATTATTAAAAAATGAAAAAGACAAAACCGTCACAGTTTATGTAGAAAAGAACTCAGTTTTAATATTCATATGTGAGCATTTCTTTTATGTTTAAACTATTTTAATGTTGGTGAATCAATAATTAAGAAAACAAGCAGTTTAAAGAAGACAGAACTGCACTTTAAATTAATCCTTAATTCAAAATAATATTTCATTCTCAATTCAATTTGTAATTTGAAAATGCATTTGACCATTTAGAATTCAGGATGAACAAGCCAACATTTTTTCATGGTTTTTGGTATCAAAACTAAATTGAAAAGACATTTTGCAATTTCCAATTCAATACAGAGATTTTGATTCACTGCTTCATTTTAATGTTCATGTTGTATTTGTGTCAAAATTCAGAAGAAATGGCGAAACGGTCTGAAAATATTAGAAAAGGTTTGGATGCTCATCGCTTGTGACACACGAAACACTCGTAACTCAAAATAAAAGATCATCTACCACCACTGACGGGTCATTTGGACCCACCTCATTTGCTATTAAACCAACCAAAATAGTGGTCAAATAATAAGGCGTGCTGGAGACCCCGTAACAGCTCACCAAGAGGCGTGACGTCCACCAGCATGAAGTACCCCCCCTCTGGGACAACAGGAGTCATCCCGGCCTCCTGCAGGATGGCGGCAAGCCGGTCCCTCTTTCCCTCAAGCTCTTCAGCAAGAGCAGAGAAGTAACACTCGGGCCGACCCATCATCTCATAGTTCAAGAGAAAACCTTGAGCCACAGCCTCCTGCAGACAACGGCGTGGGAGGGTCAACCCTCTCTGAGCGCCTCCTCTGATTGGTTTGCTACAAACTCACCTGTAGAGGGGTTGGACACGTGTACAAGGAGTTCTGCATGACGGTCTGGAGATGTTTCATCAAATGCTCTGGTCCAATAGACCAACCGAGCTGAAAGACACACAAGAAGCTTGGAAGTGTTGGAAACTTGAATTGTCAATCAAATGAAACAGGAAGTTGCTCTTCAATAAAAAAAAAAAAAGAAAAACTCATTTTTTTTCTTTTCAGAAAAATGAGAAAGGATTCATTTAAAATATAATGTTTATCTTAGTCTTCTGTAATAGTGATAATCCTATAATCATGTCAGTGACACCTGACTGCATCACCACATGCACACATTCAGGGAATCACTACTTGGTCTGGGGTTTTGTGTGCTACCGTGCACGCATGCGCATCAGACTTTTAACGTGTTCGTCGCCACGCAGATCAACATCAGCTCCTCCATGTAAACGGAGCGGTTCAGGTTCTGCATGAATCCAGACGCTGGTTGTTTTTACTGCAAACTTGGCGGCCGACGTTAACCTCAGACCTCTCCGTGTTTCAGTCACATAACTGCAGTGATGCATATTTCTGCAACTTTTTATTTGTTGCTATTATTATTTGACAAGGCTTAAGTTATTCTGATTCATGTTTGTGTGAAACATTTTCAGTTCAGACTAGAGCTGCACGATATGAGAAAAACTTGCGATATACGATATTAGCGATCAATATTGCGATAACAATATAATTTGTGGTATATAAACAAATAGCAAAACAACCAAAAACATCATTACCATCTCATTGCAACAGGTTAAGCTTTATACTCCAATTGACCCTCGTTGACGTAGGAGGAAAACATCTAACATGAAAGGGCTCATCTGATTGGTCAAATGCATAAATGGATTTATTTGATTCGTTAAATGCTTCAAGCTGCCATAGGATTGTTTTAGCATAGATATGGATATTGCACTGCTTGATATTGCGATAACGATAAATTTGCGGTATATTGTGCAGGCCTAGTTCAGACTTGAGAAGCTGTCTTGGCTGCATTTTCTCAGTGACTAAAACTTGAACCGTTGTTTTGTTACTGCACCAATAAAACCAGCTGCTCAGCTCCATGATTGTTGTTCGGCCATGATGTTTGCACACCCACTTATCACATAAATAGGCCGGACAAACAAGCTGGACAGCTGTTGGAACACATGGTGAAAGCTACAGCGCTCTAGACTAACTGCACTGGTTGCACAGGTGCGCCTAACCTTTTGTCTTAGGTGCACCACCACAAAAGTTTGGCACACCCGCCTTCTTAACCACATCACTACAATAATGATAAATTATATTTAAAAAGTTGGTGTTTAAAGTCCCGCTCCAATGAAAAATTGTGCTTTTGGTGTTTTTAATACATTTTCGTAGCATTTTTCTCATATTGGAGGAAATATATATAAAATAATTTAAGACTAAAAATGTGTTTCTGAGTGTGTCTTTGTTCAAAATGGAGCAAATAACGCGCCATAGTCTCCCTGCTCTGCTCCAATATGATGCACCAATGGATCCATGAACGTCTTTGTTTTCCTCCTCTGAGCTGGAATCTGGATCTAAACTGTGCGGCTGGATATCTACGATGTTGATCTCTATTTTTGTTGCACCGTTAATGTTAGGTATGGGGTGTGAGGCTGTAAGCTAGCAGGAGAGAATGTAAATAAAGATTTCATTGCAGTTGCATTCAGATTTGTAGTTTAAGGCGCTTCCGGTCAAATAACCTTGTGTTGAAGTGATGTCATCATCCAATCAGCAGTAATACCGACCTTTTCCAGTTTCTTTTTTGCTTCATTTCTTAACATTTCATTTGAATGTCTGGAAATTACTTTTGTTTTCTGATACTATTCATTTTTATTTATTCATTTATTTTGGGAATTTTGTTTTGATTTCCAACATTTTATGCTATTTTTTTTTTAAATCTTGTTTTAATCTTTATGATGTTTTTGTGTTGATGTGATTTGAACTCCAGGGCCACCGTAGTTAACCCCTTTAACACCGGTAATTTTGCAGTGACACCTAAATAATACGCACACCAAACGGAACGCCTTAGATGTCCATTCTCATAAACAAAAACATCATTCTTGTGTCTCACCTGCTCACACAAACAGGAGTGAGACTTTCAGAGTAGCTGAAATGATGCATCTCTCGTTTGTTTTTCTCAGGAGGGCAGGGCGCACCGTGCGACCATAGATGATTTTTGGGCGCACCATTGGAAAAATTTGGTTGCACTAGCCCTGAGCTAGGATTTGATGATAGCCTGCAGATCCCCCACACATCTAATTTTGCACCACTTTAGTGTCAAAAACACAACAAAAACATTCAGCTTGATAGAAATGACCCCAGAGCAGCTATCACTCCTATGACGCCATTCACAGAAGGGGAAATTTAAAACCTCATGAGCGTCAACCTGGAAGTTAAAAGCACTTAATTTCACACCATGGGGAAGCAATTTGCTCTGAGCTCCTGTAACAAACCACAGATAGGTTAGATAGCATACCAGTTCAGCAAAAGTCGTGACAATAATGGTCCAAACCTTCATATTTTTACATATTTCTAATTTAGTGGACGACAGTTAATCTAGATGTCCTAACCTTCCATCCAGTGACACTGAAGGTTTTTCCTGCACTGCCAATAGTTATGGTTCTGTCCCACATCCCAGGCAGAGTGGCTGCAGAAGAAACAGGCTCAGTGCAACGCAGATCCTCCACCAGCAGAAGCCTCCCGGGGAAAACATACCAATTTTGACGTGTTGGTGTCCTTTGTAGACCAGCCACTCGTACACCTCGTCACTGAAGCACAGAGTGTCGTGTTTGATGCAGAGGTCTGCGATCACCTGCAGCTCGTCTTTGGTAAAAACCTAACGAAAAAGGAATGTGACACGGGGGAGAGGCGGAGCTGATGAAGGCGCAGCTGTGTGCTCACCTTCCCAATGGGATTGTTGGGAGTATTGATGATGATCGCCTTTGTCCGCGAGTTAAACTTTCTGGAGAGCTCGTCTGGATCCAGATACCAGTCGGTGCTTGAGGTTGGAATCTTTCCAGGCTTCTAGGATTTGACAAAAATAAAAATGATGATGTTTTGTGTATCTATTATCTCTTGAACATGAGTTTAAGATAAATCCACTTGAATAGAATCAGTGGCCGTGAGGGAAAATGGTTTACGTCCCGCTCCAACCAAATGAAGTCAACTCAGTCGCCTTTTTTTTGTGTGGAACGGACACCGGGAGCCAGACACCGTCACTAGGCGGTGATTGATTCAAGCTGGTCTGAGTCAGCGTTTCTATGGTAACCACTCTCTCCAATCGGAATTGAGCATTTATAAAGTCCACACCCTTTCCATGTGAAGGCGGGCTACACGAAATCTCTCAAGCGTTTGATGTGAGACCACGGCATCTGATTGGTCCGTTTATAACCTAAATAACTTGCAATAAAAATTATAAAACAAAAATTGGACTATCAGCAGCATGTTAAAAAGGTATCAGAGCAAGAATTGCTATTATGACTTAAATAATGACTGAGTAACTGCTGGGTTTTCTTCTCTATAGAAGTCTTTTGGCGTATTGGAACCAGCGGGTACTTGTGCATGACTTATTTGTTCATTTATTTATGCAGCGCAGTGTTCTGTGTCCTGATTGGCTGTTGACCTCGTTAATATCTGTGCCATGTCTCCTGTGTTCAGATTGCCACATTTACATCAGATCTTTGTTTTCATTCTGTAATACTGGATTTCTTTTTCTATGATGGTGTTGAACAAGACCGAAAAGCGTAAAAATGTTCACGTCTGGCTGACAAAAGTGAATACAAACTTTTACAACCTTAAAACATCTAGACTCCTACTTCATGGATTTGACAGGTTATTTTTTTAGAAAGGCTTCCCTTGTTTATCTGCTTGTTATCGGGTGTCCAGAAAGGTGTCATATAAAGTGAGTGTCTTATTATTGCCAGTAAATATTTAAGCATTTATAATTCCAATAGTTTCCAGCTGAGACAGCCTGTCGCTGCAATAATGAACTCAACTGAGAATGAATTGTTTTTATAATCCCAACTCAGTCTGAGGCTTTTTTTGGTTTACACTTTCATTCATTTTAGTGTTTGTTCTCCCACTTTTACATGTATTTTATGTACCTTTCTACTTTTATAACAATGAAACTATAAGTGGAGTCAGGCTTACAGGCCGTAAAGGTATCAGCACCGGCTGGCCTCCTGCCATTCTCACCATGGGTACATAGCAGTCAAAGAAAGGCTCAATTATGATGACCTGGAAAAAAACAAAAGCAATCCGTTTAACAGGCAAAAACTCAAGAAACCGCAGAAACGCTCAAGTCATCACCTCATCTCCTTCCTCCACCAGGGCCTGCATGGTGCTAAACAGGGAACCGTAACCCCCGACCGTCACCAGGATGTCCTTGAAGGGGTCGATCTGACGCCCGCACACCTTTCCATACACCTGGGAAAGGGCTTTGACCAGAGATGGGTGACCCTGGGCACAGGACAAAGCGTTTGTGAAGGCCCAGCTGGCAGACGTGACGGGGACGGTAGCCTCAGAGGACCGTCTGTGACGTTTCACCGTGATGTGTTGGTGGAGCGCGTTTCCACAGAAAGGGGAAATGAGGGTGAAACTGCAAGCTGAGTTTAACCTGACATTTCCTGAGAACTAGCCGAATAAATGAACCAACACATAGACACACACGCATTTTTCTGTTGTACTGAGCGTTGTTTTTACCAAGTTAGTTTGATTTGTTCGCTAAATCAGGTCGATGTTATTCATATTTTTTAATTTTTCCACTTAAGTCAGGTAGAGGGAGTTTTTCTACTGTAAAGGTAAAGGGAAAACTGTGAAGGGAAAACCGGCATTATGTCCTCATTAGACATGACAGGATTTGTTCACAGTGTCTGGCACTGCACTGACATCCTTAGTATCCCTTCAATTATCCTATGAGCCTTTAAACATCCACTCCAATGAAAGTCGTGTTTCTGGTGTTTTAAACAGGTTCTTGTGGCATTTTTCTGATAATGGAGGACAAATCTAAAGAGGATTAAGCTTATAATTGCATTTCTGAGTAATTCTGTAATTCTTGAGTCAATCATATTCATCTGGTCAATCAGGAGCAGATGAATAAATGTTGGAAAAAGCTTGTAGGTGTGATGTAGAAAATACCTCACCAGCTCCCTGCTCTGCTCCATTCTGATCCTCCACTGTCAGACAAAGAGATCCATGAACGTCTTTGTTTTCCTGCTCTGAGCTGGAATCCGGATCTAAACTGTACGGCTGTATAGCTCTGATATTGATCACCATTTTTGTTGCACCAGTAATGTTAGGCTGGGGGTGTGAGAGGTTTTAAGCTATCAGAAGAAAGTGTAAACATAGGGATGATGGGAAATAGTGGCAGGCTCTGCGCCAATGGAACTAGAGCTACAGGTTTTGTGATTCTGGCTAAAAAAGACAATCATAATTAAAAGACCATTGGGAACGCTTTGAAAATAGATCAAAGAGACCAGTAGTCTTTTAGTTATGATTCTGAGGTTTCAGACAAATTTAAAATACCTGAGTCGTTTTCTAGTTTCTGCAGACTTCATTAGAAAAATGCGTCTGAGTTGCAGGCAAAAACACAATCCCAAAGCAGGGTTTTAATCCATTCATTCAGTCCCACCCAACCCACGAAAACGATCGGGTTCTCACATTGTGACGTCACAAAGTGAGGAACCGCCCCTTCCAGGAAGAGCAGGGCTCCAGACTGCGACCAAATGGTCGCATTTTGTGACCAAAATTTGAGAATGTGCGACTGAATTTCACATCCAGTCGCACATGTGCGACCAGTAAATTTGCATCCCCCACCCTCCATATTTTTTATACATTAAATGTGGAAGGGGCACGTCAATGATCAATGAAATAATCAATGAGACGCGAGCGCACACGCACGCAAACACACACACACAAACTCCCGCACATACTCATGAGACGCGAGCACACACGAGCACACACTCGCGTTTCATTGAGTGATACCTGTCTGTTATGGAGTCCTATACTGTTCATAATTAAATAAATAAATATTTAATTCAATAAATAAATATGACCTCATGCAAATACACAATAAACCAATAAATCTCTCATAAATATATAAAAAGATCATGAAATGGTGAAAAAGCTGCACACAGATTTTAAATTAGCCATTATATTATTCAATATATTTCATTTTGCTTTAAAAACCTGTTCAATATTTTAAAACAACATTTTAAAATATTCATTTTATTCATGTGGAATATTATTATAATTCTACGTCTTTTTTCAGAACCTTGGATTTCAAAATCAATATTTTCCAAAGTAGTTTGTTTTTATTTTATGTTGCTGTTTTTCACAATGGCGTATTAATTTCATGAAGAGCTTTTTCAGGAGAATGTCTCTGTCATGCAGCGAGACTGGAGAACAGGAAGTTGTTGTCCTTAACATTCAATTTACTTTTAATATGCCTCTTCCCCTTAGTATGATCTGTGATTTGTGATATTATATCTTTTATAATGATTTTAATTTTTTGTAATGTATGTAGCCTTTTTTTAGTCAGTTGGTATTTTAAATTATTTTAATTGATCACTGAACTACAAAAACCCATCAGGACACATGTCCCATAATGCATTGTTTTGTAGTCTGTAGGGCAGCTTTCAGTCAGTGCAGTACTAAATTTCCAGTTGTGTTCGCTCAGGTTGGCGCCTTGCTCCGCCCCTTTCTGGTGATATTTATTGGTTTTGATTGACAGGAGATGTTAGAGCAAAAACAAAAATATACGTCTCACACCAGGTGATCTGTGCAGCGTTGCGTCCATCTGGGTGATCTCAAATTATTGTGCATCTTGGCTGCACCTATTTGATGTCGCCAACATGAATTTCCATCCCCTAACGTTTACATACATTTAAGTATTGTTTGAAACTGTGAAATGACCAAAAGGTTACTACGGCAATCACTTTGTTACTAAGCACTTTTTTTTTATTCTGAATGTATGGTATTTTGTTTACTATTTGTACTGTCATGACAGCGATGGTGCTGTCAGTTTACCTGTTGTTGCATCTTCAAAAGTGCAGAATTAAATGTGACACTGAATTAGAAACAGCACATTGTAATTTCTGCATCTATTATTAAAGTATTTATTCGTAATACAGTGGAGATGAGTAGATTTGGTTAGCATGTTGATTTACGGTATGCGCCCCTAAATTTTCTGGTTGTGCCCCTAAAATTTTCAGTTGGGGGCCACAGTGCTCCTAGTGAAAAAAGTTAGTCTGGAGCCCTGAAGAGTCTGTGCTGTCAGCCCCGCCCCCAGGCTAACACCCGCTTTCTCTGCGGAGCTAGTGGTGATCTTCAAAAACAGTTTCCTTTTCTTTGCACAATCTGCACATCCGTCTTTGCAAAAGTTTGGATGTTTTTTGTTTTCGCAGGCAAAACGCAGACACGCTGCTGAGGCCGAAATGGGCGGCACCCGCAAGGATTGACAGGCGGCGCCAGAGATCGAGGCGTCTTACTGAGCTGCAAAAATAAGTCCTATTTGAAAACAGCGTTTCTTTAGCGTTTAAAGGTAATAAATATATTTTCATACTCATGGATATTGTTTACTCTGAAAGGCTTAAGAACAGCATGAGTCAAGCCCTTCAACCAACCTCTGTCCCTACAGTCATGACACCTAACTAAAAATCCCATGACATCATGACCTTTGACCTTTTTAATTCCATCAATTTAACGTCAAAGGAGATTAAAGCAAAGACATTTTTTCTTTCAGTTTTGTACATTTTACCCATCATTCCCTGCTTCAAAGAGCGTGAACTCACAAAGCCTCTGGTATACTGATTCATGCGGTCCACAGACGCCGCCTTCGCCAGAGCCTCCTTAACATAAGAGGGTGGGGGGATGTCTGGGTAGCCTTGGCCAAGGTTAACGATGGACGGGTCCGCCGCCACTGAGGTGAACGCCACCCTGTGGTGAAACGTGACAGCGTCTATGACGGAGCAGTGATGGAACCATCTTAAACCAGCACCTACACACTTCATAATGTCAAATGTCAACACAACATCACTTAAATGCAACATAAATACAAAATGAATTAAAAAAAAATACACAATAGTCAATGAAATAACCGCTTCTGACTAAAGTAATTATGAACTGAATATGGGGCTTTCAAATCATTTTATAAACAAACTGATAAGAAAGGAAATAAATCAACAATATGGACATGAGGAACAATGAGTGTCAAACAATCAATAAAAACAAAATAAAAGCCCTCATTTCAGAACTTTTTGAAACTACTGAAAACAAATGACAGTCCACTAACCAGACGTTCTTGTCCAGGCCTTCGATTCTTTTGGCGTTAGTGTGCCGGGACATCATGACACGCTGCAACACGACAACACAAAGCTGAGTCTGTGCCCTAAAGTCCTGCAACTGTGCACGTCTACTCTGTCGTGTCAGGAGGGAATATCTAAAGGACAGGTTTGGGACTGATTCTACACTGACCAAAAATATAAACGCAAAACTTTTGTCATTGCTCCCATTTTTTATGGTATGAACTGAAAAGATGTGAAACATTTTCCACATACACAAAATAACCAGTTCTCTGAAATATTGTTCACAAATCTGTCTAAATCTGTGATAGTGAGCACTTCTCCTTTGCTAAGACTATCCATCCCACCTCACAGGTGTGCCATATCAAGATGCTGATTAGACAGCATGATTATTGCACAGGTGTGCCTTAGACTGGCCACAAGAAAAAGCCAGTCTGAAATCTTCAGTTTTGTTTTATTGAGGGGGTCAGGGGACTCAGACAACCAGTCAGTATCTGGTGTGACCACCATTAACCTAATGAAGTGCGACACATCTCCTTCGCATAGAGTTGAGCAGGTTGTCTATTGTGGCCTGTGGAATGTTGGTTCACTCTTCTTCAATGGCTGTGCAAAGTTGCTGGATATTGACAGGAACTGGAACACGCTGTCGTATACGCCGATCCAGAGCATCCCAAACATGCTCAATGGCCACGCCATCGCATGTGAGCATTTGCCCACTCAAGTCGGTTATGACGACGAACTGGAGTGAGGTCGAGACCTCGATGAGGACGACGAGCATGCAATTGAACTTCCCTGAGCCGGTTTCTGACAGTTTGTGCCGAAATTCTGTGGTTATGCTAACCGATTGTTTCAGCAGCTGTCCGAGTGGCTGGTCTCAGATGATCTTGGAGGTGGACATGCTGGATGTGGAGGTCTTGGGCTGGTGTGGTTACACGTGGTCTGCGGTTGTGAGGCCGGTTGGATGTGCTGCCAAATTCTGGGAAACGCCTTTGGAGACGGCTTATGGTGGAGAAATGGACATTCAATTCCCTAGCGACAGCTTTGGTGGACACTCCTGCTATCAGCATGCCAATTGCACGCTCCTTCAAAACTTGCGACATCTGTGGCATTGTGCTGTGTGACACAACTGAAGATTTCAGAGTGTCCTTTTCTTGTGGCCAGTCTAAGGCACACCTGTGCAATAATCATGCTGTCTAATCAGCATCTTGATATGGCACACCTGTGAGGTGGGATGGATTGTCTTGGTAAAGGAGAAGCGCTCACTATCACAGATTTAGACAGATTTGTGAACCATATTTCAGAGAACTGGTTATTGTGTGTATGTGGAAAATGTTTCACATCTTTGAGTTCATACCATAAAAAATGGGAGCAATGACAAAAGTGTTGCGTTTATATTTTTGGTCAGTGTATAAAAACACACATTTATGCTTTTAACGGAGATATAGGACACAGAACTCACCACTGCACCATGACATGAAGACACAAATGACGGAACAATACGGCGTGACACCCTACCGTTTGCTTCTTTTACTCCCAATACACGGTTAGAAAAGAAGCTGATACTTACCTGTGAGGTAAAGCTTCTTCTGCAGGCTGATGAAGCTGAGCGGCGTGACAGTTTGGAGCCGTTCAGGAGATGCCAAGCAAAGTTCATGCTGAACAAAAACACGCAGAGGGTTAACGGTTACTGGAGGAAAAGGCCATGACCTCGTTTGATTATCCGTTTCCTTACAGCTCATTTTCATAGGACCACATTCATTCACTTAATGAGCTCAACTTATGTAAAATAAATGTGTTTTTTCATGTTTTCACCTCTACATATTTACATTTTCCATTTCTAAGCAGTGAAAAAGTTTAAGAAAAATGTTGAGGACAACAAGTTGTTTCTATTTGTTTCTAGGTTTTCATTAGAAAACGTTACATAAGTAAGTGTGGATTAAAAACAAAAGTAATTGTGTGATGCGTTTTTATTGTTTCTAGCAAAAGCAGAAAGTTTTCCCTGAAGACTAATAACTGTTAAGCCGTCACATCACTGCAGTAAAAAAGCAAATAAAAAAAAACACAAAAACTGTGATCAGATTTTTTTTTGTGGTCAAATTTCTACTTAAAAAAAAAGTTTCTACTTTATCCTAACTCCATTTTTCCTGCTGTTATATAAAACTGCATATTTTCCTAAGGAAGGTCAAATGAGTAATCCAGGCCGTTACTGACAGACACAAGGAAACGCTCATTTTTTAACTTGAAATGCCAAAAATGCTTCAATTATTAAACAGGGGCTGTTTTATTTTAAAGAATGATTACTCAAATGAACTAAAGCTGTTTGTTATTGTTCCTCAGGATCTAAGATCCTTTATTTTATCTGTTTATTGGTTGTATTAGTATATGTTCTGCTATTACTTTCCTTCTTTTAATCATTGTTTTGGTTGTTTTATTTGTAGACATATTTTTAAACATTAATTTTGCCCTTTTTAATCTGCTCTTTTTGTGTTTAGTGTCTTTGTTGTCGTCTTTGTTTTTTGATAGTCAAATATGAGGAACTGTGGTTTTCTTTTTCCTTCAAAGCCCCTTTACTTGTTCATTTTACTATATATATATATATATATATATATATATATATATATATATTCATTTTGATACTAAAAATAAAAAAAGAAGTTCAACTATGTATAAAATCTAACTGCTCATTTGTGCATATTTATTTCCTTCAGGCGAGAACCCGCACAAGGAGGCGGAGCCAGCTGCACCACGTGTCCAGCGTGACGTTTATCGTGCTGGTCTGACTACCATGTCAGTTCGAGCAAAGGGTTATCACCCGGGCCAAACTAAACCGGTGTAACGCCATGAGTAACACTGGGCCTACAATCATCTAAATACGTCCATTCATGCTCCAATAAACCTGACCGTGACTCTCTGTTAGCCTCGTGCCGGTCTAAACTACAAGCTAGCTGAAGCTAACATGATGAGGCTAAATGACGGTCAAAAGGTCCCGCCAAGTCTGTCTAATAATGTATTATTTAATAATAATTAAAAAAAAACAACACTTCTGTTTATGAGCTGTTTACGGAACCAGACATACCATGCGCCTTTAGAGGGAAAGCCCGCGTCAGCAGCCTCAACTTACGTAAAGTTTGGGCTCCGGGTGTTGCTCTGAAATTGGTGACCATAGTTTTTTTCCACACACAGCAGCAGGAGGCGCTGTTGGATGCTAAAGTTCACGTGCACGCGCGCACACAAGGCCATTCATTTCTGTGCTTTGCAGATAACAGACCCGACCGAACACTGGTGTCATGGAGAAAGTGGCTTCCAACGGAAAAAAGGTGCCACGGAAATGACGTCAATACCGGAATAAACACGCAAAACACTGAATAAAATAAAACGACAGTGAAAAAAGTATTACAATCCAATGTTGAAAACTGATTTGGAAAAAAGAAGGACGTAGTTTTTTAATCAATAAATAAAAAGGCATTAGGTTTTTTTAAATGAAATATATCTGCCAGTTTTGATGGCACAATGACTTTTTTTACCCATATGGGTTTTTTTTATTTTTTTTGCCATTACTTTTATAAGTGTCCTTTCCTTTTGTTTTGTTGGTTATAATATAGTCTTGTCTTTTTTGAGTCCTTGTTTTGTTTTTTATATAAAAAAAAATATACAGCAATTTTACAAAACTTTTACGCTTTGCAAACCTTTTCATGAACCTCTTGAAACTTTATTACATCGTTCTTGATGAAAAAAGTTTTTTAATTAAAAAATAAAATATTAGTTAATATTTGTCTATAATTTGGGGGACATGTGCACCAAATAGAATCTTTTCCCCCCTCCACCAAATACTAATACTAATACTAACCACTTTAATTGACCAAAGACAATTTTATAGAAACTGATGTTTTATTTTAGCATCTGCAAGCAGAGATCCTTGTTTTCTGACAGTCTGCTGAAATAAAAACCACGTTGCTCTTCCCCTATATGACCAGCAGAGGGCAGCAGATCCTCTTAGCAAAAACATTCAAACAAATTTACACATCAGGGTTTCTTCTCAGTTTGTTTATGGTTAGTAGTTGCCCATTTCTTTAAATAAGGCGTATTTTGGTGATTAATACATTTGTACACATTCTATCATAAGGCTGTCTACATTCCTTATAATACGAAACAGGAAGACAATTATTTAAGAAATTGGAGAGGAAATCAAATATCCAAGGAAATAAAAAAATCTGAACTAATGACAGTAGCTGCAAATGGGGTTTTGTAAAAACCTTAAGTTATTAGTTTGCAGCAAAACTCCACATAGATCCAAAGGTTTATAATCCCATCTTATTGCTTCAATTGTTGGCATTTATGTGGGAAATCTACATGTGAGTGAATCGCTCATCATCTGCGAAGGAATTGTTGTAATAATCCACTCTTGTGGAGCCGTTTTCAGGTGTTTGCACTCGTGTCCCTTCATCCTCATCCTCCTCCTCCTCGTCTGCTATTTTGTTCTTCTTTCTGAAATAAAAGACAGTCGAGTGAAGTTCAGTTTTCTCCCCATGAACAAACAAAGCCAGTGTCTCACCGTTTCTTCTGGACGCTGGAAAGCATGAGCAGAATGAAGATGCCCGCAACAACCAGACCCATCACCACCCCAAACACGATGAGCCATGTGGGTGTGGGGGGTTCAACCGGCGCTGCCAGCGTGGGCAGGATGCCAATGAACTCCAGAGTGGAGTCTGACAGCATGAAGGCTTGGTTGATGCGATTCCTGGACTTTCTGATGGGAAAAAAAAAGAAAGTCTGGATCAGCTTCTCGGCAGACAGACGGTGTCAGATCCTCTTTAGGTCTTCCTCAAAAAGGCACAACCTGAAAGTCTTCCTAACAGTCCCTCTGACAAGAAGTTAGCACGATGCTGCTCATAACTCAGATTTCTGGTCAGATTAATCTACTGCACTCAGTGTTAGGACACAATTACCTAAAATTGCGTCCCAAAACATTTGACTAAGTTAGTATCACATGGCTTTGGTAAGGTCTTCAACCATAAAACAACTTGGTCATAGTGTCTGAGATTTAGCTTTTGCGAAATCCCTATAGATAAAACTCAGTATTAAGGGTGTTTCTTAAAGGTTAAACTTATGTCTGTATTTCATTTTTGCTCCACAAGTTAACAAAACCTGCAGCCTGTGGTCCAAAAAATGACATTTGTGCCCTTTTTCTAACACCAACAAAGATAAATGTATTAGCCGGCACACACTTTTAATCTCACATTTACTGTGTTGTCTTTATTTTTTGAAGTCTTGTGTTTCATCAGACATGCTCAAACTGAGGGCATAGACATTTTACAGAGACACTTTAAGGTGATAAACTAATAATTTTCCCAGTTCAATGAAACAGGTGTTTTTCGCATCTTCTTGTGGCATTTTTCTCATGACGGAGGACATTTACAAAGAAATTTAAGCTTGAAATTGCATTTCTGAGTATTTCTTTATTCAAATCATTCTGAATCAGGAATAGACGAAAAAATGCCATTTGAAAAAGATCGTTGAAAATACATGGGCTGGGCCGCAATTCTATTCTGATCCACTTGCAGACAAAAAGATTCATGTGCGTCTTTGTTTTCCTCGTCTGAGCTGCCATCTCTAAACTGTACGGCTGGGTAGCTGCAATATTCCTCACCATTTTTATTACACTTGTAATGTTAGGTTGGGGCTGTGAGGAGCTTTTAGCTGGCGGGACAGTGTGTAAATAAAGACATGGTGGTAAATGAAGACAGCCTCAGCACCAACAGTCCCACCCATCTCAGAGGCAAATCACAGACGAACTCCTGCCGCTCTGCAGAAGCTGAAGAAGGTTTATTGATTTAGTATAAAACATAATAAAGAGACCACTAGGATCGCTTTGACAGTAGATTAAAAGATGATTGGAGTGGGACTTAAGAAGCAGGTTCATTTAGCTTGAATCAGAACTGACTGAGATCCCAGTCTTCAGATAAACATCACGCTTGTTCTTCATCCCCCGATTACCTCACAGCCTCCTCCACCTCGCCTTTGGGAACAAGCTGTGATGGGTCCTGGGGAGATGTTACCACAAACCAGAAGGACACCCTTGGAGTCTCATTACACACCACGATGTTGGAAACTCTGGATGAGTCCCAGAGAAAAACATGAAACAGAAACATGTGACGATTAAGACTCGCTGCTCCATCTGATTTTAGTGAATGAAACAGAAGCAGTAGACGGGAGAAAGGTTTTCTTACGTAAACTGCTGTCCCTTCAAGCGCCTCATCGCATAAGCCATGGTTGATTGGAAAAGGAACAGCTCGTTTTCATTCCAGTCATACTGCAAGTTTGACAACAAGAAGGTTTCAATGATGTTTAGCATCTTCAAGCAGATGATATCCTTCATAGTGTGCTGCAGTGATGCACGGTGCTTTTGTCATTTATTGTTTCAGTAGTTTTTGTTCTTACAACAGTTGTTTGGTGTGTATTTTTATTTATGTATTTATTTGGTTTCATTTATTTAATTTGTCGTGCAGATGTTTCTCTGTACTCTTATAATGCTGCACTGTTAAACCTGAAGGTCACTTTTGCTGTTTCAAGGGTCACTTCTGCTATTTAGATGTCTCTTTTGCTATTTAGATGTCTCTTTTGCTGCTGCAGACAAAGAATTTCCCCACCGTGGGATAAATAAAGTCTTATCTTATCTTAAAAATCTTTCAAGCTTATGAGTTACTGGACGGACCTGCATCATAAACGATGTGATGACACGTATCTGCAGGGAATCAAGGAGGACACTCATTCTGCTATTACAAAACAGAATCTCTTCAGAGTTAACCCTACAGATAACTCGCTTTAGATGCACAAGGTGGAAGAAAGTCCAGACTAAAAGTTGCAATAACCCTTTGGCTCATCTTTGGGGTTTGTTTTCTGAAATAGGAATTCGCCCATCAAACCCACATTACGTTCATCGCCCTCAGCAATGTGCGTTCAAACACCCACTTCCGATTAAATGTCTGTATAAACACATGTATAAGTGCATTTCGAGCTTCCGCGTTCAAAACTCCGGTGTTCACGCTTTGCTACACAAGGTTTTGGAACCGTTTTCGGCCTCTGCGTACAGAATGCGTAGCGATCAAAGGCAGGTTAAACGTTAAAACAGATCAACTTTGACCAATCAGGGACTTGGATTTGGGGTGAGGCGCACGGATGGAGTCCCTTTTAATTCACAGAACTGCCAACTGTTTGAAAATTGGAGATGAAGGATATATTTAATAATTGAGGTTTGTGCCCAAATGGAATTCTGTGACACCAAGTCTTTCAAATAACGGAGTAGAGCCGTGAAAGAAAAAGTCTGAAGCAAGATTTGTGCCGCTTTGAGATTTCACACCAAGCGTCTCCCAACTGTAGGTGGTGGACATGCACCAGAAACAGAAAGAGAAGAAGACTCACTGCTCTCCCTGCTTGTTGTGAGTGAACACCATGGGCTAAATACGCGTTCAAGAGTCGCGTTTTAGCACTTTGTTGAACGTGCATCACCGGCCCAGTGTGTCCCTATAGCTTCACAAGTTCAAATTCTAACCGCACAGATCCTCAGATCCTCCTCTGAACCAGACACACACCCCGCTGTGTACATTGACGTGAACAGCATCACTGTTCCACACAGAAACTGCTGGGTTCAGTGTTCAGAACAGGAGGAACATTCATTTAAACCTTTAGCAGAATGGTGGAATGTATTCCAGCAGACACGTTTTATGTGGAAAAATTCAGACGATTCAGAAAAAAACAACAAGTGAACAAATCTGTTATCCTCATTTTTACACTTGAATGACATTCATGTTGAATCGTCTAGCTTTAACTTAAACAATTACTGACCATGTTTGCGTATTTGGGTGAAGCAGTGTCTGCATGCATGAAGTGAGGATTAAAAGCTGATACATGAAAACTTTAGCTCATCATTTCCGCAACTGTTTTTCCACATAACGTTCACGTTTCTTTTGAACAACTGACTTTCTGTAATTTAGTTCAGTTGGATCATATTTCTTGTTAGCTGAACGCTTATGCTGTCGGAGAAAAAGGTGAATTTTCTTTCCAAACTGAATTTAGGTTTTTAACATTTCAAGACTGACTTTGGAACACGTGCATTCACAATTTTTTTCCTTTTCACCTTTCAGGGGTGATTCTTTGTAACTGAGAAGAGTGAAATGTCAGAGAAAACCAACGTAAAAAAAAAGCTGAACGAACAGAGTTATAAACTGTTAATAATTATAATTCAGTAAAGAAATAATGCTGAATGATCAAATTTGGCTGAAAATGTGTGTTCACCCTGACTTCATGAGAATGTGCAAAAGTGCTGCACCTTTAGGGTTTGTGTTCATTCTGTGTCCTAATAGTTTGCAAATGTGTTCTGAAGAACATGTGAGCTGCAGACGCCCAGGCCAGACCCCTGTCTGTCTCTGACAGAAGCTGTTAGACAAAAGAACATGCAACCCAACCAAAGCAAACACATCACGCTGCCATGAAAGGAGCTTTAAGAAGAGAGAGCGAAAGAGTCACAAAGGACTCCAGGAAACAGCGAAAGACACCGGACAAAAGTGAGTTACAGCAGAAAGACAACTCTGAGCAAAAACAACTCAAAGACTCGTGTCAAGCTATGTGACGTGTTTTCAAGATTGCGCTCAACATGGGCTCCTGAAAACTCAATTAGGCCATGGTGTTCAAACTGAACAGGCATGGAGGGACTTCTTCTATTTCTACTGTTTACTAGCGCATGTCTGCCACCTACAGTTGGAAGAGGCCCGGTACAAAATGTCGACGCAGTGCAAATCCCGTGAATCTTGCTCCAGCCTTTTTATTTTCACAGCTCTATTCTGAAATACAAAAGACGTGGTGTCATGGAATTTTGTCCGGGCAAAAAATTGCAATTATAAATGATTAATTCTGTGTTTTAAAAGGGACGCCATCCATAGGTTATTACTAAATCCGAGTCCCTGATTGGTTAAGGTTGACCTGGTTTGAGTGAGGGATAATGGCCGACAAAGTGTGCGGAGGACGGTTGCTTCCGCGAAGTGCGTTCATTTCAGGTGATGCACACTTCAAAGGCCACTAGGGTCACTTACAAAAGAAATAAATGTTCAATCAGTTTTTAGTTCTTCATTCTTGTTATTTTTTCTGTTTAGATTGCTTTTTTCACAAAAAGCTGACACTTTTTTACGTAGTGCAGTGCGTCGTCACGGTAACATCACATGCGCTGAGCCGGCACCGACCTCGACTGCAGCGGCAAAGGAAAGCTGATGGTCATAATGGGTTGAATAAAGTATCAGTTCAGAGAGAAAGTTCACCTCTAACAGCTCGTTTTTGTCCACATGATGAAGATAAAGTTTGGTTTAAAGAAGCCAGCGCAGTGATACAGAAGATTTAAGATATGTGACCGGAGCTTCTTTTTTAGGTGTGCATTATGATCACTTTTTAATCCACACCCAGGAGCCAATCAGAATCGAGTATTCACCCGGACCATGGTATAAATTCAAAATTGCATTCACATTTGACACATAAAGCCTGAAAACTGTCTTAAAAATGAGCGTAGTTTGGACTCTGAAGCCCGAAACGCGCATTTACCGATCCGTAGAATTTTCAGTGAGAGTTGCCGCTTGAACGTGCGTTGCCGAGGGCCGTGTCAATGCAGCTTTTTATGTTAGACAAAAATATCTGGACCATGCAAAACTCTGAGTGTTGAGACAAAAGGGGACTTTCTGGAAGATGTTTGTCTCATTACAAACTTACTCAGCATTTTACAAAAGATCACTTTAGCCACATTTAAACACGGCAGCGGTAGTATGATGGTGAGAGATGCTTATAATGCTTGAGGACTTGGACTTTTTTTTTTTTTACAATAAAATGAGAGTTCTGTTATAAGATCCAAAAGGAAAAGGATTGTCCACATAAGCTTTTTGGATTTGGAGCAGGAAAAGCTAAGATTTTACAGTAGCCATCTCAAGATCTTGGACTTTAGTGCAAATGAAAAAGTGACCTTTAACAGAGTTAAAGATAGAAATCTTGCAGTCTGTCTAAATGTTATTGATCCTGAAAAGAGGAGTCATTCCCCCCAAATACTACAATCATCACACAGAAATGTGGCTAAATCTGTTCCCCTAAACTCAAATGTTAAAACAAAAACCCAGAAAGAAGTAGGGCCAACAAAACAGTCTCTGAGATTGTAAAAAATTCCTAAAACAGAAAACCTGTTTCCATATAGATGTTGAATTTAAACGTCTTTGAACAGAAACAAAGTTTCATTACTGAAAGAAAAATAAAGATGGTAAAACATGATAAAACTTATGGCTGTTGGTAAAGAGCTTCACGGTTTGGTGAGAACACAGAAAAGGACAAAAATTCTCATTCTCATTCTTCCTTTTGCGTGGTCGTAGGAAAACAGACACAGCTGTCAGGCTGTAGGACTGCATACATACGGCTTCATCTCCCAAAGCAGTTTTGATGCTGAGCCGGACTTTGTGGCCTTCTGGAGCATCTAAGTAAAAAACACATGAATACATGTTTCAACATTACGAGCTTTTGTGTCCTCAAAAGACAACATACGGGACCAAGTTTAGACCATTTAAAGGTCCATCAGAACCTTTTGATTTTGGACGACAAGAAAATTTCTGTTACCAGGCAAAGAAATCTGATTTTTATAGATGATATTGCTGCTTTCTTGAGTTATTTTAGAAATACAAGCCCAACAACTGTCCCACTTAAAAGAGATGACTTACTAGGTTTGCAGTTCTGTGCTGCCAGAACAGGCAGAACACAGAGCAGGAGGATGACCCGTTCCAACATTTCTCTCCACGCCAAGAAGCAGAGCAGGAAAGCTGTGAAAGCTCAGATAAAACTCCAGGTATTCCGTGATCTGAGGAGGTCAGCAGAAGAACATCAATGGATAAGGAGCAAGTTTAATGGTTAATCCAGAGCACACCTGAACTTAAGGAAACGGCAGTGGCTGCCAGGTATTGCACGGAAACCCTCAAGTGCCCCAAAGATGCTTGTTTGCTCCAAAGAGGCAAAAACACAGAGCTCCGTCTGCTCTTCGCTCCGTGACTCCCTAACAATTAATGGTTCTCAGCCCTTTTTTCTTCTTTTCTTGTTCTTTCTGCAGAGCAGGTAACTGGAAAACAGACCAAATCAGCTTAGGGGGGTTCAGATAAGAGCCGCGGGCGGCTGCATTCCTCAGGCGGTGAGAGCGCAGTTCAGCGACGGACCACCACTTCATGTCAGATTAAGCATCTCTTCTATTCACAAGCTGTTCTGTTCTTTTTTTTTTCTTTTCTTTTATTTGTTGCACACAGTCGCAAAAAAAAAAACATGCAGATTAGATTCTGGAGAAGTCAGCAGGTTCACCTAGACAAAAACGTGCACAGAAAGCAGAAAAAGCTCCATGAATCATTTAAGTGCCTCAAATAAGGCATTTTCTGTCTTATGTTCAGGGTTAATCATCCATTTTACCATGACAGCTGTTTGGTTAATTGTTCAACAGCCATACAGTGAGTGGTGCTTAAGAGGCTTTTTAACCCGTTCAGGTGAGCTTGTCTTAGCTTTAAAATCTACAGGGACACATACTTTTTTATTATTGTACATGGAAACCGGAGGTTTAAAGTCCCCAGATCATCTCAATGAAGCCAGAATATGTTTTTCCTCGTGTTTGAACAATGTTTTCAGTGTGAGCTGGTCAAGACAGCAGTCTTTACTTTCAGACTCATTTCCATGATGGGATCACAAACCACAGCTAAACGCTGCAAAACAGTCAACAAATTGAGTCCAACAACATGTAATAAGTGTTTTTCCATAGATGGACAACACCCAGACTTAGCTTAGGTTTACACACATGAATAAATTACCCATGTGCAGCACAAAACCGCTCTTTGCTCCTTCCACCAAATTAAGATTTTACACAACGGCAGTAAAGTTCAGGCTCAAAACACATTTTTTTATAATGTCTGATGTTGTTTTCAAAGATTGTTCAGCTTTGAGTCACAAACCGAGGCCTGTGACTTTAAGGTTTCTTGCCTTGTGACCACTTTACGATATAATCCGTCTGTGTTCTTCCGTACATGGAGGCATTTGTACAGCAGACGCTTCTTCTCCCACTCACACAAACGCACACTGTTTGCCACTGCTGCAATCATGTATTATAGAGTACGTTTTGAACATTTGTACATTTTTGTCTTTTTGTCATTTTTTTGTTCTAGCTTCTTAAAAAAAAAAACCTTCTGCAACTTTAAAACTAAAAAAGGATGAAAAAAATTTAATAAATCTGATAAGGTGCGAAAAAGAAGCTTGAAATGTTTTTAATCTAAAAAATTAAAGTCTAACCTCCAGTACTTCTTGCCATTCTTCCTAGTAGTTACTTAAAATTCTTAAAATACATTTCGTGTTGCACAAACATAACCGGACATAGGTACATCTGAAATAATAAGACTAGCTTTAAAAAGGTCAGTATTTTTCTGTGAATCAATTTAAACAGTGAACTGTATTTTTAATTGATTTTTTAAAAAGTGTTAACTCATTTACAAAAATGATGTAGAATCATTAGACATAGTTTGAAACATTTCAAGCCTTTTTTCAAGGAATTGAACGGAGCCCTATGCCAAAACGAAGTTGTGAATCAAATTGTGAATGCCAACCTAAAGATGTTGTGAAAACCTAAAGATGTGTGAAATAAATATTCTTCTGCAAGAGTTGTCTGAGTGAAATAATAGTCTTTATTGAATCCCAGTAGTGGTGGAGGGTTTGGCTTGAAAGAGAACGTGGCTTGGATGGATGACGAGGCGCATCAGCTGCTGGTCTGGTGGAAGCTGTGAAGACTGTAGAGTGGAGCCTTGATTAGTGTCCCGTTGGATGACAGTGGTCAACAGTTGTGGAGAGAGCAAAACACAGAGTGGGTTAGTGTGCAGGTGAAAGCGTGGCACTTGGCATAAAGCTTGGGATAATGCTTGGCTTGGCCTGGCTTGGCTTAGCCTGGCTTGAGCACCTAGCATAAGTCAGTTCCTCTACCGCAGGAAATTGACGGACTGACGTCGGTTGAATGGTGAGGAATCCAGATAAAGGCTGCAGGGTGGTGAGTTGATGGATAGCAGGTGCGAAGATCATCTCTAGGTAGGTGTGGGAGGAGACCAGGATCCTAACACAGTAAGGCAATCGACAAGAGCTGTAAAATCTTGAGACGTCTTCACATATGACCGCATGGGACAGCCCTCCTATCACCCCTGGCAACCTGGTGCAAATCTGACGTTTGCATGTCTGCGTTACCTCCTACCACCATATCCAGCTACACAATATTATCGTTATTCCATGCCAGTACAAAGATAGTATTGTTGTAATGAAGAAAACAGTAACTGAATGAACTCGACTTGTGCATTTTAGTAGTTTAGGTCCAGATTCCCGAAGACATCTTGTAAAACAGAGTAGCGTCGGTGGAAAAAAAGAAATGTCTGCTTTAAATTGTCTTAACAGCCTTCCCTGTGAAATTTTTGTTCTATTTTCACATTTTTTATAACTCCATGTCATTAGAGGGCGCTCTTGCACATTGTAGGTCTGACAGAGAGGATCCATCTCACTAAATGTATAATAGGTAACTGGACGAATCACGTGTGACGTCACCCATAGTGTCATGTCTCGTCAGTCTTATGTTATGTCCTGAGTTGTGCACTTCTGGTCAATGCCAATCACCTGTGTTGTCTTGCGTTGCACTTCCTGTTTTATTTTGAAACACTAACTCTCCTCTTTTTTCAGGCCTTGTTACTCCCTGCCCTGGTATATTTCCTACAGGTGTGACTGTCTAACCCTGATTGTTTCCACCTGTGATTCCCTCCCTCATGTCCAAAATAGCCTGAGTCTCCATTTGTCCTGTGCTAGTGTGTTTGGTCTTATCCCGTGCCACAGCAAAAGCCTTTATCTGAGATCAAAAGCTCTAAACTCTGCATCTGAGTCCGGCCCTGAGTTCTGTCCTGACACAAAGAAAATGCCTTGGTTATGGTTCCAACCACTTGAAGTAAATTCAGTCGCCATTTTTCTGCGATATGTCCATCGCCGTGTTGGAGCCAGATGTCCTCAGTAAGCCGTGATTGATCAATCTAGATTTCTATGGCAACCACTCTCTCCAATGAGCACGTTTAGAAGGCCACACCCCTTACACTGAAAATGGACTGAGGAGTATCTGTCAATCAAACTCTTAAAACGTTCAACATGAGGCCGCCTGCTTTTATTAAGGGAATCTGATTGGTCAGTTGATAACTTGAATAACTTGTGCTACAGCAAAAATATCATGAAAAAATAGTATTAGCAAGAACATGGTAATAAAAGACAGTAGAGCAAGAATGGTTATTCTGACTAACCTAATGACTGAGTAATAGCTGTTTATTTCTCAACAGAAGTTTGGGACCATTGGCTACTTCCTGTTTGAAATGCAAGGGGGGGAGGGGTTGCTCAGTACAGTTCTTATTTACTGTTGATGATCAAGGTGCAAGCTCTGGGTATGCTCAGTTCTGATTAAACGAGCAACGGTCTGAACAACACAAACTTAAAAGTTTAAAGTGTTTAAATTTCTGGTGAGACAGCAAACTCTAGCTAGCCCAAGTGCCGTTTGCCACTGGTCCAGATTCCCCCAGGTCTGCTGTCGGTAAAACCTATGTAGTTCAGCTGTGACTAAACAAACACAATGAGTGAATCAGTATTCCTGCTAAATTAATTTGAAATCTCAGAAAATAAGTATCAGTGTCGTGTAGCAGAAAAATTGCATTATGCTCATTTTTAAAAATTCATTGTCATTTTAAAATTACGACAACCTTATGTTTTATCTTTAGAATGAAAGCTATGATTTGATTGGTTGTGGTTATTAGTAAGCATGTGTTCAATATTTTTTTAAAATAGACAACAAGAATTTTACATTTTTCCCTGATTTCATGAGTTTCAGACTATAAATAAAATGCTTTTAGTCACTCTGAGTTTTCAGAAATATATTTCATTTTTACTTGAAAATATTTTTTACTTTTATCTAATTAATATTCCTTTGAAAATGACAAACTGACAGATTAATATTGATCTCGCTGCGCTCTGTCGCCCTCTGCAGGCGCGTAGCGGTAGTGCTACAATCAATCACAATAAGCGGTAGGAGTGGACGCAGTAGTGACTGCTCCTGAAGGAGGAGGAGGCTCGTCGGCTGCCAAACCCGCTTCCAGCGTCCTTTAGCAGCTGAAACAGGAGGAGCAGCGGGATGTATTGATCCGTCTGGCAGCAGCGCGTCTCCCGAGGCTCGGATCCTCCATGCGCCAGTTCAGGGATGGATCAGGAATCCAGTGCGGCGGCGGCGGCGGCGGCGTCCGGGGCCAGTTTCATCTCCCTGAGCGAGCACGAGCAGATGTATTTCTCAGGTTTACACGGTCTGTGCCAAGCTGACGCCTCTGGAAAGCTGTCGTCTAGTAAAGTGGCGGAGCTGCTAAAGGCGTCTCAGCTGCCCGCTGAATCCCTGCATAAAGTGAGTGCTGTGTGGGTCATCAGGTGTGAGGCTGCTGCGCCCTCACACACCCGTTAGGTTTCAGCTTCCATTGTGAGTGCTGCGTATGCAGAACGCACTGGTGATGACAGTCAGCTGCTCCTCAGAAGGCAAATCACCTTACTTGGTTCAAGTCAGACTATGAAAAGTCTAATCTAGGACTGCAGACTGCCTCTTTACCCACAAAAGGCTTATTATTCTAATAACTGAAGCCTTTCTACCGCTATCATTGCTGTATTCCTTGTTTTTCTCTCTCATCCGAGCTGGTATCCGGTTCCATTTTTTTGTTGCACTGGTAATATTAGGCTGGGGTTGTGAGGGCCTGCAGGAAGGTAGAGTCTAAACAAAAGGATGATGAAAAGTGGGGGCAGGCTTACTTCGCACCAACAGTCCCACCCTCAACTCAGAAGATGAATTTTTAATTAACTGCTGCTTTGCAGAAATTATGTCCTAGAAAACAACACAGCTTTTTTGATTTTGAATACAAATAGCATCATCATAATTAAAACATCGCTTTTACAACAGATCAAAAGATGATCAGAGTGGGACTTCAGCACGGTTGAATTTGCTGCATCAGGAGGTCATATTCACTGAAATCAAAAGCTTTTCCAATCTAAAACATCTTTATTGGTCATGTTCTACTTTACCATAGGACCCCTTATTTTGTAGCAGCTTCACAATTCTGGCATCCATTGAACTTGTGAGTTTTTAGAGAGTTTCTGCTGAAATTTCTTTGCAGGATGTGAGAATAGCCTCCCAGAGCTGCTGTTTGGATGGGAACTGCCTCCCACCCTAATAGGTATTTTGTTTGAGGATGCTCCAAAGTTTCTCAATAGGGTTGAGGTCAGGGGAGGATGGGGGCCACACCATCAGTTTGTCTCCTTTTATCCCTAGCAGCCAATGATGCAGAGTTATTCTTTGAGTTGGTGCATTGTCATGAATGAAGATAATTTTGTTACAGAAAGCACAGCTCCTCTTTTTGTACCATGGATGAAAGTGGTCAGTCAGAAACTCCACATTTTCACACCTTTAGGGACCCTAAATGACTCTTCATGTATGTCTGGGCCCACTGCAGTCATTTCTGCTTGTGAGTGTTCTATAGGGGGAGCTGAATAGGTTTACATCAAACTGCAAGCCTCTGGAGGATTGGTGGGACTCCAGCAGCTTCTAAGATGTGCTTGCTGCTTCTACATTGTGATTTAATCAGCTGCTCTCTTAATCGGATGTATTTGTCTGGCAGAAACCTTCCTCATTCTGCCTTTATCTGCACCAACCCATGTGTGTGTGTGTGAGTAAATCAGCAACAAATTTCTTAATAGTACAATGATCACACTTAAGTTTTTGTGAAATATGCAAGGCTTTCATACTTTGTCCAAGTCATTTAACCATTTCGGGTTTTTCAGAAGCAGACAAATCCTTTTTCTTCTCCATATTGCTTAATAATGTTGAACTGCTTAATAATGTGGAACGTCTTTCTTTAGTAGTTTTTCCTTTAATTGAACTCACCTGCCAAACTTATTGTCACATGTGTCTCAGATTGATGTCAGCTAGTGATCCAAAGAGCCCAAAGACAAAATATCATGATAATATAGTATTTTTGACATTTAAATACAGTTAGTATAATAATTTGTAACACACTGTAAGTTTCTAGCCTTGCTACCTTTCCACCTGTTCTACTGGACACACAATATATCTACCTTCCTCCTCTGCATCAAATCAACTAACGCTCTACCTTTTCCTGTCTTAGTTCCAACATTCAAAGTCCCTACTCTCAGTCCAACACTCATGACTTTCCTCTTCTCTCTCCTACTACGAACATGCCTTCCCTTCTCCTTTGTCGACCAACAGTAGTCCAGACTGTCGATGAAGAGCAGCGATGGCGATTGTTGTTAACCCGAAACATTGACTGATCCGGTATGGATATCATAAGTCTGATTTGCATGTTTGATGTGGGAAAGATTTAATGTCGGACGTCGTTCCTGATGCAACCCTCCGTATTTATCCGGGCTAAAAAAGATCTATCTATCTATCTATCTATCTATCTATCTATCTATCTATCTATCTATCTATCTATCTATCTATCTATCTATCTATCTATCTATCTATCTATCTATCTATCTATCTATCTATCTATCTATCTATCTATCTATCCATCCATCCATCCATCCATCCATCCATCCATCCATCCGGCTACACGCTTCTGCTCTGCAGAAACTATGTCCTAGAAAACAACAGGTTTTAATTTGGGGGAAAAAAAAGGCATAATCATTAAAGACCACTTGGATTGCTTTGGAAATTTATCAAAAGATGGTCTGAGTTGGACTTTAAAAGCCTGTTTTAATCTCAGCCATGCTTGATAATAGAGTCCTACATTGTGCTGTCCCATCCCAGGAACAGAAAAACGTGTTTTTCGGCTGGTTTCACGCCTCTCCCCGTCCCCGGGGGACTGCCACCCGGCAGCGGCAGCGGCAGCTATTGTGTGTCTGTGTGGGTGTCAGGAAGTTTCCTTCCTGTCCGGCCTGGATCTGTGCCCTGACTGACACACGGCCCTCTAAGCTGAGCTCAGCTCTGCTGCAGGATGCCTGCAGGATCACTCCTGCACTCCCCGTGTTCTCCTGGGTCAACGTGTCTCACATGTTTGTTTCCTCTGGTGTTGCCACTAAACATTGATGTTTTACCGTAAATACTGTCTGAGCATTTTTTCCTAATGGAGAACATTACCTGCCTCACACATGAATGATGTATAACTAGAATTACTGAGGAGATATTTCTCTTTTCTAAGCTGTTTACGGCCGATGAGCACAAAAGCACTTCCTGCTGCTGCAGTGTAATCAGTCACATGCAGACTTCTGGTCTGTTGACTCAGATTATTTTCACACCAACTAAGCAAACATTCCCCGCAGCATTTATCAGCCACAGCAGGCCGAGCTCACAGGTGTGTTCAGGTAGCAGTGACACGTTGGCAGTTCCACGTTTCCGGTAAAAAGGTGTCACATGGACACAACTGTGAGCAGCTTCACTCAGACTCTTGATGCAGAGAGAAATCTGCTTCTGTTGGTTTGAAGTTTATGGGTCATGCAGTTTTTGGGACAGCTTTGCTCTTTCTCTTTGACAAAAAGAACAACAAACATTACACAACAGAAATAAGACCGTGCACCCTACTGTCCTCCGTCTTTCTGCAATGCAAGTGAACAGTTTGCTCCAGATTTTGACAATTTGATCAATAAAAGAGTAAACTCTGCTCTTTGGCTGCCTGTGTTGGAACTGAATTTAAAATTCCAAAAAGTCTTCTGTTAACAGGAGACATACACTGATACAATTAAAAATCCTCCATCGGCTCCAGTACTCCAAAGTACGATTGCACAAATATATCCTTCAATTACTCCCATTTGTGACAAATGTAAAACATCTGATGTCCCATTGGCTCATGCTTTTTGGTGTTGTCCCTCATTGACTGGCTTTTGGGATAGAATATTTGACTGGTATTCCAAAGCCTATGGTTGCTTTATTTATATTTATGCAGCAGCCACTAGAACTTGGGTTGATGGCTGCAAAAAGACACTATTTGCGAGAGTGGAAATCTACAGCTTCTCCCTACTTTACAGTGTGGCTCACAATAAACTCTGGACACCATTTCTAAATCACTGTCAGAAAGTAAAAATGATTTAGCTCTGTATTGAGACTGCAAACTTTTCGGCTGCATAGCTCTAATATTGCTTGCCCTTTTTGTTGCACCTCTAATGTTAAGTTGGTGGTGTAAGAGGCTGTAAGCTAGCGGGAGTAAGTGTAAGCAGATGGATGACGGGAAGTGGGGGTGGGCCTACTTTACACTAACAGTCCCACCCACAACTCATAGGGGATTTTTCTTATAAACTACTGCCGCTCTGCAGAAACTATGTCCTAGAAATCGACACAGTTTTTTTGATTTTGGGTGAAAACGGCATCATCGTAATTAAAAACCCACTGGGAACGCTTTTAAAATAGATCAAAAGATGATCGGAGTTAGACTTCAAAACCTAACTCACAAGTTCATAGTTCAGCTTTGGAACTATAACAGACAGGGTCGAATGGACAGACACTGAATCAGTGGAGATTCTTTGTAGAAGTAAACAAACAAAAAGAGCCCAAGGACAGAACAAATCTAGAAGGTCATCAAAGAAGCAGAAGGACACAAACAGTGAGTCCTTTTCAACTCAAATGTACTTAGAGTTTACAATTCAAAGGAACCTGGTCAAAAATAGATATATCGGAGGGTTCAAAGAGAGAGACACTGCTGAGCAAAGAGAACACAAGGACTTATCCCACATTTCAAAAAAACATCTGGATTATACCCAAAACATTTGGACATTTATTCTCTGGCCTGAGTGGTGGAAGTGTAATTGTGTAGGACTTCTTTGTAGGTTTAGGAGCTGGACATTGCTGTGATTGATGGGAAATGTAGTACAATCATCCAAACACTTGTATCTGTAGTATCTGGAGCAAAAATATCCCACAGCATGAAACTGAAAAGTGAAAACAGGATAAAGTTGGATAATGTCTACAGAGTAAACACAGTGTAGTAAGGAGGTGCAGGTGGATAAACAAAGAATAAGGATAGGCTCCAGCTGCGTTGTGACTGCAACAAGGATTAAATGGGTTTAGAAAATGGGTGGATGGAGTAAAGGATAAGTACGACTAGCCAGTTTCCTTCTTTGTGCTTTTTCCCCTGAACACGGTCAAACAGTACGTCCTTCTAGTGAGTAGAGTTGGAAAATGTACGAGTTCCAGTTCAGTTTTTGGTTCCTTTCTGGAGGTACTGTGTGAAAGCAATCCTAACCAGATAAAAGTGGGAGATTTATTCAAGTTATCAGGCCATTCAAACTGAGTCCCTTGGGATTGTGCTGTTATGAAACCAAACTAAATCTGATTGGTGTTGTGACCTTGAACCTCCAGAAAAGGATTCATTATAAATCAAAGACAGTCATACACAGTTATTAAGCTTTCATAAAAACTTTTTAAAGATGAAAACCATATTAGTGTTTCATCGGATTGTCATTTATCCCTTGTGCTGTCCTAGGCATTTTAGCGTTGGGAGTTGGGTCATCTAGACCCACTAGACAGCGCTGGCGCTGAACCTTTTTTCTTCAATGATTTGTGATCTTCACTGGTGTCCATGGATTACATGAAATCTTTCCACCTTTATCCACCTTTGTCATGGTAGGTAGAACACGTCAGTAGAAGGGTGGGGTCATCTAAGATAGCACAAGGGTTAAGGGGTCAACATTTTTTCACTGCTCTGTAACCTCCAAGTTTTGGAGTCTCAGAGTCACTTCACTTTGTAACATCCGAAATCCTGCCGTGAAATTAAACTACCTACGTAAACAATGAAAAAAGTGTAGTTATGCTACAGAGCCGTCATGCTAAATGCTCCTGACTTTGTTTACTCCTCCCTGAACAGCTTTGACTGAGGTCGGACCTGTCAGACCAGTTGCTGAAGCTCTGCTTCGTTGTTCCTGAATGATCTCATCCTCCGTCTTTCTTCACCGACTTCATTAAAGGCTGGCCTTCACAGACTGATCATGTGGTCTTCCTAAAAGCGGGGATGGGGGTTTGGAGCAGTGTCGGTCAGTCCTCAGACAGCACAGACAGAACATACATGTTTCAGAAATTCATGCTCAAGTCATGCATTCATGGCATTTTGGTGGAGGGAATTGTTCTGAACAGTTGTAAGTTGGGATCATCTATCAAAATAAGAGTCTATTTACATGCAAACCTAATGTCTTCTTATAATATTGAGACTGTTTAAAACTGAATTTCTAATGAACTCCTGCTGCTCTGCAGAAACTATGTCCTAGAAAACAACATGTTTATTGATTTTGGTTAAAAATGGAATAGCCATCATTAAAAGACCAATGGGAACACTTTGAAAATAAATTAAATGGCGATGGGAGTGAGACTTTATAAAGGAAATCTCTATAAAACACTCAGATTTTACTTTTCCGTGTTTTGGAAGTAGATCTCTTCCCTGCAAAGGTTGTCTGTACAGTGCGTTCCAAATGAACATGCAAATCATATTTTTCTAAATACCCAATTCAAATGACAGTCAGTGTAATTTTTAATCCCTAACCATTAGAGTTTATATTAAATGTTATTGAACAAACCTCCAAAAGATAACAGTATTTAAAAAATAATAATAAAGACCTTCAAATGGACTGTTCTATTATATTACGCACAACAGAGTTCCACAACATTTGATAGATTCTAAAGAACTGAAAATAATAATTTGTTGAATTTGCTGCACTAATATTTACTGAAATCCAAAACATCTTAATTGGTCAGGTTCCATTTTAAAATAGGGCGCCTTATTTTGTAGCAGCTTCCCAATTCTTGCATCCGTTGAACTTCTGACTTTTTGGAGAGTTTCTGCTGAAATTTCTTTGCAGGATGTCCGTTGATTGATGTCAGTGATTTAAAGAGCCCTGAGACACAATATCATCCATGAGTTGAATTGAAAAAGAACAAATTTGATCTGTTTGAGCCTTAAATGCAATTTGCATAATAATTTGGAACGCTATGTAGTGAGACCTGCATCATTAGCAGAAGTGAATTACCTTGAAAAAAAGGAGGAAAACAAAGATGTGGACCAAACAAACAAACAAATGAATAAACAAGAAAAAAATAAGTAATTAACTGCAGTCATAAGCTTTTAGAAACTCACAAGAAAAAAAAAGTGAATGTCTTATCTTTCAATCATTCGTTGTTTTCAGGATTGTTTCTTTTTCTACAATCTTGATTTATAGGAAACAGGAAATTAATGTTTTATTATGAAATGTTTTGACTCTTTGTTAAATGATTTAGATCCAATTCAATTTTATTTATATTGCCCAAATTCACAACAACAGTCGTCTCGATGGGCTTCGGATCGGTCCACAGACTCAGTGAAGGTTTTAATTTAAACCAGGAATCTTTCAGAAAACCAGTTTGCCGTAATCCTCTTGTCTGCTTGTTGACCTTTGAACCGTTAGGTACAAAACTTTAAAGCTCACTGTCCTTATCAAAATCTGACAGAAACAGGATTTTCATTTGGTTCCGTTGCTTTGAAGGCTCAGATCATGAAAAGGAAGTGAACACGCCTTCATCCGTGTTTTTCTTGTGGCGACCTCACCAGGATGTCGTTCAAAAATACCCTTTGGACTCACGCATACGTGATTCCGATGAACATGAGCCGTCATGGGCATGTTCCCAGCACAAATTTGATTTGAAAAAAGTGGGCGTGGCCATGTTTGGTTTCTGATGAAGCGTAGAAAGTTTACTTTCACCGAGACGCTAACGATAATTTCCTGAAAAAGCATCATACCTGCTGTAGAGCGCTTCACTTTGAGCCAGAGGCGGAGCTATAGGGGGCAGGGGGGGGTAGTGCCCCACCAGCAAAAAACGTAAAAAAATAAAACAGTTTGAAACATGTATTTCGGATCCTTTCATTCTAGTGGTCATCCACTCTGCTGTTCTCATTTGCCCTTCTAAAGTCCCCCCATATAAAATGTTCTAGGCCCACCCCTTGATGAAGCTGTTATTTGGACAAACTAAGAAAGTCTGAGTGATTTTCCAAAGATAATCACATAAAATTACAATAACTGTGTGAGTGTTGTTTTCATGAAACCCTTTTTGTTTGAGTGTCCCAGATAAGGCTAATCTTCTTGAAAGCATTTGCCATATTTTTTTAAAGAAGAGAGCAGGATCCGCACGAGCCCCTTCACTGCTTATCCCTCACATGCTGTTTGCCCATCCTCTCTTTTGGTAGCAGAACCCAGTAATTTGGACAAAACAGGATCCAAATTAGGCCCCGTAGGAATTACATGTTTAAATTTCCTCACCTCCTTGTGGGGTATTCTGCCAGAATCACCGAAAACCAAACTGGTCCAGAAAGGTTTTTTTGCCTCAGCTCTTATTGTCTTTTCAGGTGACAGAGGTGTGCGGAGCCAAACATCTGGGTTACTTTGGTACCGCCCAGTTCTACGTGGCGCTGAAGCTGCTCGCAGCGGCCCAGTCTGGCTTGCCCGTCCGCCTGGAGAGTGTGACGGCGAGTAAGTCAGCCGCTCAAAGTGCAGGCGTCTTCTGAGAGCAACAGGGGATCAGGAGATTAGCGGAACGTGACTGGATTTGGTCTAATCTGGATGAAGGGGGGAGTCAAAACTGTTAAGTAGGTTTGCCCTCATTAGAGTAGTGCACAATCAGCTGCACCCCCACCAAAGACAAAATCTGTTGCCCCAACCTCAGCAGCACATAGCTTGATGGATTATTACTGGATCAGAGATTCTACTTCACTGCTGGTTGTACTCGACGCTTTCACTGTGATTCATTCACTCCTTTTTTTAAAATCAGGTGAGAATGTTTAAAGAATTTGCCATAAAAAAACTTCCATTTTCACTTTTTGTGGGGAAAATTGTGAATCTTTAAAGAACCCACTACAATGAAAATAGTATTTTTGGTGTTTTAACATGTTCTTGTGGCATTTTTTCAATGCAGACACACAGATCCACATACGTCTTTGTTTTCCCCGTTTGAGCTGGAATCTGGATCAGAACTGCACGATATTGCTCTTCATTTTTGTGGCACCAGTAATGCTGGGATTTAAACTAGCAGGCGATCATGTAAACAGATGGGTGATGGAAAGTGGGGGCACAGCACAACAGTCCCGCCCATAAATTTCTAATGAACCCCTGCTGCTCTGTAGAAACTATACCCTATAGAACCACACAGGTTTGGGGATTTTTGGCTAAAACTGTCATAATGATAACAGTAATAAGACTACTGGGAACGTATGGAAGCGATTCTGTAGCATGATTAAAAATAAAAGTGAAAATGAACAAGCATTTCTGGTATTGACTTTTATTTTTAATTATGCTGCAGCAATGCTTCCATAGGAACGCTTTTACAACAGATCAAAAGATGATCAGAGTAGAACTTAAAGCGTCTGAATCCTGTTTTTGTTTTTTTTCAGATCTACCTCTGCCCAGATTTGTTGGGCTGAAGACTGAGTCAGAGATGCGCTATGCAGCACCTCCTGCTGCTGCTGCTGCTGCTGCTGCTGCTGCTGCTGCTGCTGCTGCTGCTGCAGAACTCCAGTATTTGTCCACCACTGCTGCTGGGACCTGGAGCCCTGCAGACAGGAGCACTTTCAGACACCTGGAGGCCAATCCGGACAGGAAGGTGACGGAAGCACAAAATAAGCCTAATTTTGACACTTTTCGTAGAGATTTGCAAAGGAGCCTTCTAGTTAGTAGAATTATTAAAACAATATACTATCTGTTTAAAAAAAAACTGATTTACATCAAACAGATTCTTTGCTGAGTCTTTTGTGTGAGCTCCTTTTCTAATTAATTTAATACGGTAATTGTATTGTGTATCCGTGCTCCCCAGATATTCATTTCAGGTTTTTTTCTTATAAAAAGGAGGATTCACTATATAGCATCTGGATTTTTTTGTTTTAGTTTTTTTCTCTCATGAATTTCAACATTTACCACTCTGACTGTAACCAGCATTTCTGCCCTTTTCATGTCTGACCTGGGGGGGTTTATTCATGCTTTTGTTGTTGTCACAAGTCGATGTTCATCTGTAGCAGTATTTTCCTGACCGTGTAAAGACAAGATGACAGACAGGATACCCTGGTGTTTTTTCATCTGCTGTATTTTGAGCTGGAAGAATCACTCAATTGTAACAAGATCGGTTTCAGCTGAAGTCATCCCAGGACGACTTCAGTGATAAAGTGATGACGAACAAACTTTAATGTCAAGGAGTTCTGCTAAAGTTCTGACGCACAGCATTGGTCAGATTTAAGAATTACAGACCTGAATTTGATGGAGTACCACTACTTTAGGATTAGTAAACATAGTTCACATCACTGTTTTTTGGTTGAATGCGTACGTATCATTTCACTGCATGATAAGAAAGTGTCGTTCCTCTCTGTTTGAAGGAGCCCTGGTCCCCTCCTCGATCCCCGTGCAGCTCCCCGCCTCGCTCCCCACTCACCCACGGCAGCTACCCGCACGCCAAGCAGAGAAACGGAGTCGAAGCACAAATCAGTAAAACAGTTTGAAAGATCCTCACTGTTAACAAACCATCTTGTCTGACGGTTTACTCCATCGGAAAATGTTTTGAAAACACCATTTCTCTCATTCCTGTCTGCTTTGCTACGGTGGCCCTGAGGTCCAAATCACACCAAAGAATCACTCAAAGCAAAGAAAAGTAATAAAGACAACAATTAAATAAACAAAACAAGGCAATAAAAAACATTACATTTTAGAAATTAAAAAATATCAAGACGTTAAAAAAAAAAATCGGAGAACAAACGCAATATCCAGAAATCCAAAAAATCAAAGAAAATGAAATGGTAGGTATTGTGAGACATCGCTGATTGGATGATGAGTTTTGAAAAAGAGAAAAGCAGAAAAATGTTCGGTCTAAACTATGGTGAAGAGCTGATTGATCAATCGCTAAACTGTTTTGGCCAGAAGCTTAAAGAAATATGGTCTGTCTGAAGATGTCGTCATGACAACTAACTTTGGTTAAATGAGGTGAGTTGACGTCATCATCCAATCAGTGATGTCCCATAATATTTTGTTGAATTTCTTTGCATTTCAGTTTGATTTTTTTTCAAAATTTTTCATTTTGTTTCATAATTTTGGAATTGTGTTTTGATTTCTAAAACGTAATGCTGTTTTTTGCTCTGTTAACTGCTGTTGTGATCTGGAACGGACGCGCTTTTGTGTTGATTGATTTGTACTTCAGGGCTAGCGTAGCATTTGTTTGGTTGGTACATTTTTGAAATGACCAGCAGCAGATCCAGGCACGGATGTTTCCAGGTTTCTCTCCCGTGACAGAGGTGCTTTTCTCTCCTGTCCGTCAGCTTATGAAAGCCAACCCTCTCCTCGAGTGATGGCTCAGCACTCCTTTCCTGGTCACCATGCGGGAAAAGCCACTGCGGAGCCTCCAGCTGTGACCCAGGTCCTCCCTACTGCTTCACAGCGACACCAGATGTGTGTGTGTGTGTGTGAGAGCTGTGGACTCATTGTGCATCTTTGTTTCTGCCAGACCTCATCAGAAAGAGACCAGCAAGTCACAGATGAATGTGACAACGACCCCTGGAGGATCACAGAGGAACAGCTGGAGTATTACACTAATCAGTTTAAGACTCTGCAGCCGGACCTGGACGCCCTGATCCTTGGTTTGTACAACCCCCCACACACACACCAGCTTCTTACTGATCATACTTCTAACTTGAAGGAGGTGTTATCTTTTCAGGAGGTGTTGCAAAGAACTTCTTCACTAAATCCAAGCTCCCCATTCCAGAGCTCTCCCACATTTGGTAGGTGTGCGTTCTCGTTCTGTTTTGGGTTTTCAGTGCAGAACTTCAGGGGGAAGAAAAGAGAGCAGAAACTTCTCTGGTGTTCCTGGAAAAAAGATGTCCAGCTTGGATTCTGCAGGTGCAGATGCTTCCTCACCGTGACCGTGGCCACCGCCACTAAAGCTCAACCCGCTGAAGTTATTCACACTTGAAAATGTTTCAGTAGATCAACAAAAAAGTTTAAGTCCGATGTTTCAGGGCAAAGGTTATTGTTTCTGCCTTCCTTTTCTTTTCTTTTTGTAAAATCAAATTTTCTAAATGAGGAAGCCGTTTTAACCCCTTAAGGCCTAAATTCATTTCTGATACGAGAAAAATATTCTTCAGTGTTTTATCCTTTCAAGGGGATTCTAAATGAATTAATGGTATGCAAATTAGCAGCATATGACGTGAAGGGGTTAACATGAGTTAACTCAAAATGTGTTGTAAACGTCACGCGTGACCTTATGTGATGTTCGAACCGATGTGTCCTTGTGGCTTCTCAATTCTTTGACTATTAATAATTTTTTCAATGTTTCGAGTGTAATAAAATGCTCAATGGTCACATTTTGAGGGGAAAAAAGCTGCATTTGAATTAAAGCTCCTGATTTTCTTCTGCAGCGATGGAGGCAAGCTGGAAAAAATAACAAAACCTTTTGCCTTAACAAAGTATCTCAGTCCAAAGAAAAATCTCTCTGACTCTCTGATGCCTGTGTGCATCTTTGTGTCTCCTGTGTACTGTCCATGCAATGTGGCAGATATTGTCTTAAATTAGCAGCAACTCTTCAAACATTTATTTTAAAGACCCACTCCGATGAAGATTGTGTTTTTGTGGCACTTCCAGAGGACTGGAGCTACTCTCCACTCCTTCACTTCATTGAGTTCCCTGGGCTCCACATATCTCTTCCCTAAAGCATCAGGTTTTGTGTTTTGACGTTCAACTTCTTTTTCTCAACACCGGTTGAGTTTTTTTCACTTCCTTTTTCAGGGAGCTGAGCGACGTGAACAAAGACGGAGCCCTCACGTTCCATGAGTTCTGCATCGCCTTTCATTTGATTGTAGCTCGTAAAAATGGGTACCCTCTTCCGGAGAGCCTTCCTCCAACCCTGCAGCCTGGGTTCCTGCTGCGCGAGGAGGAGATCCCAGATACTCCTGGAGTAAGAACGGAGATGCACCACAGACAATTTGCTTTAGTTCCACCCTTAATTCCTTTTTTGTTGCTGTTGTTGTTAGAGCGCCGAGCCTTTGATCGTCTTTGAGGACGCAGAGGCGAGGCCCAGTCAGATGGTGAGAAATATGTAAATGTGAAGTTCCAGCTGAATGCCAGCAGGGGGCCCTAATAGATTAAAAATGGATGTCTTGTAGAGTGAACTTCCTGAAGGATACTTCTCACTTGATTATGATTTTTGTGTGAAGTTTCAGCTAAATATGTTTGTTTAGGATCTCAGTGTTAAAGATAGTCCCCAGAAGAGCACCAGAAAACAAGACTTGGAGGAAGACTCCGGTGCACAGGGTACGTAGGAAGGTATCTTTCTTTTCATTTTCTGATGGATGCTGGGAGGCCATGATAGTTCAGATTGACAGGATTATTGGCAGTTTATGAGAAGTCATAGATGAACCATCACATGCAGTTGTTCTCACCAAAGAGGGAAGTCGTAAGCTGAATCAGCAACGCTTGGTTTGATCATCTCTACTTCTCTGTCCACCCATGCAGGTCGGATCAGCTTGTCTCAGGAGGAACAGACGCTACCTTCTTCTTACAGACCAGGTGACTCTTCCTTTCAGTCACATCTTAAAGGCCAGGTTCCTTATTTTCGTTCAAACTGACTCAGATGTGTCAAAGAGTGTTCACAAAAAGCACAGCGGGGTATTTCTGAAAGTGGAAACGATGATCATTGGTTGGTTTGCACTGAAACAGAAAAGCATCTAGTTGTTGAGGGGGAAGTTCTCGTTTCTCATTTCTGACAAAGCTGACGCTCCTCCTGTGTCCTTCCTCCCAGAGCCGCCTCAGGACCTGGACCTGCACAGCAGAACCAAAACCAGACCAGGTGAAAACCGATCACTTCAAGCTGGATCCGTGTGCCGCCTGCTGTCCGTTAAACAGGGTTGTGTGCTCTCCTCTGCTGCTGGTGTGACCTCCAGTCTCACTCCAGCACTTCTATTGAAGAGGCCATGAAGAAGGCCGAGGAGCCGCCCACCCCTCCACCTCGACCACAGAAAACCCACTCCAGAGCGTCCTCGCTGGACCTCAACAAGCTGCTCCAACAGGGAGCTCCAGGTAAGCCCACGCCACTGTGTCGCCTTATTACAGCTGCAGGGAGGGCCAAAAGGGAAAAAAGATGCTTATTGCAAGTATTTTTTAAAGGAGTAAAAAGTGGTTGGTTGCTGCCTCCCCCTGCACTTCCGCCGAGACCATCAGCCTCGCAGGTCAGTCCGAGCGCGCTTACGAGCTCTGTTGGTGCTGTGAGCTCCACCAAGTGACTCATGAAGAACCTTCCTTCCGCCAGGTTTCCCATTTTCCTAACAAGCCAGACAGGGCAAAGTGCCGCAGCCAAACTTCGCAGACTTCAGCCACTTCAAAGAGGAGGTGAGAACCACACTGCAGTCTGACAGACACTTGCAAACACAACCTGTATTGTACAGGATTTTCCACACATGGCACACTGGAATATAAGGCGCACCGTCAATGAATGGTCTATTTTCACAATTAATGACAATATAAGACGTTCCGAACTTAAAGGCGCATTAAAAGCAAAAAAGTCAGTGACAAGTCCACCAGGCAGTCAGATTTTATCAATTGCATTCACAGTAATCCTTGAACTTGCTTTGTAACACACCACATCGCAGTCGGGTTATGCTTACAATTCGTCACTCAGAGGGAAACAGACGGAGATCGCTATTGTGGTTAGTCGCTAACGCCACAGTCCCCTGTCAGTAACACATGAGAAAACACAGACCGACACCACAACATGTGAGCCACGTTAGCGTGTTACCAAAAACACCTATGAGTTCTATCGCTAGAGGAGACATCACGTGGTTCCTCGTGGGAGGAGAGCACTGCCATCTTGGTGAGGTCAAGTCACTGCTGCAGTGCATGCATGTGAACACATTTTTTGCAAAATGCCACTTCATTGTGCGGGTTTCAACTGCCAAAATCAGAGAAATTAGTCCATCGAGGAGGAAGGCATAACATTTCACAGGTAAATATTATCATTTTTTTCTTTTAATGCTGCAGGGCTATTATCAACATGCTGCATGATGTACATATAATTTTCTGTCAACATTAATGTAAACTTTATTTAGTTAAACTATATACAGTATACTAGACTAGGCTATTATAAAATATAGATTTATACATTTAACTCAGTGACTGAACTTTTTTGCAGGTTTCAATGGATTCAGACTAGAAGGAAAAAAGTGGGCCTTAGCAATAAAAAGAGCTAACCCAGATGGATCACTGTGGTACCAACTAGTAATACAGTCCGACTATGTTCAAAAAAATTTATGGAATCAGATTTTGATAAGACTGGTCAGACTGTTGGCTTGAAACCCAACACCATAGCATCTGTGTTACACAAATTGATCACGGACATGAATCAGTAAATTTATTGTTTTTCTTTTTTTTTTTAATATGGTAAATCTATTGTTAAGTTTTGGACTTTTTGTTGACTTGTTATTTATTTATTTATTTATTTATTTATTTATTTATTATTATCATTTTTGACTTATTATTTATTTATTGTTATTATTTATAATTTTATTGACTTACTATTGATTTATTCTATATTATTATTATTGTTATTATTATTATTATTATTATTATTGTTGACTTATTGTTGGGCTTTTCTAAATAATTAAAATTACATGTCAAAGAGGTCTAAAACTTCTAAATGTTTAAAAAATTATTTTTAAAAATTCTTTGTAATAATATTTTATTCAAGAAGTCCCCAACTATGCAGGTTTAATTAAAAGTTTGAGCTTTAAGGCTTTTATTTGTTAGAAGTCCTGCAACTATGCATGTTTAATTAAAGTTTGAGCTTTTAAGGCTGACAGTTTCTCCTATTTAACAACAACAAATGATGTATCTATATATATTATAAAAAAGCTACTTAGATGCCACCATAGGCTATAAAAGCAATGTCATGTGGGCGCTGCCGACCTCACCAAGATGGCGTCGCGCTCCGCCACCGGTGGCCAGGCTTCTCAAGCGGGTGTGTCTCCTCTAGCGATATAACTCGTTGAAAAACGCCTAACAATGTTTGCAACTCTTAAAAAAAATACAGACTGAAGTTTGGACTGAGTACAGTGTATCTCTCAAAAATCTAACCCTAACCCTAACATCAGTAAACACAACCAGAAGGAATCCATATAAGTTCAACTCCTCCTTTCTGTAGCAGACCACATTTTCTTTATGTAATCCTCCTTAGATTTCAAGAAAAAAGGCTCAGCTGGGTTTTTCATGACCCTGGTGCCCCTCAGAGGCTCTGACAGAGCCTTCTGTATGTTTATGAAGTTTACTTGGTAAGACACACCGTATAACTGAACCAGCACAAACCCCTCAGAGGAACATTTTGTGTGAATTAGAGATGTTTTTCAAATCGGTTTTGTCCTCATAAACTGTTCTGCGGGGAAGTCAGTGAAGCAGTAAAAGCAGCTTCTATATTTCTAAATCACTTTCCTCACTTAAGCTTGTCGACATTTTGGTTTTGGCTCACTTTCATGTGAGATTTAAACTGATTTGGCTTCCTTTCTGTCTCCAGTCTTTGCAGCTTTTTCAAAGTCTAATTGTGTTTTTCATCTCTGGTTTGTGTTTGCCGATCTCCCCTTTGTTCTAGATTTCTTTCACCCTACAAACCTTCAAAAGGCCTCAGCAGATTGTGGATCAGGACTCAATTTGGGAACAAAACTGATGCTCATCTCTGGGTCTTGGTTCTAAAGCAGCTGCTCCCTTCTTCCCCTCACCCCGCCTTTCTTCTTTTTGCGGCACCTTGTTGTTAAAACGGGGCCAAATGTACGCAGGCTTTGCTCTAGAAGAAGCTATGAGGGCATTTCCTCAGGGAGTAAAGTGGCACCAGCATGTCCTACATGCTGGGGGTTTGCTTCTGCTGCAGCAATGGCCACAGACGGTTTCCATCCCAGCTTCATTCCCGGGTCTGGATTCTGTTTTCTGGATTCTGTCACCAACACAACTCTGTTTAAGCCACCGAGAAAGATCTGATGTTCAAAGTCACTACCGCCAGCATCAATGTTGGTGAAGTGTCGGTTCTGTCCTCACACGTTTGCATTGTTTAACTCCTCTGCAGAGGGAAAGCAGGTGGCAACACATCAAACATGTTTAGAAGAGTAGAAATGCTGTATGAGTCATCATGCTGAGAGCAAAGAGCACTAGATCAGGGTTCCTGCATAGGAGGTGCTGATTTCCCTGCAGTGGGGGAACATTCATTCCACTCCCCTTAGAGGCATTGTCGTGTGTCGCTTCACCTCGTCTTCGCATCAACACTGGCCTCTCGCGGAAAGATATGTCCCATCGGTTTTGAATTCTGCTCACGCCTCCTTTTCCAGGAGGAGAGCGCTCTGAAACCCGAAGAGCCGGGCCCGCAGTCAAGATTTGGACTGAGCACAGAGGACTTGCAAAGTACATCCACACAGGTCAGAACCTCACCTTTTGACACATGTTTCTACCCAAAATGGCTCAACCTGCTTGTAGTTTCTCTTTTTGGGAAGATCCTGGTACTTTTGAGGACCCTTTCAGGAGAGGTTCTGGCTGTGAGGGGCCAGTCCTGAAATGGGACTGCCGACTGCTGAGCATTTTTCATAAACAACTGCTAAAAACTTGGAGAAGATGGTTCTCCACCTGTTCTAACTGCTTGTGTGCTGATTTAAAATGCAAAAAAAACAAAAAACATTGGAAAAACATGGTGCCTAGGGCTGGGTATCACCAATAATTTAATAATCAATTTGATTCTATTCAAATGTTTTCGATTCTTTCGATCTCCTCAATTCGTTTCTTTTGAATTTACACATTTAGAAATATTAGTATAGAAATCCATTAATAATCTATAGTTGTTTTGAAGATTTTCACATTAATCTGATAGAGTTTACATACTGTAAAATGTATTAGTGAAATAATAAACCAGTGAGATTGTTAGCACTCCTTCATGATTTCTCAGAAGGAGAAGCTCCAACAAAAACGTGCAGATCATTAACACTGTAAAGGCTCTAAATAAATGTTCTGCCTCTCCTGGAGGGTGTTTCAGTTTGACCACTAGGTGGAGCTGGCGCTATAGCTACAGCATTAGACTATTCCAGAAGATTTGAGCAAAAAACCACAAGCGGTTACTGTAAAAAATGCTTCCGTAAAAGAGTTCATGCCTGTGAGTCTACAAAGCTGTTCATTTAGTCTGCAATGTATGTTTAGGTCCAACGAGCGTTAGCATTAGCCGTCCTATGGGAAATCATCTTCAAATTCATCTTCTTAACCGTTTTGTCCCTTTTGTGGTCATGGGGCTGCTGGAGCCTATCCTGGCCACTTGTGGGTGAAGGCAGGGGACATCCTGGACAGCTCGTCAGTCGGTCGCAGGGCCACAATCACACACACTCACATTCACACCGATGCACAATTAGGGTCACCAATTAACCTATGAAGCATGTTTTTGGACGGTGGGAGGAAGCCGGAGTCCCTGGAGAAAACCCATGCAGCCACTGTACATGTATCAGAGCCTATTAGTAATGTTCCATGAACCTGCCGTCAATATTTTGCAAAATTTCTAGCAGTTTACAGTTGTTCAAAGCTTGATCTCGCCAATTTTCACAAAATCTTGTGAGAGTAGCGTTAGGTCAAAGGAAAGACATAAAAGAGTCATCTCTATTTTATCGATTATTAAGCTTGGATCAATTCAGATCAATTAATCGGTTTTATCAACCCAGCCCTAGTGGTTCTCTCTAAAAAAAGAAATGTGTCAAAACTTTTTTTAATAAAAATATCTACCAATAGGATAAAAACCTGGTGACTTCTAGAAATGTTCACTTCCAAACTGAGAAAGTCCTGCATTTTGTGGTACATCACAAATTAGTGGCGAATGGCGTGAAGGGGTACTGTAGTGTGGAAAGGATAAGGGGCATGAGGGCAGTTCTGCATCTCTGGGCTCCAGCAGCATCTTCTCCATTTGAAGGTAAACTAACCAAACATTAAATGAACCTAACACCGTTTCTCTTTGTGCTTTTCTTCTTCATGTCTATTTCAGGACGTTTCTGGGACGTGTCACAGCCAGGCACCACAAAAGCCAGTTCGCAGGAAATACCATGCAGAAAGCCAAGACTCTGAGGGCATCCCCCCACCTGCCGTGCCGTTCCCCCTCCAGGACAAGCCGGTTCAGAAGTGAGTCCAACACTTGTAGCCTGATTCTTTTCTGATTCTGTCTTCAGTAGCTGAAGCTGCAACAGCGGGTCAGTCCGAGGAAATCTGGGTGTTTGATGACTTGCTTCAGTCCCATTGAAAGCGGGAGGTCGTTCGCCTCCGGAGGCTTGGCGCTTTTTTGTCCTCAAAGGCAGGACTTTGGTTGAATCCGAAACAGAACAGTGGAAACTTAAATGTGAAAAAACTTAAATGTGACCAACCTAAACCTGTGGTTAACAAATCAATCTTTCATCACACAATGTGTTTTATTCAGCTCCTTTTGATTTTCTTATAAAAATAAACACCTCATACAACAAAGAATGAGGGAATTAGCTCTAATAGAGATATGGCTTAACTTGATCCAAAAAAAACAAAAAACAACAGAATCGTCGGTTTGTAATCACTAATTATAATAATAATAATCCATTTTATTTAAAGCGCCTTTCGTGAAACTCAAGGACACTGTACACACAAAGGTTAAAAATAGACGTTAAAAGCACAATAAATATAAATATAAAAGACAAGAATCGAAAGTGAATCAAGATGGGAAGGCAGAAATAAACAGATGAGTTTTGAGTTTTGATCTGAATGTTGGTAGAGAGTCTATGTTACGGAGGTCAGGAGGGAGGGAATTCCAGAGTTTGACCACCATGCTTCCCATGGTGACTTGATTGCATTTAATTTGAAACTGAAGGACTTTCATTTATAGAAGAAATCCTTTAGCAAGTTTAAACATATTTACACATATAGGCAGTTCAATCTGCTTTTAGGCAAGGCAAGTTTATTTGTATAGCACAATTTGTACACAAAGTAATTCAAGGTGCTTCACAAAACAGAAAAATGCATTAAAATCACAATACATCAAAGAAATAATCAACATAAAATTTACTTTAAAAGAAAAGAAAAAATTTGACAATTTATTTAAAAATAAAGGAAGGAAAGGAAAGAAAAGTGCAGATAGGACCTTTCAGTCATATACACGGCTAAACAGAAATGTTTTAAGTCTAGATTTGAACATGAACACAGAAGAGGCCTGTCTTACGCCTTCAGGGAGGCTGTTCCAGATTTTAGCTGCAGAATATTGAAACGCTGATTCCCCTTGTTTAGTCCTGACTCTGGGAATCAACAGGAGGCCGGTCCCTGAGGTCCTCAGAGTACGAGATGGTTCATATGGCACTAACATGTCAGAGATGTACTTTGGTGCTCGGCCATGGAGAGACTTGTAACCAAGCAGAGCTGCTTTGAAGTCTATTCTTTGAGGTACAGGGAGCCAGTGCAGAGACCTGAGCACAGGACTAATGTGATCATACTTCCTGGTTCTGGTCAGGACTCGAGCAGCAGCATTCTGGATGTACTGAAGCTGTTTTACAGCTCGTTTGGAGAGGCCGGTGAGCAGGCCGTTACAGTAGTCTAACCTACTGGAGACAAATGCATGAATACGTATCTCCAGGTCTGGCTTTGACATTATGTTTTTGATTTTGGCAATGTTTTTCAGATGGTAAAATGCCGCTGATGTTACTGACTTGATATGGCTGTTAAAGTTCAGGTCAGAGTCCATGATTACCCCTAGATTTCTGACTTGATTTGAGGGTTTAAGAGACAGAGAATGAAGGTAGCTGCTGACACTTTCTCTTTGTTTCTGTGGGCCAAAAATAATAACTTCGGTCTTGTTTGAGTTGACTTTTAGTAAAACAATTATGCTTTTAGATCCGCTGTCTAAAAACTTGCTTTAAATGCTTAATTAGATAGCTTTATAAACGTATAACTTAACATATAATTTCATGCATTAATTATTTAGCAGAGTTTTACATATTCAAAGTAATGCAGATTTCTTTCATTATATTTATCAATTCATCATGAACTATTTTACATGAACAAAAGCCACCAAAGTAATGCATTTATTTGAGCAATAAAGAACAAATCCATAAAATGTCTATGAAAAACAAACACGACCATAACTTTATTATAAAAGAAAAGGTTAAAAAAAAAGCTAAAGGCTAGATTCTGCTGCTCACAAACTTTACAGGAACCTTTTGACATGTCAGTATTGTCATTTGATAGTTGAGGAATAACTGACTGTTGAATACATGGAAGTATTTAAAAATTCCTTTCATGGCTGCAGAGTTCTATTTGGAAAGAGTCCTTATAGTCTGTGAATGTTCCCTCGTTTAAAAAACTGTTGGTTCTAGTTTGCGTTTGCTGCACGTTCTGGACAGAAAGCAGCAAACTGGATCCTATTTTGAGTCCAACTTAAAGAAAAACAATAAATAAAGCTAAACCACTGTTGTTCATTTGTTCAGCTCTTTGGATTCTTTGGGATGTGTGCGTGTTCCGATGCAGTTTGGAAAATGAGGCGTTCTGATGCTGTCTTGGGGATTGATTAGCAGACCTTTGAGTCAGCTTGAAAACCCCATGAAACCTGAACAGAAAGGGGGATTCAGCCGACATCAAGGCACGCACTAATTCACCATAATGACTCTAGCATGTGTGGGTCCGTCTCCTCTCGGAGCAGACGGACGGCTCGCTGAAACTATCTGAGCAGTAAACAGGGACCATCAATAACCACTGAGGCTCCGGAGCGAAGGCGGCCCTCTGTTGACCGATCTTTTGGAGGAGCACGCACGTTTCATCTGCTGATTCTTCTGATTCTTCGTCAGGCTGCAGTCCAAGCAGAAGAGGACGATCCAGATGGCGATCCGTAAGAACAGGGAGACCAACGCCGTCCTGACTCGCCTGAACAGTGAGCTGCAACAGCAACTTAAGGTAAGGGGACTCTTTGATTTTTGGATCAGCAGAACATTTTCCTGTAAGACTGGGTTTATTTGGGTTAGCTTCTTCATTCTTTGCTCTCTCTGGAAAACCAGGATGGGAATAACAGACCTACAGACCTTAGAGGTTGTACGTTTGACCCCTTAAGGCCTGATGCAACTTTAGATCATCTAGGTTCCCACGCTGAGGGGGGAGTCGCCCCGACCTGAACCTCTGTCACAGCAAACTACAGTATTCTGCGGCTCAACAAAAGTGTGCTCCTGTTCGTGGGGGAATTTGAGCTCGGCTCGTTTGCAAATGACAGAAAAACCTTTCTTTCACCGCTTCGACTTAGTGAAAAGCTTCGAGCTCAGGCGTGTGTCCCCCCCCCCGCCATCACTCAGAGCTGAACTAATGACAGAGACTGGGCTGTTTACGTTGCAGATCTGCCTGTGGCACACTCACTCACATTACCAACACATGCTGCATGCCTGTCATTCTGCTTGTACGTAATCTTTCACGCTCACGTGGAACGCCTTTAATGTTGTCATGCAACGCAGGCTGCACCACAAAAAAAACAACAACAACACTTTTCTCCAGTTTGACCAACTCTGGTTTCACTGGAGGGGATTATTTTAATATATTTTTTTCTTCTTCTGTTGGAAAAAATGTCAACTGGGATGATTTAGATTCACTTCATCCCCTCAAAGCATCTGTGGAATTCTGCAAAGACCGGCATACGTGTATTTATATAGACTGACATACCAAGCAGCCACTACCACTCACAACTGCTGTCGTCAGCTACAACTGAGAGGGTCCAGATCCTTCAATGGATGTGTAAAAATCCATCTGATTACAGCTTCGTGTACCATCTTAGTTGTTGTTTGAAATTGTATGCACATAAAGATCAGTTCACGCTGAAGAAGCAGACTCCTCCTCTGAAGCTCTGGTCAAACCGGCCGATGAAAAAGCAGGAAACGCTTTCTTCAATTCTTTCTTCAGGTCATTTTTTTTATGGGACCTCGAAAATAATGAAGGCTTTTGTGCTGAAGGAAGGTTTTACCCTCAATCCCACTCAGCTGGAATCCAGCTAATCTGACGGCTGGATTGTCAGGGGGCCCAAATCACGATGAGACTAGTTTCAACCCATGGAGCTGACCCTGTGACCTCTCCACCTCTTCTAGGACAAATTACAGGTTTTAGTGGACACAGTGAGAATTTTCAGTTGTTTGTAGCCTCTGGCAGCACTCTGTTCCTGAACGCTGTCTCTCTGGCAAACAAACAACGTACTGGCATCTCTGCCTCAGACTGCAGCAATCATGCTTTCCTCTGTTCTCCTGCAGGTGGTTCACCAGGAGAGGGTCACCTTGGAGACCCAGCTGGAGCTCCTGCGGCCCCTGGCCTCCACGTGACCGCGCCCCGAGTCTGAGCAGACTGTTTTAAAGACTAACGTTCGAGCCCTGAGTAGCCAGTATTTCACGCGTGTTAAAGGGCTGATAATGACCCGACAGGCTGGGATGTAGCCGAGCTTCTGCTCCACGTTTCTATGCTAGTGCTAACTCCCTCCAGGATTCAACCACAGAGCTATTCATTTGTGTGTTTTCTAAAATCATCAAGTTTTCATAGTGACCTATTTCTGTCAGTTCTTTCATCTAAATTTTGAACTAGTACTGTCACATTTTACTCAGAATACCGTAAACCTGGTGAAGGTTTATGGCCTGTGAAGGAGTCCCACTCTGATCGTGTTGTTTGATGATGTTTCCAAAGTGTTTCCAGTGGTCTTTTAATTATGATTTAGCCAAAATCCAAAGTTCTGTATAGTTTTCTAGGACATAGTTTCTGCAGAGCAGCGTTCATCAGAACCTCTGAGTTGTGGGCAGGACCATGATTGCGACAGAGTAAGCCCGCCCTCATTTCCAGTCATCCATCTGTTTACACGCTCTCCCACTATCTTACAGCTCCTCGCAAACCCAATCTAACATTAGCGATGCAACAAAAATGGCGGGTTATATGGCAGCTATTCGGGCGTGCACTTCTGATCCAGATTCCAGCTCAGACGAGGAAAACAAAGACGTCCGTAGATCTCTTTGTCTGCAAGTGAATGTATCAGAATGGAGCAGAGCAGGGAGCTTGTGGCAAGCTCTTTTTCAAACTGCATTTTTTTTTCGTCTCCTCCTGGGTAATTTAAGCTTCATTTTCTTTCTATATGTCCTCCATCATGAGAAAAAGGCCACAAGAACACGTTAAAAACACCAAAAACACAATTTTATTAGAATGGATCTTTAAGATGTCCTGAAGTGAAGGTGCTACTGATTCCTCTTTGTGCTAAAAAAAACCAAGAAAAATTGCACATTGGGAGTGTTCAACAGCGATAAAGGTGTAGATCCAGACAGATTTGGCCTCAACAGAACACTCTCTGAAACGCTGTTTGAAATCAGTTTTCACTTTACACCAAATTTCCTTATTTTGCTTTTTCAAACAAAAGAAAAAAAGTGTCTGGTTTTATTCCATTTTGTTCATGTTCATTATGAAAACTCTTTGCACCAGCAGGATTTTACAACCGAGTAACAGAGAAGCACAGAACAGTTTCAGTCCACCGACATGCAGGTTTGACCTTTGGTGCCGCTGAGGATAATCTGTAGACCACTGTCAATTGATGGAACCAAGTGGTTGAAATCTATGGAAGCATGAATGATACTGCATGGAAGTTTAAGTGACATGAACAACAGGGTGTGAGTTACCCTGAAATGATGCACGTCGCAGAACTGCAATGTGAGCAAATCAATAAAATGATTTATTTTTACCTCTGGAGTTATTCTTTCTTCTTCGGAAAGGTGGGATTGGGTTTTTGTTTTGGATGTTTTAGTAACCAGATTTTATAGAAATCTGTAAAGTAGTTGTTAATCTTTAGCTATTATGGTGAAATGGATGTCTTTAGCTGAGTTTGGGGGTTTAGGACTACATGTGAACTCCTGCCCTTCTTTAGAAAATGGCTTCTATGTTGCCCCATTCTCAAAAAATGTTACCCACATCACTACTGTGACACCTGTTATCCACAGAAAAGTGTGATCACTGGACAACAGTCTCTGGAGTTATACTTTAGTCACATGCACCTGTACAGGGGTTGACCCGTCCCAGTGCTGCAGGTTTCTGGGTTGTTTGGGCCCATTAAGAGTCACAGAGAGGAGTATATTAAAGGCAGTGCAGGTGTATCTTGCAGTTCCCTTAAGGCTAGTACAGCCAACCTAAGGGATGCCATAAAAGTTGAATGTACCCTTGTGATGCGTGTGGTAAGTGTATTGGTAAGTGTGTATAAGTTGCATGGACTTCTGACTGACGATGTTGTCGTACTGTGCCCTTACACCACATTTTAGTCATTATTAAGGTGTGTGCATTGGCTCCTTAACACGTGACAAAGGTTGCATCCATGGGGTGTACACTGTGCAACAACAACCTTAAAATTTGCTCATTTTCTTGTCCTCAGACAGGCTATATCCCCCCATAAAGCCTGTACTGACCGCAATTACTTCAAAAACACAAAAGGGACAGATCAAGGAGGGCATAAAAGAAGCAGAACAATGGAAAAAGAAGAGCAGGCCTCACTTAATGTGGTTCAGGTCAGAGTTCATGATTCAACAGTCAGCAAGAGACACTTTTGGACAAAAACTGATCCAAGCAGAGAGACACTAGTTGCTTCTTCATCACACATATGTGCAAAACTTTATCGAAATTCTAGAATTGTTGAAAAACCCAATTTTACAATTATACTGTTTCCATTCAGTCCTAATTATGCAAATAAACCCGATTAGTCATTCAAAAACATGGCGACGGATGTGAACGATAATTTGATTTCCAGCAGATACATTCAAATTTCTGCCATCTGCTCATCATCAATCAAAGGAGATGTCGGAGTCTTGTTCAGGCCGTGGAGCGGCGAGCTCCTTACACGTGGGTGCGGCTATGAGTGAAGCCTTTCTGGGAAATGGTGGTTGAGGGTTTTACAGAGGATATGTGAATCCAACAATTACACACGACACACTCAACTTATGATGTCCGACATCATGCGGAGCCTGCTGTGCAGCACCCAAGACGGACAGTTCCTATTAATCATCACTATCTGACTCATTGAATTAGAAAAAAATATTTCCATTGCAGTTTTACGAAAAATGTCCATTTCGATGTGCCTCAAAAACCACCTCCCCCTTAAGGACAAAACTTTTTTTTTTCCATAAATGTGAGTTGTCTTGAAACTGTCGTGTTTCCGTTAGTCTCATTTATCATTGCAAATCCAAATTGCTCTATTTCATGGCCAATTGAAACGCAGCTACTGTTGTGCACGAAGAACAAGACTCGTCTCACATTTGACAAAAGGGATTATCCTCTAAACTTTAAAAAAAGTGTAACGGACGAGACGCAACACGTTTGGAACATCAAAATCCCAAAAATGTTTTCATAGAACATCGCTGTAACAACCAAACACGGTGGTGGTGGTATGATGGTCTGCATGGCCTGGTTTTATAAAATTGATGAAACCTTGAATTCACAGATCTATCAGAACATCCTGAACAATGATACAAACACATGTGAACAAGGTGCCATTCAATTACAATTATTCAATAAAAAATAAAAGCTTTAAAATATCTACATTTAAAAAAAAATCTCCATAACATTAATTTTATTTACACAAAGTTGTTTAAAACATTTTTAAAATGCAGGTTTATTTAATAGTTGAAACAAAAAATGTCATTTGGCTTAGTATAAAGTAGCAGAAACCATATCTTTTCGAAGAAAAAGCTAAATCGCGCTGAAACAAAAGAGTTTTTATAAAAAGCAGATGAAGTTGTGTTCACATATTCAAGCAGGGATTAAAGCGGCTGCAGCCGTAATCCTCTGGCCGTCCCCAAGCAGCTGTGCTTTCTGCAGCACAGACACAACAGCAAGGGTCAAGCAGATCTCTGCTGATGGCTGAAATCCCAGACCTCTGCTGATGCCCTCCCCCCAAAATATCCGCCGGCACACTTGGCTCTCATTTGAGACAGACATTTGTGGTGCTGCTCTATAATTAAGCTCCATCTATTTTTTGTCTTCTCATGTCCAGCAAAGACTACAATCTATCCTGATACATCCAACATTTTCACTAGCATTTTTTTCAGATGCTATTTATGGCAGTCAGGCTCTCAGATTTTGATTCAGCAGCTGAATATTTTATCGGCTGTGTTTGTGGTCATCGTTTTAGGAGTGGAAAGTGGGTTGATGCTGCAAACACAAGGAGGATTCTTCAGGTAAAAATAATATCTGGTAAACAAAAAATGCACGCAGTAGACTTTTATTATCTCCAAAAATATACTTAGCAAAGTTCACATAGTGTTGCTTATATTTATGAACTGCTGCACAGCGGTTCACAGCAAAAAGACCCTGGTTCGGATCTCAGCTGGGTTCTTTCTGTGTGGAGTTTGCATCTTCTCCCCATGCATGTGTGGATTTTCTCCAGGAACTCCATTTTCCTCCCACAGTCCCAAAACATGCTACATAGGTTAATTAGTGACCTTAAATCACATGTGTCAAACTCAAACCCCGCAGGCCAAATGTGGCCCACATTATCATCTTATGTGGCCCGCGAGAGCATAAAGGTTTTTAAATTCGTAAAAGAAAACTTTTTTTTCATTGATTACATATTATTAATGTGTAGCTGCTGTTGTAATTATTCAGTGATTGCAGGTCTTATGTGTGTGTGCAGACAAACTGTTGTCATCAGACCATCAGTTGGATGCAAGGCTGTGTGCAGCATTTTTTAGTAAAATGTTACACGTGTAATACATGTTCTTTCTAGCTCAGTTTATGTTATTTTTCTTTATTCACTTGGACAGTTTGATCCCTCATTAATGGAGTTATGTGGGTTTTAATAAGAATTTAAAAGGATTTATGCTAAAGTAACGAGCAAACATATGTGTTCTGTGCAACTGTTATTGTCACTTTAAATAGTTATAATAAATAAATAATGAGTTATTTAACATTAAGGAGTAGTAACATTTAATTTTCACTACATTTAGTAACATTTATAAGTTATTTCTGCCCCTATGAGGACAACCACTATGCTGATGTGGCCCTCTGTGAAAATGAGTTTGACACCGCTGCTCTAAATTGTCCCTAAGTGTGCATTTGAGTGTGTGTCCCTGCAACAGACTGGCAACCTGTTTAAGGTGTAGCCTGCCTTCACCCAGTAGTAGTTGAGATAGGCTCCAGCAACCACACACCCCCAAAAGGGATGCAGCAGGTTTTGAAGAGGGATGTGTCGCGGGCTTCTGTCAAGAAGTCCGGGAAAAACAGGAAAACAAAAACTGGTAGGCGCGCCAGGAGAGATTTCATTGGGCTTTTCCCCATTTTAGTAGAGTCTTTTGGACATACAAAAAATAAAGCAGGGATGAGGGCAAAAACAACGTAAATATTTGTCTGACTTCAGATCACTTCACCTTCCTTGAGCATTGGCTTCAAACTATCACTCCTTCTGCCATTGTGAGAATGAGGTGCCTCCTTATAAACCTCTTTTTTCCACTCCTACCTAAATAGGCATTCTACTCAGAAGAAACATTTATTTTCATATTTCATTTAACAGTATATTTCACATTTATTTCAACCACAATTAATTCCCCTAAACTATACCATGGAAATTCAAGAAACAAAACCAAACGGGTTTAATTGGAAACAGCTGTGTCAAAGACTGACAACATTATATAAACAGAAAAAAACACAAATCCTTGGCTTTGGGTGTCAATGAAGGGGGGCGTGGCTAAGACGCCGCTGCTGCCGTTTATAAACTTTAGTATGTCCGTGTATGGTGAAAACTATTGATGGCCAAGTGTGTACCCGAGGTCTAAACTGTGAAAAATAAAGGGAAATTCGTAAGAAATTATGGTTTCACAACAGAAAAGTTTGTTTACCCAAATTATAAAGTACAATCTGCTAAAGTTACATCAGACAAGCTAAAAAACAATTGAATTGTCATTAAAACAGGTGCGGTAGTGTTTGTCACAAGAAAAAGCATCACATTATGAGGTTTAAGTTATGTCAGAGAAAGATTCCCCGTACCATGATAGTACCACCTAAATTCTGCTCCCTGAGAAACATTAAGAAAGCTGCCGTGTCAGAGACACGCTCCCAGACAACAGCGGGATATTTGTGATTCCTTGTTCCCACAAACCAATATTTGATCTAGTCCGGTGAGTTTTAGTGTCTGCCATGTCCCCTCACTATCTCCTCCCACAATGCTTCATCGTATACACGTGTGGAGGAGGGTTTGCTTTGATGAAATGAGGAGACTTATCCAAGAGTCTTTACCCTCCAATCGTAAATAACACTTTAAAGTTGTTTTGCATTTCAGGATGACGGCTGCTCCTTATGTGGAAACGACTGCATGTGAGCCCCGAGTATCTCTAAGTACATGTCTGTTCAGTGTAATTGCCATCCAGCCTCTTCGTCTGTTATTATGTGTGTAATTATTACTATTATTTATGAGTATTAAATCTGATATTAAGAGATCCAGGACTCTTGGTTCAGAAATACTTAGTAACAGAGATGCTGCAGTTTGGTGAAACAAACTTAATCAAACCTGCATAAACTCCACAATGATGTCATCATTGCATTGCAAAGCCTTCACACAGCAAAGATCACCAGCTTGCATCTGTCCAAGTTTGTCTCTTTGTAGCAGCAGCATTACTCAAAGATGACGGCATACGGCGTCCCCCTTTTGTCCTCGGCACGGCTTTGCAAAGGTTGCACTTCTGCTGTGGACGTTGGATGGGCAACAGGATGAGCCGTCAGGCCGCTGCTCTGTGTGCTCTGGCTGCCGGGATTTAACTAAACACTCATTCAGCAAATGTGAATGAAGTGTAGTTCAGGCTGTCACACCCACGCCCAGATGGGACAGCAAACACTGACCGGAGCAGAGACACCACACAGTCAGAGAGGAAGCCTTTACACCGTGTTGAATTTTTCTATTTTGAATGTTTGACTTTGGATTGCTTTTCATCTTTACATTTTCACATGCAGTTCCAATATTTTTATTTTGTTTATATATTCATTTTTTTCCTGTAAATATTTTTTTATATAAGAAATTAAAATTGTGTTTGTGGTCGGCCCCACCAACCCGTGGGGCCCTTCAGTCGTTGCTCATGACCGGAAAGAGTCCAGATCCATGGAGTTCCGAGCAATCCACTCCGGGTCTTGCAGGAGTCGGATTTTTAAAAACCACCTCTCCTTTGGAGCAGAGAAAAGCAGAGCAGCAGCGGGGCGGCAGATGACCCGGCGCAGCAGCGAGGCGCACCACAGCCCTCTAACAAATGAAAGGATGGGGGGCTTCAGCAGCAGCTGAGCGCACGGAGCCACACGCTGGGGCCTGAGGGGACACTTTCTGCTCACTCCGGCGGACTTTCACTGGATTTATTCCTCACTTCACAACAACATGCCATTTGCCAAACGAGTGGTGGAGCCGCAGTTTCTGTGCCGGTATCAAGTCCCAAATGAAGAGGGTCTGGTTTTCGAGGATCTGGTCTCCATCAGTAACGTGGCTCTGTCTCGGACCCTGCGGCAGCTGTCTGACTTGGCCAAACATGCCTGCTCCATTTTCCAGGAGCTGGAGGTCGAGCTCACCTCCACCAGGCAGCGGCTGGGCGGGCTGCACGGCAGGCTCAGCCTGCTCCAGCAAACCTGCTCCGGGCTGGACCCCAAAGAGGAGGCAGTGCGTAAGTACCGGGACCTCACTTCCTCACAGACACGAGCCGCTGCGCGCGCGCACGTTTCTTCAAAAAGTGTATGAGAAGGTTTGGTATAATGGAAACTTTCTGTTGATGAGGGGTGGGACAGACTGTCTGTGTGCGCATCCAGCAGCTCAGCTGTTATAACACAACAACAAACTGTAGTTCAGGCTGTTTGTTTGGAGTAACGTTGCTATGACGCGCTTTAGGCGCACGAGGAGCGCGTTATCCAAGACTCATGAGGTCAGGCGTCCCCGCGTGAGCGCAGCTTTCCCAATTTACGAGAATAAGTAAGCTGCCCCCCTTCCCCAGTCCCAATTCACCCTGATTCACCTGGGTCTGCACGGACCAGGCTCCCTCTGGTCGGGTCCATCATGGGAGGGTGGTGTCATCAGATGGGTGTAGCCTTTTTTCCCCCGTTGATGCAGCTGTCTTTATTCATCAAGCCGCTGTGCTTGATAATGCTGTGCTGAATTATGAATGAAGAAGCCTCTGATGCATGCAGAAATATGGTCGCACGAGGCCGCCCAGGACGTCCTGCATGCAGGGTCACCAGTTCAAACCCCTTTGTCTTAAAACCCTTGATTGTTTTAAATTATGCTTTTGAAATGAATGGTGTCTCTCTCATCTGAATGACAATCTGTGTAAATGGAGCTGCCTGAGGCATGGGGTTCTGTGTGTGTGTGTGGGGGGGGGGGGGGGGGGCAGGACCACTGCAACTTTTTATTTGTCATCTTAAAAAATGCAGATGCAGATGCTGACCTTTGCTAAGGTATTACTAGGTCTGTCCCCTGTGTGCACCCTTCTGGTTCCAGTTTGAATGCATCAGAATTGGGATGTGAAATCTGCATGTAAGCAAGTTTTAAAACCTAGGAGAATTGTGAATCAGTTTTATAGCAGCACTTTTTTTTTACAGCACGTTGGTGCGTTATAGTTGACACTCACACGTGTTCCTGCATGGAAGAGAACTAGATTTTGAGCAATCCAAAGACAAATGTAGTATCCTGAACCTCTGTGTTTCTCACACACTGCAGCTCAGAAGCAGGCAGGCGCCTGGCATATGTTCCTGGGCTCTGTGTTTGGACAGCTCTCTCCTGACACCCCATCAGTGCCGGCTCTGGCTGACCATCAGTGCCTTCCAGGCCGTGTGCTGCAGAGCCGTGCTCCAGCACTGGGTTTAGAATTACACAGGCCCAGTGTGGAAGGAGCGTTGCAATACTTGTGGCGGCAAGTGGCTCTCTGGCTTTTCTGGTCCAAGAGCACATGGCTGGCAGTTTGAGCGCATTCCTTAAAGCAGCAGACGGAGGGAAAACGGTGGTCTCACAGCGCTGGGCGAGTCCATACCAGCAGCAACTGGGGTGGACAAATTTACTCACCTCTCCATGAAGCACAGCACAGCTTTTTACACCAGTTTAAATCCATAATTCATTCTCTGTCGCTTTATAAACATTTAATAAAACAAGAAAACCAAAAATCACACTTTAATAATTGTCATATTTTTATTAAACTGTTGGTCAGCCTGATGTTAAAGACGCACTCCAATCATCTTTTGATCTATTTTCTGCTTAACAAATAGGATCTTTTTCAGGCTGCATTATTTTGTCTGCTTCTGCAAATTGAACAAAGAAATACTCAGAAATGCTATTTTAATTTTCTTAACATGTCCTCCGTCAGGAGAAAAATGCCACAAGAACATGTTAAAAACACCGTTTTCATTGGAGTGGATCTTTGCAGACAAGTCTGCATCAAAGTCTTATCTTTCAGATAATTCACTTCACCGATATTGCTGCTGGAGTAGACAAGTGTTTCTATTTTATTCTGAAAGGTTAACAATAAACCACAGAGTTGTGCAACAATTCTCCGGGACAGAGAGGAGGTCGTCTCGTGCGGCGCTGTGACCCGGTGGTTTGATCGGCGTGCATTTGGCCTCCCCGTTCTCCGGTCCAAACTGTCAGGAGTTACAGCAACAAATCCGGTTCAGCTGAAAAGCACATTAGCTCTTTCCCCGTCTGCATTTCATTGACCCACTCCGTCCATTACTGTGACTTTGATCTACTAAGTGAGACCCGCATTGACGAGCCAATGTGCACGCCATCGCAGGTCAATATGTGTCAGCGTTGGGAGCTTCCAGTTGAATGTCTGCTGTAGTGCTTCTGTTTTGAAATGAGGAAAGATGGAGTGATTTTCACAGAAACTCTGGCCCAGGAGCCCCTGCCTCTCTTCTCTTTCATTAGCAGAACTATAGGCATGCTTCTGCAGGTCCAGACATCCTGCTGTGAAATAGTCCCTCTGCTAATTATAGTGCAGATTTCAAAGATTCCTGCACCTACCCACCCCCCCTCTCCTCCCCTTCCCTCCCCATCCCCTCTCCAGACAACCTTGAAGCTGCACTGCTTTTCACACAGCTGAATCTTTCTGGTTCCAGTTTTTCTTCTGAGTTGGAGGCTGAAAGGAACCCGCTCTCTCATTACCTGTTTTCATCTCGACACCTCACCCCCCGACCTGCATGTGAAGTGGTTTCCGCTCAAACTTTGTGTCAAGCCGAGCATTCCAGAGCGCCAGGAAACCACAGCGCTGGCTTGTTTCTGAGACCTTGCACCCCACACATGCTCCCTAACACAGGAGCACAGTGCTGATGTCATTAGACGGGATGGGGGAAGGAACCAGAGGCTTGCATTTATTTATGAAAGGAAAAGTTTTTCGCTCAAATGAAGGACACTTGTGAGTTAGTTTTGTGGAGGAACCCCAGCCCTGAATCTCTGCCTTCTCCGGCTTAGTCTTCTGTGAGGACTCACGAGAAAACGATCTGGAACTGACGGCGTTTTTCTCACATGTTGGGTATGAGCGCTCCACACAGACACACCCCCTTATTAAATACATTTCCACAGCAGTCATTACTCTTTATGGAGTCCTGGTTGCCAAACGGGAGGACAATTAAAACCTCTTCTAAAGGAGAGCTGGTGGGGGGGGTGGGCAAAGTCATCCACCCGTGACCTGAAAAGCCTGCTGACCTCCCTGCACGCACCCACCCCTACACAAACCATCAACACGCACAAGAGCAAACACATCCGCCCACATTGTGTCTTTTTTTTTGTTCAGAGTGTCCAGTTAGAGCTGATTTAACAGTTTTCATAAATTCCTTTATTCCTAAAGGTTCTTAGATTCTGTTGACTCACTATGCTGCGCGAAAAAGAACCTGCGGACCGTTTGTCCAACTGTTTTTCAGCCAAATACTAAAACAAAGCTTTGTTTTCAAGCTTCACTTGTTTACCTGAGTTCAGCTTGAAGTCCCACGCCGATCATCCTTTTTGATTTGTTTTCAAATCGTTCCCAGTGGTCGTTTAATTATAATTATGCCGTTCTTGGCAAATAAAGAAAAACCTGTATTTTTTCAGGACATGGTTTCTGCAGAGCGGCAGTAGTTCATCACAAAATTACCTCTGAACTGTGGGGGAGATGGTTGGGGTGGAGTAAACCCACCAACCTAACATTATGGACCTAGTCGTCTGCAAGTGCATGTCTTAGAATGGAGCGGAGCAGCGTACTTTCAGCGCCACAAAAACGATCATTTTTCAAGCTGCATTCTTTTGTCTGCTCCTGATTCACAACAATTTCATCATCATCATCATTTATTTATTTATTTATAAAGCACCTTCCACCACCAGCCAAGGAGGCCCAAAGTGCTGGACACATGGAGAACGAAACATACAAGAATTAAAAGAAAAAAACCCAAATTAAGCATCGTAGAGACATAAATAGAATATAAAATAAAAAGCATAAAAGCATATTAAAACATTGTAAAGAGAAAAAAAGAAAAGAATAAAAAGCATGAAGCACATTTCTTTGATTAAAGAAATACTCAGAAATTCAATTTTAAGTTTAATTTACTTTATATAGTACAAAACAAAAGTTTGGACACACCTTCTCATTCAAATGAATGAGGTGAGTCCAAACTTTTGGTCTGTACTGCATATGTTCCTTTATCATGAGAAAAATGCCACAAGAGCCTGTTAAAAACCCCATTTGCATCGGGGTCATTCTTTAATTGATTGCAACACACATTTTACAACTCTTTATCGCATTCTTTTCCATGGCGACCTGGAGAAATATTGACAACCCGGAGGCTGTAAAACCTTTGTCGGCTGCTTTCTGTGTCACAGCCAGAAGCTTTTCCGGCCCTCCACACATTCAGACCATCGTTCCGAAATAAGAGATTCCACTCTGCTTCCGCTGCCACCACAAACACTGAGATCTAAGTGTTACGCAACAGCGTCAAGCCTGAGGCAAATATCTGGATCCTTAGAGAAGAAGAGAACGTCAGAGTTCTGCTGATTTTGGAGCGTGTGAAAGTCAGATCACTTTAAGATGACAGAGGAGGAAAAGGTTCTGCAGATTTAGATTTGGCAGATCTGCCTTTACATTAAAAAATACATACAGAGTGATGGTCTTTCTGCAGCTTTGCCTGATAATAACAATAAGAAAAATCATCCTTCTTAGAGTGGGACAGAGTTTAGCAGAGCCTCTGCCATGCAGGTGTTTAGACTGGGATCTGACAGGAATGTGAACTCCTCTCACCTCACCCCCATATGTTCACGCAGACCAGCCAGGTCGAGCCTTTAAAGTTAGAGGAGCTGTTTCCATCAATCATTTTGCCAGCACCCAAGCGATGCCAAAATAGGAAGCACCTGTTGGACAAAAGGCTCCATGGAAATTGTTATAGTTATTTTTTAAGAATATGAGACTAAAACAAAATTTCTAACATACAGGAAATATTTCCAAGCGACAATTTTGAGTTCAGACTATGTTTATTTAAAGTTAATAAATTTGCATCTGCTGGCCTCCAGTTTCTCGTGCACTAACATGTTCAATCCAAATTTACTTTCAGTTCAGCTCGTCTCCACTGAGCTCTTTCTTTTTAAAAGGTTTTCCAGGGATTTCTTTTTTTTCCAGAAAAAAACCCAATGCGTTCTCCTAAAATGAAAAAGAATTAAAGACCAGGAAAATATCCAATAAAATTTCTTAGATTAATCCAATAAAAAAAAATGTATAACATATTTTCCAGTGCCAAACAAAGCCTTGTTAGGAAGCCTGGGGGTTTCCAAAGAGTCTCACCATGAGTGAGTCTTAAAACTTTACATTTCACTGACATTTTTAGATTTATAACTTTTCTAAATGGATTACAACTTTCTGAAGTTAAATGTTAATAAACAAGCAAAAATCTCCTATTGGTGCCTGAAGATCAAACTTGCACTGAGGATAAAAAAGAACCGTAGATTACATAATTTCAGATTTTTTTAAATAACTAACTAATCTACCTTAGATAGTTCTTTCTTTGCCTCATAAAACGGGTTTCTATGTGTTCTCAAAGACCTGGAGGTTGCTGCATATTTAACTCCTGATGGATCGGGCATGTTCTGCCGGATAAGCCGTCCTCTGCTCTCCTGTCATTTCGGGGTCAACTCCCTTTCATGCTCTTATCTGCTTCCTGTACCATCTTCTTTGGCTCCTCGTGTCTCCGTGATTTGTGCCTCCAGTTCAAGTGGAAGAAAGCAGACCATAAACGCCTGTTGGAGACCTGTTGAACCGGCACCAGTGACCTGGATACAGAGGTCCACGAGTCAGACTTGCTTTGTTTTGTCCTGTGACGCCCAGACCTCTGAGTGAAGCGTTGCTTCCAGACATTCCTCAGAGTTAAATTATTGTACTGGACTTGTTTCTTGTACACCAGCAGTCCTGCTGCACGCTGTAAATAAAACATTTAACAAACACCTTATAGATGAAAATCAATTAAATCCACTGACATTTAAACTTTAATGTTTTTTAGGTAAACAAGTCTGCAATTAAGGAACTTATTTAGACAAACTGTAATAAAGCCACCCTGGGACAGACTGGCGACCTGTCCAGGATGTCCCCTGCCTTCGCCCGCAAGTGGCTGGGATAGGCTCCAGCAGCCCCGTGACCCCGAAAGGGACAAACGGGTTTAGAAGATGAATGAACGGTAATAAAGCCTAAAAAAAGTAAGTGAAAAAAACAAGTGAGAAAGTCACTAAATGTCATGTTTTTGTTACGGGGCTCTGCTTTAATCTGCCTCTGAGCTTCACTTGTTTACCTGAGCTGATGTCCCTGTGAGATCCACAAACAGTGGAGGTAAAACCCTGAGAACCCCCAAAAAACCTTTTTCAGATGAGTGTCACTGAGGTCCACACTTTCCTCCATCTTTTATTGCTCCTGAAGGGGATTTCCATTAGCAATCCGACATTTTAAATGAGTTTGTTTTAGCTGTTAACTTGTGAAAAAGTATCAAAACCAACCCCGATGAACCCCCCCCCCCCTAGGAGTGGAATTCCAGCGGACGCGCCATTTTTCGTTGTCGGCAGTATAGTTGCAGAGATCCCAATGCATTATGGTACATAGATTCCTATGATAAATGAAAGTCTTAAGGTATCACCGTAAATGGTTGTATTGATGGATTTAGTCGACATGTAATGTTGATGGAAGCTTATGCCAGCAACAAAAGCATGGCTTTTATTTATAAATATATGTGCATATATATATATATATAGATCTCAGAGGATCTGTGATCAATTTAGAACCTGCTTCTGTTCAGGTGACATTCTGCTTCAGGAAAACCTGACTTCGGACTTTCCTGGAGGGGGTGTTCTGCCACTTTCTTACACTGAGATACAGCCAGCCCCAGCTCCCAGTAGCCCCTCAGGGAGAAGCTTTTCACTTCTCAGCTGTCTGAATTAAACATTTACCGACCATCAATCAACCCGGAAATCAATTCTTTGTACTCTGAGTAAATCTCTTTGCTTTAATAATTTATGTCATTTGTTCGCACAGACTGTGGATTCAGTATTTGTTCATGAGGGAGCAGCTCTTTTCTTTCCAGCACCTCCCTGCCGTCACATGAGTCACCAGATGTGCCTTGGCTCAGTTTATATTATTCATCTGATTTTCTGTAAACTCCTTTTCTTTCGTTTTTACCAAGAGCTGCCGATCCCAGGAAGTGTCCGTGTCTGGTTTGCACAGCTTTTGTACTATACATTGGAGGAAGCAGGAAATTCCAGTTGATCATTTATCCATTTACGGCTTTCCTATGAAAAAAGAAAATCTGATTACTGATGCAAAGGTTTCCCGCTCTCCTGGGACTGGAAGGGGAACTTCCACTGAAATCTGAGTACAGGCTGCATGGGCTGAACATATTGTTGTGATGTAGAAGGTTTGGAAACGGTTAAACCTCTAGACTGCTTAGATTTTTACCATGGCAGTGGATTCAGGCTCTCCAGAGCAGAGTAACTCTGCCATAACCAGCTCCACTCAGTTTACCAAGCACTGCACAAGCCAAGAAACAGTCCAGTCCATCGGTTACGCAGCATCCGGTGGGGATGTGCTCTGCAACCTTTGATGGTGGTAGATGACAGAGTTATACCCTCCATAAAGCTGCTGACGGGCCTCTGGTTCTTTGCCCTGGTCGTCAACAGCAGACCCTGTCAGTTGCAGAGATGCTAACAACTATGCTCAGTTTTCATTAATACTTCAATCATTTACATTTACTTTGGGTTTTGGTTGCAGAGGACTGATGACTGCCCCCCTCCCTCCCCAGCTGAGGAGTGAAGGACTTTCAACCACCTGAAACCACTTAGACTGTTAGCCTATCGATCTCCTAACCATTAGAAGGAGGACTCCACGCTTTTTTCCTAGAGGCATATAAAACACCCGGATAAGACCACAGCATTTTTAGAACCGAGAAAGCATAGTGGTGTAGTGGTTAGCACTTTTGCCTCACAGCGAGAAGGTCACCCACGAGTGGGTTTTCTCCAGCTTCCTCCCCCAGTCCAAAAATATGCATCTTTGGTTAGGACTAGGCAAAATATTGGTTGTATCGATTAATTTGAATTTGACATTTAAAAAGATTTATTTGGAGGAAAATGTGGATTTATTTTTTACCCCGAGGACCATGCTGTCGTGGATTTCCGCTGTTTGGAGTAAGGCTTAGTCCGCCCGTCCCTCACAAGGCGGAGAGGTTAAGCTAGCAATGGGGAGCTTGTTCCTAAAAAGTAACAATTTCTTCAGTTCTATGTGACTGGTCTTTGACTTTAGACTTGGAGCAACAAACCACATACTGCAAAATCTTCTGTAAGGCTTAAGCTACTAAAAGTGGGAGTACCACGAATTTGCTTCAACCGTAAACAGAGGCACTCTGTCGAGCTTGTACTTACATGTGCTTCGAATTCAGGTCAACTCCCAAAAGATATGTTAAAACACAGGAGTTTTTGCTAAATATCTTTTGTCATTTCTTATTTTTGTTCAAGAAAAAAAAAGGCGGGGAAAAAAATCGATCGTAACTGGAAACTGTATGTGGTGTGAAAGACATTTTATTTTTAGGCCATATTGTTCAGTTCTATCTTAGGTCAAATGGTGACTTTAAATTGTCCGTAGGTGTTTTTGGATTGGTGACCCGTTCAGGGTGTACCCCACCTTCACCCAACAGTGACAACAACCCTGTGACTCCAAAATCTGACTGTTTTACTTTACTGCTTTGATGGAATTTACCTGGTTGAATGAGAATCTACACAGACGCATATTTCCAAGAATATTTCTGGGTCTGTAGGATGAACTGGTTCCAAAGAAACATAACGTGCAAACCTTTTTTCAAAAAGATGAATACCAATGAGTAAGGTGTATAAAGCCTTAGGTGATTAGCGAGGGATTTTCTAAATGTCTTAAAACTGCACAGTCGAGTATTTCCCTGGTTGGAACAGGATTTGCTGTCTGGGGCTTCAGAGTTTGTCTGTGCTGTCGGACCCAGAAGGAACAGATCTAGAAATAGCTTTTATGGCCAGTCGTTCATGGGAAAATGAGGCCTGTTGGGCGTTGCTCCATCGTAGGCTTTGTGGAGCCGATCGATCGTTCACGTTATTACTCGCTCCCTCAGGCTGAGCCTTAAAACTACAATGAGAAGACAGAAACAAGGAAGTACCCCGAAGGTGTGTTGTTTACACCTGAAAGCCCCATCTGTTGGTCGGACTGATAGAAAATGTCCTTTATTGGAGGCATGGAGTTTAGCATTCCTGCAGGAATACTTCTGAACTCGGTCCAAACTGCAGTGTTTGCTTGTGTTTTTCAGTGTCTGCATAACATTTTTCTATTCCTGCATGGGAATTTAAGATACGCCCATGTTCCCCAACATTAGTTCTTGGTTGAATATTTACTAAAGCCTCTTCCAGAGTTCCAGGCAATTTGTTCTCACGCGTTCTGAGAGCCATGTCCTGCTATGTTGGCATTGCAGATTCAACTACAGCCTTTCTAAAAGTTCCCTGGTTTGCATTTGCATTCAAACTTTTCCACATGTGTGGTGACATTGGCTTCTGCTCAAATGCTCACACCACTAAGTCCTCCATGTATTTTGCATGCAGTCACGCCTGTTTTTAGAGCTGCCATCCCATGTGTGAGCACGACCGAACTTCAGAGTTCCCACCGGCCAACAGATGGGAGTGAAGGGGAGGCCTTCCCAGTAAAGAACATAAACACAAGCACAGAAAGATGTCAGGCTTGGATGAAGACATTGAAGTCCTCGTGTGAATGAAGCAAGCATCCGGTCATCAGTGGCTGTCGTTCCTGCACAAAGCCCCATTTGGGGAAAGACCCAGGCAGGTCTCTTTGTGCAGGCTGACTGCACGCCAGCTGGTACGCTGCTAGGTTACCTCATTGATGGGCGTAACGTTGGGGCACACTTTTGAGTCTGGCAGACTCCCTTTTCACCCCAACGCAAGGCCGGCATCCCGGCTCTTCTGCGAGGAGTTTTGCTCAGCAGCCAATCAGCAGCAGACACCCGGTCACGAGGTCGGTTTAAACGAGCCTGTCAGGACAGAGTCTCCTCATTCTGTTGATGTCTGTTGCCTTGGCAACACTTTATGTAAGGGGAGTAATGTCAGTGGGACCCCGAGGCACATTAGTGACTTTTGATTGAAATACTTGCACTACATGTGTCCCTAAAGTGTTCTACTTTGCAGCTCTGTTTCTTCTCTATCAGGTTACAGGCCCCTGCAGCACCGGCCTGTCACACAACCGCTGATGCTGCCGTTCCCATCGGAAAGACATTATTTTTTTTGGGCAGATGAAGAAGTCTTGTTAGTTTGAACAGGGTGGACTTTCAGGTGGGAGAGTTTTCAGAAAGGTGGATCAAAGACCACTTCATTTTGATAGAAAAACACGTTGTAATGAAGAGCATATGTTGCCTGTGTCTGCACAGATCCAGGTTGCAGTCTTGGAGCTGGGATGAAGGAGGACATACACTGTGAAAAATAGCTGCTTTGTTATTCTGGGCTTTAAAACATAATAAATACCCAACTGCATACTCAAGCAGATTATGAAGACTTAGCAAAAGCAACAGCAATTTCTCTGTTTTTCTTTTTTCTGGACCTGCATGTGGGTTTTTTTTTTTTTTTTAGTGGACTAGCCTATATCAGGTTAACTCTTCATCTGAATGTGGGAACCTGGAAAACATGGCCTGGGCCATCTGTGACTCTGCAGATGGCCCTGCTTGTTAAAGTGGGCCACGTTGGGTTCCTGTTGTCTACCCGGGACGGGACAATGGAGATTACGGGTGTCTGATCTGTTGCTTGGAACACAGCTCGGGGTCTGCAGGACACAGGGAGGGGCCCTGATCTTTGAATGCCTCTGTTTTTGGTGTCAACATCAAGGGATTATAAGATGCAAAGTCACACAGAAAGATGGTGATCTCCAGGGAGCTGGGTTTTAGTCTCAGCCAGGCTTTCTGTGATCGTAGGACAGTTTTTCTCAACTTTAAAATGCTGTTCTCTATTTGGTTTTGTTAGCTTTTTAAATTAGAAGCATTGAATCAGTAGTGGTTCTTGGTTTTTATAGATGTTCTCAGCGTGTCACACCAGCGTTTTTTGCTTAAAGGCCCACTGAAAATTGCATTTTTTTGTGTATGTAACATATTCTTGGGACATTTTCTGATGATCGAGGACGAAGATGGAGTAAATTAATTTCTGAGTATTTCTTTATTCAACTCATTATGAATCAGAATCAACAGCAGATGAAAAGCTTGTACACAAGCGTCCTGCACCGCTCCGTTCTGATGCATCCACTTGCAGACAAATAGATCCATGAACGTCTTTGTTTTCCTCGTCTGAACTGGAATCTGGATCAGAACTAAGAGTGTAAACAAGGATGATGGAAAGTGGGGGCAGGCTTACTCCACAGCAGCAGTCATGTCCACAACTCAAGACAGGATTTTTTTTTTAATGAACTGCTTTGCAGAAACTACTGTATATCCTAGCCATAAACACAGACTTTTTGATTTTGGCTAAAAAACTGTATAATTAAAAGACCACTAGAAACACTTAAAATAGATCAAAAGATGATCGGAGTGAGACTTTAATCGGATGCAGGTCTGTTCTGGCAGGTAAAGAAAGGATTTAACGTTAGCTCTTTGTGTTCCTCAGAGAATTCGAATTCACAGATTTACAATGCTGGAGTTTAGTTTTAAGTTTGTCATCTTTTGGTTTATTTTTTTCCTAATTAATAAATTTTCTTGCCGATGCAGGCAGGCCTAAGGGCGATCCTCTATCTGATCTTTTTTCTTCTTTTTCAGTTTCTGTTGTTGCATGATCGGGCAGCACAGGTTCAACAGATTGTGTGGTATTGCACAACACTCCTCTGCACACAGCTTTTGTTTTCATGGCCTTTGCCGCAGAAACATTCTGGCAATATGAGAGGCTGGGAAGCATCCAGGGCTAAGGTGTCACAGGGCGATTTATGCCTTTGTTACGACGTCCTTATCCGTGAAGAAACCCGGGACTTATGACTTCACCCGAGAGAGTCAAGCAGCCCGGGAGGTTCTCTTCTTTTACCTGCACTTTTGTGTTCAAACAATGGGGTTCACGTTGTGGGTCCCTTGAGGCAGATCCTCAGGGTATGAATCACAGATTCACTAGATAATCTTTCCTGATGGTTATATCTGTCCATGTCATGGTAACAACCTGTAATGTCTTAACTGTAAAATACGAGCAGCCATAATTTTCTCAAGATGTGGTGGAATAGCTAACATATTTGACCCTGGCCTTTTCTTTTTCCTTTTTGTTTAGATTATGTTACACTAAAGGCCAGGTCGACTCAGATTCCAGGCCGTATGTTAGGAAGCTTGACTGTAATTCCTACTCAGAGTCATTAATATTCCAGAGATATCCAAGGGTCCAAACTTCCAGTCATCCTCTGTGCTTTCTTTATGTTTCATGCTCAAGGGCGTCGCCCTCCTCCCTGCATACAACAGTGCATTTCTGCTGCAATAATTGCAGGAATGCATGCCTTCCTAGTGATGTCACACACAGCCGGTCATGCCAATAAGGACAAACCACGCCGAGCCTTTGCCCTGGAAGGCGACGGGCAGCTGCATCCTTCGTCCTCCATCTGTGAAATCTATATGTTCAGCGCGGGGCCTTTGTTGCTCCGCGCTGATGGACTTGACCTCGGGTCAGGTCCATGATTCCCACTGTGGCTACCCATTGTGAAAATATACACATATGCAGGTTCTAAATGCAATCTAATTAGAAGCAGGCTCCATTGTCTTTCAGCAGCTTGTTGAAAGAGTCAATAGTTATCCAAGGAGAGAGTGGAATGTAGGTGCAAAATGTAGACGTGAAGGGAAGTAGCATCCACACAGCCATCTGTCTATGTGACAGGGTGGAGACAGGCGTGTTGGGCACACAATCCGTGTTTTCACACTGTCTGCCGTGCTCTTTCACAAAAGCGTGTTGGTCCTTTTTCACCCCTGAAGCAGTTTGTATCCAGGCAGGACTTTTGCACATCAGTCTTGATTGATGATTATGTTTATTTCAGAAAATGATATCTGACTTCCACCAAACCTCTTTGTCTAAGCAAACCTACAAAAAAACATCGTTTGACTCAGTTACCACGGAAATACATGAAATGATAAATAATGTCAGAAGAAAATAAGAAGAAAATTTACTTGTAACTTGCATTGACTGTAAATGAGAACTGGATTGAGTGAGTGTTGTGTCACCCATAGATAATGGTTGACTTCCGGCTCCAACCAAATAAAGTTGATTCAGTCGCCATTTTGTCCCGGTACGGACGTCGTCATATTTGAACCAGACGACGTCAGTGATAAGCAGTGATTGGTCGGAGTTGGTCTGAATCATCGTTTCTATGGAAACCAGTCTCATCGATCAGGAGTGAGCTTGTTGGAAGCCCACACCCTTAACACTGAAAGAAAACCTTGAACACAAGACCAAACGCTTTTACTGAAACATCTTATTGCTCAGTTTATAACTTGAATAACTTGCACTACAGAAAAAAATATCATGAATTATTAAGAACATATTAAAAAAGGATACCAAACCAAGAATGATTATTCTGACAAATAAAATGACTGAGTAACAGCTGTCTATTTCTCCACAGAAGCCTATAGGATGAAACCAGCAGGTACTTCCTGTTTGGAACGTCAGTCCAGTTCTGATATATAGTCAATGTTTTGTACCTATGTTTAAAAGCTGGGAGGGGCTACATTTGACCGTCACCATGGCAGCAGCAAACTCTTGCAGTGAGACTTGGATGTCCAAGAAGAGACCTTTTAATCTTCTGTGTCTTTTGGCGGCCTTTTATTGTTGTATTTTTGTTTGTCGCTCCTCTTCTTGTTTCCTCGTGTTTGTGTAACGTATAACGACGGCTGTAAAAGTGCAGCAAATTGATTAACATGCGTTTTATAGTTGCTGTGGATTTAACTGGGAAGAGGCGGCGGGAAGGAGGTCTGAGAAAAACTCCTTTCAGCAGCTTTTCACGCTGCGCTGAAGATTTATGGCGAGACGTTAAAACGACGTTTGATCTTCAGGCAGAAAAAGTTTACATACTCGTTTTTAAAGGCAGAAGGATGAAAGTTATTGGAATAACATTTTTTTAGGCTTATGTGGGGAATTTTTACATAATCCACTGAATTATAATTTCTCTATTCAAAACAAAAAACATGTTTGCTATTTTATCTTTTGATCATCTTAAATCAATCAGATGGCAAAATCTTTTTAATGTTGACATTCCTGAAACTCTCAGGGTTTTAGGGCTTTAAGGGGGGGGCAGACGATGCATTCCTCTGAGGACATGTGTGATCTCCCCATCTGGACTTTTACTTTCTTCAGCGTCACCAGTGACACAGAGGAGGAAACTGGAAGTGCGATTCTGGGATTTCCCTCGTGCTCCTTGTCAGAAACGGCACCCCAGATATGCACTTTTCACACCAAAGAGAGTGACAAGCCTAAAACCACAATCCACTGAGACCTCATTTCCTTCCACAAACAAACCGAGGAGGGCCTTTACACAAACACAGAGAGGCGACGGTGCTTGAGTGCTCTTCAGCGCTGGAGGCTCGCCGTACAAAAAACGCACACATGTAGATCCGATCTGGCCTTGTGTCAGGGGTTAGGCTGCGTAAACGTCACCGTGACCTACACGCTGTTTTGTCATCTGAGGGCTGTCCCTCCAGGCTGCACAGTCAGGAAGAAAAAAGAAGCCTGAACGCGTCCCGCTGCAGCGGTTCCTCACTGATTCCCATCAGCAGTAAGCTTATGGTGCTGAGTTATTAAGAGGACAAAAAAAACGGGAATAACTGATCTATCACAGACAGATCTATTAATCTGGGACAACGCTCGCCCCTAATCTTGTGCTGAAAGGTGTTGGCACACTTCTGTCCCTGTGAAGTTTGCTGTTGACCCGCTCAAAGATAAATCATCTGTTTCTTCCCATTAGTATTCAGTCCTAATCTGGAGCTCCGCCCCCGCTAGTGCCGGTGACATCTGCTGCGTCTCTGTTGGGGGGGGGGAATGCAGCCTTTGAAATGTATTTTTTCAAAAATCTGCAGACTCAGAGGAAGGCCTGTCCCGCTTCAGATACCAGGTTATCTGACCTTTTTGTTGGCAGTGAAAGCGAGAAGGCACGAAGCTGAAACTGCTTGAATTTGACGAAACTTTGCAGATTGTTCTGTTTTCCAGTTTGCTTTTTACATTTAATGTACATTTAATCTAATTTTGGATTCTATTTGTATGTTTACAACCGTCTCCATATCTGCTCGGTCCTGGTGGGCTGCTTGCACACTGGGACGTTCCCACGCTCCGGGTTCAAATGGGCAGTAAATGCTGATGAATTTCACACAACGGTTTGGTTGGCTTTCACTTTCAGGAGAGAACCAAACACCGAAATGGAACAGATTTACCGGAGATCTGCCATTTCAAAAGCTGCTTTTTAGAGGGTGTCATTGCCTGAAATTGGCTTTAACCACGACAAGAAAAAGTTGACCATTTCTCGCCAGTATGCTGCTTACAATGAATTAATGTGCTTCTCACAACCTCTCACATTAGCTGCGTTTACATGGACAAAAGTAATCGGCAAGAATGACTGATCGGAAGAAAAATGCGTCATGTAAACACGCCGTTCGGAATACTCTGCCCCGACTCGTTCGGATCAAAATTTCTTTCCAATCGGGATAGGTGGGTTATGCCGATTGTTGATCCGATCGTTGTTCATGTAAACAGTTCATTCCGATCGTGTGTCACTACTGCTCTGGTTTAACGTCATGAATAGACGGTGTTTCGCTCCAGAGAAAGCTTTGGAGCTCAAACAGGACCGACCGGCTGCTCTGCGGACACCCGGCGCAAAGCGCCGTCTTGCCCCGCTGGCTCTTCGCCTCTCCCCTCTCTTACACCCCTCTCAAGGGGGTTGCCGGGGAGGAGCGCATCGTGCCCCGTGACGTCTGGACCCTGCGTGGTCCGGGCTCGGATGGTGGTGGAACTGTGTCTCTGAGGAGAGCAGTCAGATTTATAACTTTGTGTTTGTGGTGAGGGGAGGATGTTTTGTTACGTGTGCGTTTTGTTGTTTTGTTATGTGTGGAAGACTTCGGATTGCGATCCGTCCTGCCGCTCTGGGTTAACGGCTTACGGACGCAGGAGAACCGTGTCTCCGAGCAGAGCTTGGGCCGCCAGCTCACACAGTGGCTTTGGGGCGGTGTGTGAGCTTTTCAAAGCAGAAATGCTGCTCATTTCTTAGAAACCGTTCAAACAATCACGTGGATTTGTGTTTCCAGTCGGCTGATGTTGTTCCCACACATTTACCTGCAGCCAAGATGCAGATTGCAGCATTCCCTGCATGGATTTTATGTTCATCAAACAAGGCTAATGTTGTTAGCACGTGTTAGCCTCTCTTAACCCTGGCTTCTTCCAGCTCTGTTCTTCCACAAAAAAAAAGGACTGACCACACGGATTAAAAATAAAATGATGAGCGAACAGGCGCTTCACAATATTCATAACATTAATAAAAGCACGTTTAGAAGATCGTCTCGTATATTACCGAGCTGCTGCATGAATGTATGTGGCAACTCCGTTTGTTTACAACGGGACTCATTTCCTCTTCCGGTATTTTCAACACTACTGCACATGTCCAAATGATTTATTCCAACCGAAAGTGTGACCATGTGAACGTTCGTTCTAATCGGAAAAAGGTTTTCTGATCCCATGTACACGGTTTAATTTTAATCAGACCATTGATCCGATCAAGATATTTTGCGCATGTTACCGGGGCTATTGTCTCACTCCGGAAAAAGGCTCAGCAGAGGTTGTACTTCCTGCGACAACTAAAGAAGTTCAACCTGCCTCAGGAGCTGCTGACCATCTTCTATACTGTAATAATCCAATCTGTCCTGACCTCATCCATCAAGGTCTGGTTTGGATCAGCAACCAGACACGACAGGAACAGACGACAGAGAATCATCAGATCTGCTGAGAGCGTTCCAGCCTTCCCTCCCTTCAGGACCTGTGCCGATCCAGGGTCAGGAAGGCCTAAAAACCCCACTCATCCCCAACACTGCCTTTTCAGCCTCCTCCTGTCAGGGCGGCGCTTTAGGACAATGTGCACCAAAACCACTCGCCACAGAGACAGCTTCTTCTCCCGAGCTGTCAGTCTAATGAACTCCTGACTCCTGACCACTCAAGAACACGGAACAAAACCACAGAAACTGTCACACCGGAACTACTGCTGCATTTAGACTTAGTCATTGTTTTTATTAATCAGCTCACTTTAGGTCAGTCTGGCTAAGTTCTTCCACACTTGGATCCTTCTCACCCTCTTTTCCTGACAGTTACAAAAGATTTGCAGAAAGAGGGAAGAAACTCCATCCAGGCGCTCACTCAAAAGTTCATATTCTAACACAATAAATCCTACAACTTCCTGAATTTCCTCGCTGACAAATTCAGAAGGACTTATTCATGATGTCACCATTCCCGTCCAGGAAACGGACTCAAATAATCCCCTGAAAAACATTCCCATGTGTGCAGCTCAAGTTCAAGGAGCTTATTCTTGAAGTAACCTCAGTTCCTAATAACCAGGATGTTCATCAGCAGGAATCGTCTGATCCGTCAGCTGCTTTTTAACATCCCTGGCACATGGCTTCTCATCTCACAACCCTCTGGTTCTCAGCACTGCAGAAAAAAAGCTCCAGAGCCTTAATGCGGCTGCTGGGTTTCCAGTGAGGCCTGCCAGGGAAGGATAAGCTCAGCGCTCGGAATGATGACGCTCTGCCTCGGCCACATCGTTGATGTGATTACCATCTCAGACATCATTGGCCAAATTACCACTCCGGTTCCCCGAGCTTCTCTCTCCCTGTCTGTCTCAGATGATCAACGGCGGGCCGCTCAGGTCTCAGAGCGTCTTCGTCAAACCGGTGGAGCCAGGCTCACCCTGATGTGATGCCCACTGGAGCCAGACTAATCACAGTCACTCCCAAGTTACATTCCCACACTGTGTGAGCCTCTCATTCAGACATGGATGAGTCTCCTTCAATGTCATGAAGGGTTTGCCTCTTTCCTCCTCACACAGCTCTTCTTTTAGCTTTCGCTTCCACTCTGATAGGAAACAAATGAAATCCCTCTTTTTACTGTATGTTTTCTTCAAGGGTAGCCCATTGTGCGTTTATAGGGCCACAGGAACTACACAAGTGGCTAAGTGGCTTGTGCAGCAACCTTTGGTGTCTCTAAAAGCATTGTTGGCTTTTCAATGCACTCACATTCCTGCAGCTCTCTTTAGCTGCCTCCTGACCACACAAGAAGGCTAATGCAGTGCAGCCCAGGAGGAAGAAGAAGAACTTTTCGGTGATCAAATATATACTGTTTGCTCAATTATTCTTTGGAGAGTGAAGATCTGAGGCATTAGGAACAAGATTTATGAGCCTCTGATAATGTTTTGACTCTCTGAAGTTGAGGAATTAGATTTTAAATTACGATTGCAATTGGCCAAGCCGAAAGAAATTGTTTGGATTCTTGAAGGCAAAACCCACACAAACAAACCAAAGGAGTCCTCTGCGAGATAAAAGCTCATTTATGGGCGGGGGTCATGCATAGCTCAGTGGCGGCTGCTGAGTCTGGGGTCTTTCACATGGGGAGAAAGGACATCTTTCCACCCCCCAACCCTGCCCAGGCACACACAGAAATGCAGACGTTTCTCCTCTCATTAGGTTTGAAGGAAGCCAAATACTTGACTTTCCACAGGCTCTGAAAGCTGCCACTTAAAAAATCCCTTTAAAATAAAAGTCTACAAGCTTTGATTGCACGAAAATGCATTTAAAACCTCAGAATCATTCATTCCTTATAGCTTGGAGCCCGTACAGTAACTTTTATTGTCAGCCTTAAATCATTTTGGATTTGCTTGGGTTGTATTTTCAGGTTCCCAGGCAAAAACTTCATCTGCATATCCTGTATGACTGCCAGTTATCAAGATTTACGGCACTTTTGGATATATTTGGTGACACTTGAGTATGGCACGGCCTGAAGGGTGAGCTGCACGCCTCACTGAACCCGGGGGGAGACGTTATAACTCATTCTTTCAGTGTTTAAGCTGAAGTTTAAACACTAGAATTTCAAGAGTAAACAGAGACGTTTGCAATCATATCAAGCTTTAGGGTCAGTCAAAATTACATCTGTCCCTAAAAGAAGAAAAAAAACATTCATTATGAAATTAAAGTGGGTGTAATTGTGCCCAGATTGTACTGGCTGCTCCTTTGGAGAACCTGGCTTTAGTTTAGTCTGAAAGGTTTGTCCCTTTTGGAGATTTCATGTGGACGAAGAGGGAGGGAAATTCCGGTCAGGATCAGCCCAGAATGGAGTCAACAAACCTCCAGAGCTGTGTTGCCGGGCAGCGTGGACTAAAGCTGGCTGCTTGGATTTTCTCTGAGCCGTGTTTTGCTGATGGAGATCGTCTGTAGCTGCACGGAGACCTGAACACAGAAAGTGCTTCAATCGGACCTGTGGGTCTACTCCAGGCCCACAAAATAAGAAGAATGTGCTGATTCTGAGTATTTTTATGTCAGATTGGATCTGTTTAGGGTGCACATGTGCAGGCTGATGGATGCTTGCAGGTCAGGTCGGTGGAGAAAGTGATCATGTGCTGCATAGGCTGTGCTTTTCACAGTTAATGTCCATGCACGGACAGCGAGAAGACAATGAAATCATCTTGCTTGGTTGGCTTGGTTATTGAGGTCGGCCCTCTTCTCTACACCCCCACCCCCCGCTCACACCGCAACAGAGGGGCCAAACACACACAAAGAGGAGCCTCGCCATTGGCTAACAGACCACGCACTTCTATCCAATGGCGGCACGCAGATTCACAGCCTTTTGGTTCCCAAAAGTGCGTGGTTACCTTTTGAGGGCCTTATTGAAGCTAGTGAAAAGCAGGAGTCAGGGGGCACAAAGCGCGCACGTGCAGAGCTGTACTTTGGTCCGAAGAACCCATTCAAATGAGAAAAAGGCAGTTTTATCTAAAAACAATCTGCTGCAGGTGATCGGTCAGCTGATAACGGCCTGTCAGCTTGTTATTGATAACCTGCTGACATTTTGCAGGAGGTCAGGCGGAGTGCCGGCTGCTGCAAGTTTAAACTGCACTGACTTCTGCTTACATAACGTGGGAAGGCGGTGCCAGCTCTGACTTCATGTTCTCTTGGCAAAAGAGTTTTCTGCTGTATTTCCAAGCAGTAATGTGCTCATTTGAAACATGAGAGCTTCACAGAAGAACAACCTGCGTGAACCGAGGAAAAGCTGAAAATTCACATCCTGTGTAAAAAGTGAAGCACATGACGTCAGAGAAGATGAATTGAAACCAAGGGGGGGGCTTTTCGGTGCAAACGTTAAAACATTCCCTTGAAGGGATTCCAAAACTCTTCAGGTGCATTTTTACAGAGTGACATCATTCAAGGAGAAGAAAAATAGCACAAGATAATTGCATAAAATTCACCTCTCAATCTCTAAAATCGGGCTGATTTCAAACAAAATGAGTGAATCCTAAAATTGCAGAAGCTGAACCTCAGCTGCTTATCTTCTCTTTATGAAATGTGAAACTGTAAAATATGTCTGCTGCAATATCTGTCCAGAGCAGATACGTGAACATGTCTGCACGCGTTTAAAGGTAAAAAAACAGATGGGTGAAACCCTGAACTCTGCTGTAAAGCTGCAGCTTATGGAGCTTCTTCACTGTTTGTTTCCCCAGATAGTCTCCTGTGTTGTGACCCTGACTCTGGTGTTGACAAAACAACTGAAGAATGAGCGTCTCTGTTCAGCTGCAAATGAACTCTGGTCTGTTTCATGCCAGTGTGAATGCATGGACTGTTCTGCAATGAGTAAAGTGAATAAAATAGGCTAAATGATAGTATCTCTGAGAATTTGTTGAAGCACAAATAAGTTTAAAAAGTGATCAAATGTCTTCAGTATCCATGATTGAATGTTATTTAAAGCTTCACGTTTCTACTCCTTTTATAGTATTTTTTTCTATTTGTCTTTTTTCTATCCTTTGTCTTTTTGTCTGTTTAAATATGCCCTACAAATATTTTCTGATAGATTGATTGAAAGTGTTGAAGGGAGAAGTTGCAGGCGTTGATCAATTTATGATTCAAACTCTGTGGTATTCCTTTATCAGCTTCCTGGTTGTGGTTTCTAGGGAATACTGCCCTCTAAGGAGCAGTGATTGTACCTGTGTGATCTTTTCCAGACTGTTTGGTCTTTTTCAGTCTGTGGTTTCCTGTGTAAACACCGTTGCACATAGACTGTGGAAGAAGCTTGGTGTGTAAGCAGCCTGTACAACTCTGCAAGATGGTGAAGAAAATGGTACTCAAGGTTTCAGACAATTGTCTACTTAATAAACATTTATCAAAACAGAAGAAACCTTAAATGATAATGAAGTTTTGTTCTATTCCAACACTGGCAGATTCCTCATGAACCTCTTCTTTGTGCTGTTGACCTTATTCAGTATGATTATAGAAATGCAAAGACACTAGCTGTGGTTACATGGACAAAGGTAATCATAATTAAATGCCTGATCAGAATAAAAATTCAGAAGAAAGAAATCCTTTAATGTTATTGTTACACAATAAAGGCTGATGTTATTCCCACATATTAACATTCAGTCAAGATTCACATTGCTGCATTGACTGCATGGATTTTAAGTGCATGCAGGACTAAATGTTATTGGCACGTATTGACCTAATCCTAACCCTTCTTCCGGGTCCTTTCGCCAAGTTTAAAGCACCGGCCGTACGAATTTAGGAAATTATAAGCGAACAAGCACTTCATAATAATCATAACTTATAATGAAAGCACGTTTAGAAGATCATCTCTATGCTGCACCTTTAATTTGTTTGCAACAGAACTCAATATTTCTTCTTCTATAGCCCCTTCCGGTATTTTAGGGAGTTCTGCGCATTTTTTCCTACTGAAAGTGTTGAGTATGTAAACGTGTGTTATAATTGGATAAAGTTTTTCTGGGCCCACGTATACAGTTCAATTCTAATCCGATCTTTGATCCAATCAAAGACATTTTTGCACATATAATCGCAGCCAGTGATAAATAGGCCTGTTGTGACATGTGCACCTGCCATCATCAGTCTCAATTAAGCTCATTCATCTCACCTGTGTCTTCTGTCCCTGACCACGTCTCTGCCGTGTCTCGGTTGCTTCTGCCTTTGACATATTTATCTGACCAAGTCTTGGTCCTCTAAAAAGTGGACCCCCCCCCGGTGTACGGATCCAGTTCCTGTCAGGTTTCCTCACTGTCCAGCCAGCCTCTTCATTTTCACTGGCTCCCTGTGCACCGCTGCTGCATACCTGTTAGACCACAAACTCCATGTTGAGCTACAACTTCCTCCTTGTCACCCTCTATCACTAAGAAATCTTTCATAGGGACTTGCCTTGTCCTGAGCCTTTTGGGTTGTCTGATTTCTTTGCCACAGACGCTACATGCTGTGGATTATTTTTGCATGAATGATGCTGGAATAAATGTTTAATTATCCTTGCACTCAATAATGATCAGTAATGGCAGTTGGTGCTCGACCCTGTTATTCTTCCATTCCTTCCTGCCTGTTAGGATCTCTAAGGAATCCATTTATGAGCCGAACAACCGTGACTGTAAAACTGATAAATGAGGAGGGCGGGGAAAAGCACTGTACGGACAAATAAAAGACTTCAGGGGAAAAAAACAGTTTCAACTGTGAGGACTGATAAGTCCTGATTTCATTTGAAATTCTTAGGTATGGAAAAACATTCATGTTTAGACTCATCCGGTCACACATGGGTAACATCCGGAATTGGACACATTTTGGAAGGCATTCAAACGTTGACGACACCTAACATATACAACCTCTGTAACATAAAAACGCACTGATGTGTACTGTGACAGGACTGAACATCACCTTTCATTTGGGATTGATTCAAACATAAACCATTGTCCTTTTGGAAATAAGCATCCAGCAGCTTCTGCTGTACCGAGGAAAATATTTAAGGACACCCCCCATCCTGCCGGTACAAGTCTTGGGTCCAGTCCAAGCCCCCTCATGCCCAAAGGTCCTGCCAGATGACAGCTCCCCTCTGAGCAACCACCAACTCCCCAAGCTGGTCTAGAGTGGCCTGAAGATGCCCACTCAATGCTCCATAGTCCCCCAGCCATTCCGCCCTCTTCAGAGACATGCAAAGATGGGCCAAGCTGTTATATTCATGAATGACATTGATTAACCTCACTGGGTGAATCCCACACAACAGGGACGAAAGACCACTGATGACCTATGTGCAGAGTGTGGATGTGTATCTGCTGCCTGCTGGATTTGAGTGTTTGTACTAAAAGCTGTACATAAAATTTGGTGGGTGTCGGGTTTTCTGGCCTACTCTTGTTGGATGACGGTGGTGCCCAAGACGCCCCCCCCCCATCAAAGACTCCATATGTCTAATGTGCAATTGAAAGCAGAAGGTAGGGGTGGGGTGGGGGGGCGCAATTCATGCAGAAGCCCAAAGAAGGTTGCCAAGTAGCCCAAACCATAATGTGGACTCCCCCTTACATTTTTATTTCTGTCAGGTTTTGAGACCTGCTGTAGGCGCGAGGATCGCCTTCAATAAATGCATGTTTTTTTTACCCCCACACTTTTACAGTTTTCTACTCCAAAGCTTCATGTCTGTTTACAAAAAGCATTTCTGAGACAGAAAACAGTGCAGAAGTGCAGCTCAGCAGGCCTCTAACAGGCCTGACTCCACTCCTGACTGTCTCAGCTGACTGACTGTGGGGTGCATGAAGTGGATTAAGTGGCTGCATAGTTAAAGTGTGACTCAGGATGGGACAGGAGTAAAATAACAGAGGAAGTTTCTGACACATGCATGCACATGAAGCATTTCGTCAGACAGGTTGCGTTGGTTCTGGGCTGCAACAGTTATTTTTCTATTCATGTAACACAACTGGAAAAGTCAAAGACCTTTTGTGGGACGAGGCCTGAGATGTTTACAACTCCACTCTGATCTGTCGTCAAGCAGCATTTGCTGAATTGGTTTGCTCATTTTGGGTTTCACACGGACTTCCTGAAAGCCGTTCGCACTGAAAACGTCTGAGTACCGCGACACCGCCTCCTTTTCTTCTCCGCTTGTGCGCTGACTGGGATTACGCCGCAGCAACCTGTGGTCATGCAGCTGCTGAGCTGTGCAGGCTCTGCCCAACCGCCGTTAAATCCCGAGCTGTGGGATTCATTAAAACCCAGCATGTCTTTGGTGGAGAATTTAGCTGTTAGTCAACAGAATTCTATGCGGTTGAAACATGTAAATTTGATGTGGCGGTTCACACATTTGGGTTCATGTTTGAGCTCTACACAAAGCCGCAGGGAAAAAAAAAAAGAGCAAACAGAGCTTTAGAAAGCCTAGGAGAGTAATGAAGAAATTCCATTCTCCCTGCTGATCCCTCCTCAGTTTTGCCTTTTGTAGATGCCCTCCTTCTCCCTTCATTGGCCCCCGAGCAGCTCATCCTAATGCCTGTGTTATGGGAAAGGACAGGGAGCACTCCTGGGAGAGTCCTCCAAGCCCCGGATCATGTGAAGGCGTGCAGAGAGCGGGCCGGTGTCTTATCTATATAAGGTAAAAAGATCCTGAGATCATTGAGAGAGACCGAGCGGCTGATTGGCAGATGAAACAGAAATGAAATCTAAACAGGAGTTGCAGGACGAGCCTTTGATGCGCACGGACATCAGGCTGCTGTCTTTTCTGAGAGTGAAGCCATCTGTGGAGAAGAAAACCGTCGATCTCCTCGGGGCAGCTTCTATTTTTCATATCCTTTCTCGCACATGTTGATTCCCCTCACACAAACACACCTCCTTCCCCTCTTTTTTAAACTCTTTCTGATCAACCTGCTCAAGGAAATGTGGTTGATCACCGTGGTGATAAGACCAAAACATTTCACTGAGATTTTCCAGCCTCTCCGCTGCAGATCTGCTGTATTTGGAAGTCTGAGTTTCAAACTGTCCAGACGTGTCAATCATGTGATCGGGAAACGTTTTGATTTAGACGCACTTCTGTGATTGACTCAAGTTCAAAATGCCACAAGCGTGAAAAGTGGGAAAAACCTGAATGAAATGCTACACCTGTGAGAAAAACCAGCAGAGGAAACTGGATATCCTGACTCTGTAAAACACAAAGCAGCTGCTGGGGCTGGCTTCAGGAGGAACCTCAGGTTTCTCCCTGACTTGTGATGTTTCGGCAGGCCGCTGTCATTACTGCATAGAAGCTAAATCAGTTGTTGCTGGGTGTGTTCAGGCGTGTAGCTTAATGAAAGCGCCTGAAACACGTCGGTTTGAGACGCTGTGGGTGATCACAGGCGTCTTTTCTGGATCCGACGTTCCTCATCTGTGCTGCATTCACGTCTCTCTGGAGCATTTACAGCATCGTGAAGCAGCAGGTGGAAACTCATACTGTCTGTAAACAGAGAAGATTTGGAAAGGGGGGACTTTTGGGTGTTTTGTGATTTATGTCTGACTCCATGGATGTTGATTTCTTTGTTTTGTTGTTGCTCTGCTCAAAAGGAGAGGTTCAGTGGCCCCCAAAAGCCGGGTTTTGGGTTTGAAAGAGCACATTCAAAAGATAAAAGTCATTTTTAAGTCAGCATTTCTGTTAATTGTACTGTTGCACTGGATGGAGATCCTAAAGAAGACTCAGGACACGCTGGAGACACTATGTCTCTGGAGTGGGCTGGGAATGCCTCAGGGTCCCCCCAGAGGAACTAGAGGAAATGGTTGGGGAGAGGGAAGTGTGGGCATCTTTGCTAAGACCGCTGACTCCACAATCTGGTCCCGGAAGAACAGAAGGCGATGAACGGATAGACAGTTCTATTCTGTTGTTTCCCTGAGACCCACTCCAACAAAGAGGGTGTTTTTCACATCTTCTTTTGGCATTTTCCTGATGATAAAGGACATAAATGGCGACTTGTCGTATTTCAGGCAGGCACTCGGCAGTATTTTACAGGTTACTACCCTAGGGAGGTTCAGTCAATTAACTCACCTGCTCAGCGTCCTATTTAAGCCCTGGTGCGCAGTTGTTCATTCTCTTTCTTACCTTCAGCGCTCATTCTTCGCCCCTCCCTCCTCCCCGGCTTCCACCTGTGGGCTCCGTTAAGGGGGTTTTGTTACCCCGAAAGTTTTATGGAAATTTCTGATGGAATTGAACGGAGCCTTATGCCAAACACAAAAGATGTGAATGCCAACTTAAAGAATGTGAAAATTAAGTATGTGAAATAAATATTTCTTACTGCAAGAGTTGTCTGACTGAAATAAAGACAATGAAGCTTAAAATGGCATTTCTGAGTATTTCTTGATTCAAATTGTTGTGAATCAGCAGCAGATGAGAACATATCATTGGAAAAAGATCATAATTGTGAAATACTGGATGGGCCACAGGCTCCCTGCTCCGCTCCATTCTGATGCATCCACTGTCAGACAAATAGATCCATGCTTGTCTTCGTTTTCAAAAACTGTACGGCTGGATAGCTCCGATACTGCTCACCGTTTTTGTATGAGATGCACCGAAACGCTTTTACAAAGATGATCGATGTGGGTCTTTAAATGATATTTATTTTTATTAAAAATGCAATGCCTATGCATTTTTCAAAAAATTTTTAAAATCTTTTTAAGGTTTACAAACAACAACTACTAAACAACTAATGCAAGACACTGCACGGTGAGGAACGCAGTGCATCATGGGACAGCTTTCATGGCATGGCTTAGGGCAGATCTGGTTAGAAACAAGTTGCAGTTACTCAGTACTTTAACTTCAAGAAAGAATATATTTCTTAAGAGTACTTTTACTGCACTGAGCATTTTACTGAGCAGATTCTGAGAGGGACACAGATTTGTTGGCAAACCTTTGTAGATGTCAGTGTGATGGAAACAAAGTGGGTAAGATTCTGGAGCTTCTCCATTGTTGTTTTTCTTCTTTGGTTCATCATTTCCTCTGCGTGTGACCTTTTTTTTTTTTTTTAACCCACATCATCCTCAGCTGTTTGGTTCCCAACGTGCCTGGCAGCGTAGCATCTCGCGTTCCGAGCGTGACTCAGGTTTCCCTTTACATCTGAAGTGACACGGTCATTGTGCGTGGAGTGTGTGAACCTGCCGGTTCTTTTGTGGAGCTGGCGCGCTAAAATGTAGAAGGTCAGGTTGAGGCTCACCCCTGTAAGCACCAACTCCTGCCTGTCAGACAGACACGCCCACCTGCAGCGGCGTGTGCTGTTTGTTCAGCTGTGGCGGGAGAGTCTCCTCTGGAGGAGCCTTCCTATGTCGGGGGCATCCATGGCCGCTAAGCAAACACATGTCACATGTTTTGGTCTTGAGAACTGCAACCTCGGGAGCAAAGCGGAGCAGATTTAAGGGCTTGTGTGTTTTTATTACTTGGCTGCAGCTCCCTCAGGCGCTTTACTCGCTTGTTGTGAATATGGGCCAAATCATGGCCAGAAATGTTGGTGTTTTTTTGGGCAAGCGGAGCCTCTGCGTTGAATTACAGGAAATGTAAGGAAGTATTTCCACTGAAGGCTCCGAAAATCCCTGATAACGGCTCAGGGTCATTTGTTATCTTTAGCGTGTTCGCTTTGCCTCACAGAAACTATTTCTGCTGCTGTGGAAAAATGTTTTTGTGAAGTTCAACATTTGTGCTGACATTTTCAGGCTGTGAATGGAAGTTAGATAAAAACTTGGGTTCCTTGTGCAGAGTTAACTTCATAGGGGTCTGGACTATGCCCCCACCCCCCCCACCCCACTGTCATTTGTTGAGAGAAGCCATGCGGAGGCCTTATCATCAGAACGATAACGTTTTCTGCTGAACACCGGGGGTCCGACTGCAGACGACCGGAAAGGAAGAAAGGAAGTTTTCTTACTTTCAGAAAGTAAAATAAATCCCCCCACCTCTACTGGATTCATCTTTCCCTACAAATGCAATATTTATTCATCAGGTGTACTAATTGATTCTCCTTTAAAAGTAAATTATTGTTTGTGTTTCAGGTAAAAAGTACTTTCATTTAGTTTTTAACTTAAAAGTCAACAAATTAAGTCACCTTTTTTCACTTTAAATCACTTGTTTTGTGAAATTTGCCGCTTTAATCCCCTAAAATTAGCCTAACGAATTTGAAGAATAAATACCGGTAATGTTTTGTGAAATCAAGCTGATACTCCCTTTTGGCATTAACATCCGGTTCTTAAAAATATTCATAAAGAAGATTTTTCAGGTTCACTAAATAAAAGAGGGGTTACTTCTACACAGCGCAAAATATTGCAGCAATCCTGCGTTACTTCACCTTTGTTTGTCCTCCACCCATAACACAACAAGCAGCATATAGATGTAACCTGTAATTTAGAGGTTATTTGCTCAGCTTCACTGTCAACACATTGAAAGAAAAGAAAGAGGTCTTTCAACTCACAGCTTTATACAACTTATTTTGACTGTAGAAGGAAAAAGGAAGAAACAGGAGACAAAAGACACGGTTGTGCAACAAAAGGCAAAACCCAGATTCCTGAAACATACGGCGTCACAGCAACACAGAACCAAGAAGAGGGTCAGACTCCTCACCGTCAAAACATGACACAAAGGAGGGAAACCTTGCAGCTTTAATGACAAAGGTAATGGTCAAGTGAGGGGGGGTTACAGTTTATATCATCCTTATACAGAACAGTCATTTTGATTTTCCCACCTTCAAAGATGTGAGGTCCTTTAGGTTAGCAGATGGGTGTACCCAACAGACTTTAACCCCCAACTCAGAGGATCCTGTCTTTCTGCTGAATCTGCATTTGGTTCATTTCCCCCAATAATCCAGGACAAATTTTCAGTCTGAATACACCCAAGCGGACCCTAAACCGGGACCAGGAACCGCTGCCGGACCCAGATTTCGCGGTGGTCTCAGTTAGTTTCCAATCAGGCTGAGATCCGGTTCGCTCTGACTTCCCTCAGTCTGAAAAATCAATTTCATCATTTAGCATCGCCAGGATATCAGCTGTGTTCATCCAATCAGGACCAGGTTTCACACTAAACAGTTAGAAATATGAAAGACCACAACTGACTTTTATCTTTGTGTTTATGGGATTCTTATTCAATAATAATATTCAATAAAAAATAAATAAATATTTTTAATACAGACTACAGTTTCTTTATTTTTTGACTTTTTTGGTTTGTGGTGGGCCTTGTAATTTTCTTTTGTCAGGGAAAAAGTGAACCCTGTCTTAAATAAGGTTGAAAAACGCTGCTTTTGTAGCACGCTGCTCTGTGTGGCACTGCAGGTCCAATGCCGTTAAAACTCCAAACAACTAGATCTAATCCTGTACGTTATTAAATTGGTGGCATTTTTCACCATCACAAAACCCTTCTCTGCTGTGACGTCTGCTGATACGTTGGTGTTTTCATTCAAATCCAGGTTCACGTCCAGACCTCAGTTATATATTGATGAGGGTTTTTTTCTGCCTTTTCAGAAAGACCTAAGTGAGTAAAACAGTCCCCACATATCCAGCAGAGTGTGTCACGGGTGCCTTGTCTCCTGGAGCACCCACTAATTTGACATCCTGACATAACAGGACCTATCATTACTGAAGTGCTGCTGCTGCAGTTTAGCCGCTCAGTAGACGTCAGGCGAGAGGAGCTCAAACGTTCAAAGGAAGGGCAGGAGATCCAGAGGGCAGAGCTGCTCTTTAGCTTCCACCCCAAAATAATTTGCTCTTTCAGCTTCATGGCTCCAGTCTTTTGTTGCATGATGACTAGCGGCTGCTGCGATTTCAATGCTTATTGGCATCCATTCCTTTGGCCTTGCTTTCACAAAGCACTTACAAGAACAAGCCCTGCAGGGGCGGCACGCTATTCAAGAGTCCGGCCTACTTTTCTCTTCTTAGCCATCGCCCAGGAACATTTCTTTATTTTCCCCATCGAATCCCCCCCCCTCCCTCAGGACAGAGGCATTCAGAGCGGAGCTGACGGAGCGTGAGCCGTGCCCTGTCAGAGCCCCAAGTCTGACATCTGTAAAGCTGTGTCAGGGTGGAGCTCTCCAGGAAAGTGTGTATGCTGAGATTAGAGGAGGTGGAGAGGTTTGGTTCCTGTTTGGGACGGCCTCCCGCGGCGGATGGTAAGATTTTATCTGGAAGCGGTGAAGTTTCGGAAAACAGCAGCGGGTCTTGGGAGATTCCAGCTGTTTTCTGGAATCCTGCAGCAATCAGCTGATGAAGGCTTCTCCCGCTTTTATCCCTGCTGATGACAAAGAGTGAAAGTTTGCAACACATCTGGCACAAATCTTTTTGAGTTGGATCTTACTATCAATTATTAATGCCATTTACTTCAGAACAGCAAAGTAGTCACCTATACAGAAATCTAAAAAGAAAATACGGAGATAATTAACACATTTTTTTCCATATTTGCTATCCAGCTCAGTGGCCTTGTGATAGAGTGTCCGCCCTGTGACTGGAAGGTCGTGAGTTCAAACCCAGGCCGAGTCGTACCAAAGACTTTAAAAATGGGACCCTGTGCCTCCCTGCTTGTCACTCAGCATTGGGGGGTTGAACCACCAAATGGTTCCCGAGCACAGCTTGTCTGCAGCTCACCGCTCCCCCAGGGGATGAGTCAAATGTGGAGAATAAATGTCACACACTTAGGTGTGTGACAGATAGTGGGACTTTATTTTTATCTTTATCTGAGTTGTGTAGGTATAAAAAAAAATGGTGGTGCAGCGGTAGGGCAGTCGACCTCTGATTGGAAGATTGCAGGTTCGATTCCCACCTTTCCCGCCCATGTGTCGAAGTGTCCTTGGGCAAGACACTGAACTGCGGTGTTTTGCAGCGGAACCACCACCAGTGTGTGAATGTGTGTGTGTGTGTGTGTGTGAATGAGTGAATGGGAATTTGATTGTAAAAGCACTATACAAGTATACACCGTTTACTTTTTGCATTAGGGTATTAATTGGCCACAGACACAATCCCAGATGCTGCATGGTTCACTGCTAGGCCCCCCACCCATCTCCCCTCCTGCTGATGCCCTGATGCTGGCTTCCAGGAAGACGTGAAACTCGACAGACAGCCGTTCTTTCCTTTTTGTGTGAAGGTTTTGGATTCTGCCTGTGAAGACGGTCTGAAAGGTTTTTTTCCATCAGGGGTCTCGTCAAATGATGCCAGAACTTCTAATGAACAGCTTGGGCGTTGGAAGGCCATGTGGGTGTGGCGGGGAGGAGCCCCCAGGCGCTGGTTTTGGTCTGATCCTCCCCTTTGTTTCCCCTGAAAGGGCTGCTGGGTCGACTCCATCCTTTTTCTCGCCAACTGTTGGTTTATGCTGGAGCAGCCCGGCAACCAGTTTACGCCACTGGGTCCCTCCAGAAAGATGTGGGAGGAAAACTCTGGCTCGGCCCAGATTGGTTCGGCTCTGTTCGCTCGGACTAATTCCATTTCCCACAGGTCACCTCCAAAGCTAACCTCAGGCCTGACCATGTTTGTTAATTAAAGAAATGTTTAGTTTCCGAATCCTCCATCACAAATTCTTCCCTCGCCCTCGCTGTCCAAACCACACCTTCCCCCGTGTCTGGTCGCCCCTTGTGGTGTGTCGTCCCCCTCCCCCCCCCATTCACAGTCTGTCATTCTGCTTGTTGTCTCCACGTGAGGCAGAGTGATGCCAGAAAACCGGAGAAACCAGAGTCTGGGGCTCACACGGCTCTTTGTTTACCCAGAGAAACCTGTGGAGAAAATCCCCCCCCCCCGCACTGAAGCACTCAGACTCTTATATAACAGTCTGCATATTCTGCAGCGAGCTAACCGGCCAGATGTGCTTGCGCTCTGGTGCCGCTCCGCCGTGGACAGACGCGTCTGTTTCCGTAACCTCTGCAGCCCCGTCCGTGACCCGGGACCGTTGTTCCACGCTCTCCTGTAGCGTCTGACCCCCCCATCCTTTCACTGCCTGAATAACAAGTTGATGAATGAGTGGCTCCGTGAAACACAGTCATGCTCCTCTTGACAGGAGCTGGTTTTTGTTTAAAAAGGCAACAGGCAGCCACCCACATCAGACCAATCAGCTCTGCACAGACAGGCCTCTTTCTGAGGTCTGCCATTTCTTTCCGACAAACAAGTCAAAGGGTTATTTTAGGTCACAAAGGTGAAAACCCAGCAGTTCCACACCGTCTGTTTTCCTCTGGGTAATTAGCACTTTATTCAGCAAGGTGAAAACACGTCACAATGCAGGTTAGTTGCATCTAAATGTCATCATGTCGTCAATGCAAACTAACCTGGTTGGAACTAAAACAAAATAGTTTCCAGCCTGTCACAGGAGTTCATCTGCACGTTCCAAAAAAAGGGTTGTTTTTGTCGTTATAGACTAAAAGTCCACATGGCTTTTTTAGGATCCGTCTAAGCTGGAATTGCAGGCAAAGATTTGAATAATCTTGATTGACACATTTTGTTTTTTTGAATGCATATTATTTCTCAAGTTTCTATTCCAAAACTTATTTGGTTTGGAAATCAGTGTTTAAAATCTGTATAATTATATTTCTTTACATAAAAAGACCCACTCATTTGGATTAAAATGCGTGTCTGAGTATTTCCAATGCTTGTGGTTGTGACAAAGAACCTAAAATGATCCACTTGCAGACAAATCCATGGACGTCTCTATTTTTGCTCATCTGAACCGGAATCTGGATTAAAACTATACTGCTGGATAGCTCCGATATTTGGACATTTTGTTTGCACCACTAATGTTAGATTGGGGTTGTTGGGGCTGTAAACGAGTGGGCGAGAGCAGATGGATGATGGGAAGTGGGGTTGGGCTTACTCTGTGCCAACGGTCCCACCTGCAACTTAGAGCTTAGAATTAAAAAAAAAGAAACTCCAGCCGCTCTGCAGAAACTTTGTCCTTGAAAACAACACTGGTTTGGGGGTTTTTGGCTAGACACTTAATTAAAATATTAAAAGACCACTGGGAATATTTCCAAAAGAGATGATCAAAATGTGGGAGTGTCAGTAATCTTCTCCTTCTTCACAGCTGCCTGGACCTTCTACCTTCTTAAGTCCAGGATGATTTATCTCAAATTCTGTTGAATAGACCACAGAGGAATATTTTACACTTTTATTGGGGGTGTCAAATTATCATCTTAATTAGGATTTATTAATTAGACACATCAGTGAGCGTTTGATGTTTTTTCAATATTGTTTATTAACAAATTTCATTTTTACAACATCAACCAAATGTATTTTAATTGACGTGTCTTTTTGATTTAATAAGAATTTGATTTAATTGTTCGAGATTGAAAAAAATGTCCCTTGGCGGCATAAAAGTAAATGTTAGAAGTGTGTTATGAGAAGAAAACACTTTAAAAAGCCATTTTTGGTTATATTTTGATATTTCACTGCACCACTATGTCATGAATTTAAATGAAAATACCTCAAAATGGGACTTTTCATAGCAATTTTTAGGTTAGAGAGATCAATTAGTCCTAATTATTTAACCGCTCAAAAAAGTGATTTGCACTTCATTTCAATATTGTCATTTTTTTCATATTTATTTCATATTGCATAACTGTTGTTTTCAAAATTTCTAGTAAAACTATTACTGTGAAGCTTTAACAGACACTTATAGTTAGGCAAACCTGCAGAAAGAAGATGCCTCTCTAAATGCATCCTGCATGTTGTAGCTAAAAAAAGACTCAGGAACAAAGGCAAGGACCAGAAACATCCTCCTTTTCTTTGTTTTCTGTGTCATAGAAAGGTAGATTTGCTCATCCTGTGTGGCCGCAGCAAAAAAAACAACAACTTTTGTTTCACCTTTTAATGCTGCCACATTCCCGTAAGCTCTGCAGCTTTTGTTGACAGAGCTGACTGTGGTGAGCCTGCTCACATTACGCTCTCTTGTTCGTAGGTCGGGGTTTCTCCATCTGCTGCCATGTGGTTAACTCTACCTTTATTTCCAGTAAAGTCAGGAACTCGCTCTCTTTCTTTTCACTCCCGAAAATTCCCGCCTTTTCCTGAGGTGCCGGAGAAGGGTGGGCGTGGCCCAGACGTGAGGAGGAGGAGGAGGTCAAAGGACACGGGCTTTTTATTTGTGGGATTAAAAGGCTAGGTGTATCTGGAGGACATGGAGCTCCTGAGAGCCCAGCAGACACTCCCCTTTCCTCCTGGAATGAGGCAGCTTGAAAAGCGAAGGAGAACTTCAAAGGTTTGTCAAAAGTAGGGACCCGGGCCAAGTTCGGTGGGAGAGCTATTACATCCCAAAAGGGTTCAGCAGTGACCTCCAATACAGCTAAACGCTGTGATATGAGAGGGGGGGGGGCGACAGAGGCCTCAGGGGCCAATCAGGACGGAGCCATAAAATAAGACACGTGTTGATTTAGGGGTTGCAGGAATTTTACGTGTTCCCCCAGCTAACTGTTCCCTCATTTATTTTCATTAAGGTTCGCCCCCCTCCCTACTCAAGGGACTGCCTGACGCTCTTCTTTTATGAAAGAAAGTCAGCACCCAGTCATTTCCCCCCCTGATGATCTTTTTCACATTCAACACCTGCTAACTCAACACACTGCATGAGCTGATGATTTACACGCGCGTTTAAAGATGTGAGGCGACTCCCCCCGGTCTAAATGCAGGTCCAATAATGAGGTCAAGAGGTAAAAGGTCACGCACGCTGGCCCTGCTGAGTGTGCACAGAAAAATGACATTGCTGTCTGTCTCTCAGTGCTGAGTGGCTATTCAGGGTTTTCTGTTGTGCCGTTTCATTTGATCGCCCAGCAACGGCGAGTCAGAGCAGCAAACTGGGACTAAGGGGGGTGTTGGCTTTGGAGGGGGTCAGAGGAGATTCTAGGACCAATCAGAGAGCTTCTCTCTCCGGAGATCCAGCAGCTTTGGTTTTTAGAATTAAATGTTTGAGCGTCGGGTTTGACATAGATGTCTATTCAGGCTGCTGTGTTGATCCATCACAAATACAGCAAAACCAAGGGCATTGAGTTTATTCTGAATATGACTAAAAAAAAAAGGAAATGAACTGCTAACATTTAGGACCCACTCCAATGAAAATCATGTTTTTGTGGCATTTTTTCTGACGACGGAGGACATATATAAAGAAAATTAGGACTAACTTTGCTTTTCTGACTATATATTTATTCTAAGTGTTGTGAATCTGGAGCAGAGGCAGATACTTGGAGAAAAAGGCTTACTATTGACATCAAAAGACGCTCGGGGGGCTTCAAGCTTCCTGCTCCGCTCCACATTCTGATTCATCCACTTGCAGACATATGGATACGTCTTCGTTTTCCTCGTCTGAGCTTTGATTTGATTGATTTTTGATTGATTTTATTGATTTATTTCAAACATTGTAGTCAAAGCAATAAAGAAATGTACACAGATTTGTCAAACTCATTACAGAAATGATAAAATGCATAGATTAAAAAAAGCTGAAAATAAGAAAAAAGACACTTAAATCACATATGCTTAATTAAAAACAGTGATCATTACCTAAAGTCAAGTAAAGCTTCATTTGTTGCTTGAAAAGAGCTGGAATGTGGTTGTATAGGTCCGACATTGCTCCCCATTTTTGTTGCACAGCTAATGTTAGGTCGGGGTTGTCCCATTGGCAGATTTGTTTTTATTTTTGCTTATGAAAAAAAAATAACTCTGCCAATGGGCTAAACATTTTTGACTTTTTTCAAAGCGGCCTGCTTTTGCCGTGCAAAAACCAAATGCTTTTTAACGGAAAAGGGGAGCATGTTGTCTAATAATCGTTTCCTCATTGTGGCCATAGATGTATAACAAATGGGCATTTTTTATTTAGCCACCTCATAATAATTGATTGAAATGGTGTGATCTTTTGTTTCGACCCCTTAATGTCAAAGACACATTTCTAGTTTCCGATTTTTCAAGTCTTAGACATGTGATGTCACATCCTACCAAGATGGAGATGACCACAAAGTTCAAACACAAGTTTGCTGTGAAGAACTGATCCCAGTTTTCCTTCACTTTTAATTCAACATAAGGGGTTTGACCCTGGAAGGCCCAGTTCACAAAAAAAAAGGTTTTTGTTCAAAACTGACTGATGTTGGGGATGTCGGTGTCTGTGACTTTCTACAAACCTTTAATCTGAACCCATGTCCAATCAGAAGACTGAGAACAGTGCACATTCCCCGTCTCTGCTTTTGGTATAATCTCTATTGTTACACTGAAACTGTCGGGTTTGAAATGAAGAAGATCCAAACAGATCAGGAGCTTTTCTGGTGAATGGATTCTGTTTTGGAGCAGATGGGAGACAAAACATCAGGAGTCGGGGGCGTTTGAATCAAACAGACACATTTTCCCTCATGCTGCAGCGCCACCATCCTATTAGACCTCAGATTACAGTCTCAGACAGCCAGGGATCCGTAAGCATCACCGCTTAAGGAGCCATTCGGGTCAATTTCTCACTGACCACAACCCAGTAGGGGCCCCAAAGTTAAAGTTCCACTCCGATTTGTGAAATGAGTTCTCCGCATTTAGGGAAGCAGTGAGCTGCAGACACAGTCCAACCCCTTGATGCTGAGTGACAAGCAGGGAGGCATTGGGTCCCATTTTTTTTTTAAATCTGTAGAATGACTTGGCCTGGATGTGAACTCACAACCTCCAGTCTCAGGACCCTCTACCACACTCTGCCACTTCACTCTTTAGATAAATAAAACACTGATTTGAATTTATGTTATTTTTGCTACTATGAAAAGTATAAATGAACTGTTGTTTTTGGCAGGTAGAAAACACAAAGAGAAAATAGCTTCTTCTTTTTTTCAAATATGAAAGTTTTATATCTTTTGGGAGAGGTTCACATGACTTCCTTTCAAAATAAAAGACATCCTGGGTCACAAAGGATCATTTCAATGTAGCATATGTATTAATGTGTAGTGTAATGTCAGCAGTAATTTAAAAAGACAGTTTATTTTACTGTTAGTGGTGCATCTCAGTCAGAAATCCATCATCCAACAAACTCAAATTAATTCAGAGCTAAAGTGACCCTTGCCGTATTTTCATGAACGAGTTGTATAATTTAACTATATTTGCTTTTTTTTTTTACTTTACTTCTTACCATACTTTTTGCTTTACTGTTAATTTTTAAAACTAACCCTAACTTGTTATCTTTCTTTAATAGTAATAGAGCCACATGTGTCTCCAGAGCTCTAAACTCTCAAATCTGAGTTTGTCCACAAATTCTCCCGTATCTCCTCTGTGTTCACCCCTCTCTCCGCCCCCCCAAGAGACTCTGTGAGACATCTAGCTCCTTCTCTTTTTCTTTTTTTCAATTTTGCATTTAGTGCCAAAAACTACAGTCAAAAGTCAACATTAATGTCTCATAAAACGCTTATGAAACCTTCACAAACTAGGCTGCTCATTACCGTGCCATAAACCCGCCACGCGCTCCTGTGAACATTACACAGTCTGGAAAACTTTTACGAGACAAATGCCCAGACGTGGAAACCTTCTTTTCACTCATCCTTTCTCTTCTCTTGAAAATCCTGCCTCCTCCTCCTCCTCCTCCTCCTCATACGGGGAGATGTTCTGACTGGCATCGTGCCCTGCGATGTGGACCGAAAGCGAAGCTTCCAAATGAAAAGTTTTTCAAAGTTACCGCAGCTTACTGTCGGGCTCTGTAGCTGTAATATGAAGCAGCTGAGAAAGCAGGCCTCCTTCTCCTCCTCTGCATCTCTCAGCACTGGCATCTCTTCAGGAAGATTTCAGACTCAGGATTTATCCAAAATTGTTCTTCGTCAGAGTGTTATTAAACACTGCGTGTGTGTGTTTTAGAAATGTTTAAACATCTTTTAACTGTGTATCTGTGAGTTCCTCCTCTGCTCGTTTGAACTTTTATGTGGTGGATATTTGTGAAGCAACAACCGTCCTGTTCTTTGGCACAGACGTGCATGATGTTTATTGTGAGGTCATGCGTTCCCCTTGGTATTTTTAATGGAAAGTCGGATATCTGATGGGATTCCTGCCACGTCTCTTTGGTTTCCACCCTCCACCTCCCGGCACACGAGCAGTCAGACACTTGTGCGGTCCAGGCTGCGCTCCAGCCTTTGAGCTCCTGAAGCACACGCGTCATTTGCCCCCACCAGCAGACGCTCGTTCTTGTGTGGGCTTGCAGCCCTGCCAGGCGTCCTGACCTCAGCTTGGGAAATACAAGTCGACGTTGTGCGGATCAACAGGATCAAGGGCACACCTGCATTGTGTTGCAGCAGTGGTGCTATTCTTACTCTGTTTGAACGGCAAACCCAGAAAAACAGTTGAGTCCGTTTTTGGAGGAATGGAATGATGGGCCACTTCTTCACCTTTAATTAAGCGACTGCAGGTGGAGCACCTCAGGAAGTCTGATTACAGATCAGCAGACGTCTGCGGTGGGAGCTGCAGCGTCAGCCCAGGTGAGATGAGAGGCCTGATTGAAACGAGAAGACGAAGAGGAGAGGAGGCTTTCAGGAGCTCCCACAGTGAAGACACTCGACGATGGCAGAATGCAAACAAACCTTTTCCCTGTCATGTCTTTCACTTCACGTTGCAAGAAATTTAGCAATATTATGAAAACTGAAACAGGTAAATAACATAACAAAAATTTTTGTTATATTATTTATTAAGCTTATGTACTCAGAGTCAATCTACTAGCAATGTGTTCCACCGCGATGCGCAGAGACTGCATAAAAACTGGGCCAACGGCATCCACAAATCAGACCCCCCCCCCAGGACAGAAGGTACCACATCCAGCTCAGTGGCCTTGTAGTAGAGTGTCCGCCATGTGAATGGAAGGTTGTGAGTCATACCAAAGACTCCCAAAATGGGACCCAATGCCTCCCTGCTTGACACTCAACATGAAGGGGTTGGATTTGGGGGGGTTCAACCACCAAATGGTTCCCGAGCGCGGCTGTGTCTGCAGCTCACCGCTCCCCCAGGGGACGGGTCAAATGCGGAGAACAAATTTCCCACACCAGCTAATGGGACTTTGACTTTATATCCATTCAGTTTCACACTCAAGTGATTGTTCATTCATTTTCTAAACCTGTTTTTGTCCCTTTTTCGGGCCTGCCGGGCCCTAACCTGGCCACTCGTGGGCAAAGGCGGGGGACTTCCTGGACAGGTCACCAGTCTTTCACACACCCATCCACACACATTCACACCTATGAACAATTTAGAATAACCAATGAACCCATGAAACATGTTTTTGGATGGTGTCTAGAATCAAACACATTTTCTCTATTGGACCAACACAGACCTTATTATTCATGCAAAGTGATGCTGTTCTTTCTGCATCACAATTTGAGTTGAACTCTGTGATGTTTGGGGAATTCTCCTGTAAGGTTTGATCAAGATTTGAGTTCCTATTGTGCCCCCCCCCCCAAAAAAAAAAAAAGAAAAAGAAGAAAAATTTAGAATAATATAAGATTAACAGCTGCCCCAGCTAAACTCCCATGGATCCAGATGTGGGATGAAACTAAGCCGAAATAAAGTGAAATACATTTCTTTACATTCAATATAAAGAAGAAAGGAAAAGGTTCTTGTTCAATTAGTCCAGAAAACAAGATAGTTATATTGTATGGGATTAGTAGATAACAATGAAGCAGTACAGGAGAAAAATGAGGATCCGTGAGGCAGAGTTCATGTTTCTTTGGTTAAATCAGACGGCGGGGGGATTGTGCTGTATCCTTCCTCTAGCCGCATCATCAGTTGTGACTCCTCAGCAAACCTCCAAGTTCTTGCTGAATGTAAATAATCTCACACTCCATCTTCATCGTCATCATCATCACCAGCCTCCATCAGATGGGCGGATGAAGGCTCAGAGCGGATTACCAATCGGGAGTTATTGTGTGTTTACTGGACTCCTGTCTTTGTGCTTCTCTAGTCAGACGTCAGGGTCTCCAGCAGCCGGTGCTCGGCAGAGCGCCGCGGCTCTTTTTTTTCTTCTTCTCCGGACGCCGTTTCCTCTTTGACGGCAACATTTCCATCAGTGCCATCGGTTATGGTTTGTTTCTGTTTTGCTTCTTTGAAGAAAAAATCTGGATTTCTGCCTCTGAGTTGCTCATTGTGGAAATGAGTTGTAAATATTCCGAAGTGTGATTGTTCTCCAGCATTTTCTAGATGCTTTTATCGATGTTTGAATTTACTGTCAGCTGTTTTTGGCAGAAATGTGCATCCTCCCTCATCCTCCATTGTTGTGGCAGCAGTTGGGATTAGCGCTCTTCCTGGTCTCCACGCACAGATTAGTGGTCGTCTGAGTCCGGTTCTGCCTGGACCATCTGTAAACTGGGTGTTGAGGGGGGGACTTAAGGGAGGATGTGAGCAGATGTTCCCGCTGAAGGGGCTGGGAGGAAGCCGAGGAGGCGTTTGTTAAGCTGGGGAGGCGGATGACGAGAGAATGCTGCTTCAGTGGCATTTTAGGCTTCTCCACCTGCACCGACTGCCCTTAGGTGATGTTAGGTGAGCTGTGATCAACCCCCTCCAATGCTGCCTTCAGCTCTTCCGGTCTGAAGGCAACACGCCATTGAGCGGCTTAAAGACAAATTTCCTAGACTCTTCTGTAATTGCAAGTGCAGCAGGGTTTGGACTGGACTCCTGTCTGGGACACCATCAGCTAAATTACAAGGCAGTGTGAGGAAACACCCCCCCCCCCCTGTCTTCTACTGGCCTGCAGGGCTGATGACGGGGGGATATTCCTGTAATTCCTAAAGAGGGGGCTGCTGCTGATAAGTGAACTCCTGCTTCACCCCCCTCCCGTAAAAGTCAGAGATTCCAGCAAAGAGAAGATGTGTTTCTCTGAGCAGAAAAACAGAGAAAGTTGAATGAAAGTGCTGTCAAAGAGCCCCCCCCACCACCACCACCACCTCCTGCTGTTGTTTTTAATGGATTTTAGTGTGCCGAAGACAACTCTGGGGGTGTCACGAGCGGGTCGAGAGTTCACGTCTCAGCGGGGAGCTGGAGAGGGGAGGCAAGGACAAACAGAGCAGCTGAGGGGCTCCTGAGGAGAAAAAACACGTCAGTCACTGTTGAAATATGGTGGTTGGTTGTTTGGGAGTGTGTCACTCCACACACACACACACACACACACACAACACACAACACACGACATCTGACAGAAGGAGGATCCTAAATAAAAGGCGTGCAGAAGGATCTCCTCAGGAAACAGGGAGTTCCTGAAAGTCTTCATCAGCCTCACTGTAATAAGAATCATATGGATTGCACCACGTCGAAAGCCACTATTTCACAGGAAATGGTGATATATTGACAATAAAATAAGCGGTTGGAGGCATAAGTCAACCAAACGGCTGAACTGAGTTAGACTGCAGGCTTAGTGTGACCGCAGGGAAGTCTGTTGTGAGTCACTTCTGATGCTTTTGTTCATTTGTGGGGACAAAAGTCGAGTTTCTCCCTAAAATGTTTGTTCAGATGAGCTTTTTCCATGTGATCAAACACCTTTCTGCAAAAAAAAAAAGAAAAAATGCTATTGGTAGATAGATACTTTCACTTCTGTTGTCACTTTTCCACAACAGTGGCTTCCTGTGCGTTCGATTAGATTGTGCTCAGATCTTTAAAAACCGGTCAGTTAAATGGCTGATGGATGATTCTGCACGCCGCTAGTCAAACAGCTGACGTGGAAACATCCACTCAACAAACTTTGCAGCATCTGCCCTGAGTTTTGTCAGCGTGACGGCACCCATAAAAAAAAGGCTTTCTTCCAGCTCCAATGAAATGAAGTCAATTTAGTTGCCATTGTTTCGCAATTTGGACTCCACCATATTGGATCCAGAAATCATTAGTGAGCAGTTGTTTGTTGGAATCAGTTTGGGTCGTCGTTTCCATGGAAACCCCTCTGACCAACGAGGATTGAGCTTGTTGGAAGCTTGTTAGAAGTCCACATGCCTACTACTTGAAAGTGGGCTTCTGGAGAATCTGTCAATCAAATGTTTTGAACGGGAGACCAAAACTTTTATTGAGGCATCTGATTGGCCGGTTTTTAGAATGGCAATTCTGAGTAACAGCTGTTTTTTTCCTCTATAGAAGTCTATGGGATTTCAGCGTGTTGGGGCCAGCGGGTACTTCCTGTTTGGAGTGCCAGAGGGGAGGGGTCACTCGGTCCAGTTCTCCTATACAGTCAATTGTTTTGCGTGACTCTCAGACTCATCTCACCCACTGCTAAGCTACAGATGCAGGTCAGAGGTTTTGTGAGCTGGAGGGGTCACTTTTCTGGGCTTATGGCTCATTAAGGGTAAACTCAGGTTGTCTTTGGGGTTCAGCAAGGTTGCTGTCCTTCCACCGTTGCATCTGCAGACTCAGCTCCGGCTGCAATCGGAGTCATGTCTGTCTTGACTGAATGAGACTAAAGTTAGCTCCTGGCTGCACTGCAAAGGAAACGTGGAGCAGCTGAAGCTGCAGCCCGACAGGCATATTGTTGCATGGAGGCCAGACAGAAAGTTTGGTCAAAGAGGTGCCCACTCTGCTAAAGACGAGTGACACAGGGGATGCAAACACCTTTAATCCCTCACCTGCCAAACTCAGGTGTCATTTGAAATCTGTAACTCCAGGAGTCTTGATGGGGGGAGTGGGATTAGACTGGTCAGAATGACCCTCTCAGGTTGCATTAAGTCTATTGTTTGGCTGCAGCTGAAACCAGAGCTTTAGCGGATGGGATTGGTTGGTTTTCAGTTTAATACAGGTGTTCATTTATCTCCAGTTCACAATCTCACTTTCCATTCAATTCAGAGGCTCTTGAGTAAACCGAAAACCCAGAGGCTAGGATCTCCACGTCCATCCCATCTGCAGCTCATTGCGTTTGCATGAAAGCCCTCATACCACGCTCTCTATCGGAGGATGGAGCTGGTGCTCCTGGATCCTCTGCTGAAGTCCTCTCTTCATTTCTCTGACAGCGGTGTCTAATCTGGACGTGGAGAGTAAGCTGACGGAACACTTCCAGTCTTCCTGGCTCCAGCAGAGGAACCTTCTCAACTCCTCCACGCGACCAGCATGCATAGAAGACCTCCACAGGCAAGCCAGCCGAAGCCTGTGGGCCCTAAACCGAGGTGAGCGCCCCTCCTGTAGTTGCTGCAAACCAACACATGAGGAAATTCTGGTGGTTTTCCGCCCTCTAGTGGACGAATGATGCCAACACACCCTACCAGCATTAGAGCATTGGAATCATATGGATGTTTTTGGTTGTTTATTTATTTTTGTATACATTTTCTGGGTTTCTTAATGTTCTTTTGTGTGTTTTGGTTCTAATTTTTCCTAAATGTCTTTTTATAAATTCACTTTTTTTGCCCCAGATCGCCACAGAGCGTCAGGCAGCGGGGAGAGGCGAGTGACCATCTCGGCCTTGCCCCCCATGCCACTGCAACCCTCCCCCAGCACTGTCCGGACGGTGAGTCGAATCCCATTTCACCCCTTTCCGTTTGTCAAAAAGCTGCTCGTGTCGCTAAACTGACCAAAAACATCAAGTTCTGCTCAATATTTAGTCACAGAAATGTTTGTCTGATTTCCTGTTTGTGTTACTTTGTGATGAAAAAACAAAAGTAGGTTGTAAAATCAGCTTTTATCTGTTTCAGCCTTTCTGTTATATTTCTGTTATTACTCTGCTGGACTAAAAAAAAAATCTAAATCTTTTTTAGGGTCAAAGACTGTAGTGTATTAGGATCACATCAGCTCTTTTTTTTAGTTTTTATTGCTTTTTTTTTACACTAAATGGTAAAAGTAATTTTCTGAACAATATTTGCTATTATATTTGTAATTTCTTTTTTGCCTTTTTAGTAAGTGCATTATTTTTAGCCTTTTAATTTGTTGACACTTGGTTCATTTAGCCAATAGCCTTGTTAGATTTGAGGACACTTCATATTAGCAGTTTTTGTGGTGTTAAACTCTTTTCCCACCAAGTTAAGACTTTTGGTTATTTGAGTTCTTACTAGTTTAGCTTCTGGTGTTTTGCATAAATCATCTTTATTAGACTCTTTGGCTGTGAGTTAACTGAGTGAGTCACTTGAAAATAGTATTTCAACTGTCAATACAAACTTCAGCCTCTTCTGGGACAGTTTCAGTATTCACACAGTCTTTTTATTTTACAAGAAATGTACTTTTTTATGATTACATTTAAGATTAAACAAATTACCAGAATTCATCTCAAAGGAAATGTTTTTTTTTACGTTTTATAAGTTTGTTCCTTCTGTCTCTGGATGATGATTTATCTAAGCTGCATTTCCACTGACTATAAAATTGTGTAAATTGGATTTGCGATAAAAAATTTGCCTAATGGAAACACAACAATTTCTAAAAACAAACGCATTTATCAAAAACAGTATTTCCGCTTATAGGAGGTGGTTTTTGGGGGAAATTGACATATTTTGTAAAACTGCAATGGAAACACTTTGTGCAATTATATGGGTCACGTGACCCATTTATTTCCACTAGCCACTAGCCAGTTCATTGGATTCCGCCTCTTGATAGGAATTGGTTGCTGGGCGCTGCACAGCGGGCGCCACGAGAGGTCGGACAGCATCACACGGTTCATCAAAAGTTGAGCGTGTCATGCAGAATTGTTGGATCCACAGCTCCTCTGTAAGATCACCAACATTCATCCATAGCTCCTCCCACATGTTTGGAGCTCGCCGCTCCACGGCCTGAAGGAGATGCCGACGGCATTTTTGACGGATGATGATGAGCTCTAGAGCTGCGGCAGAAATTTAAATGTATCTGCTGTCAATCAAAGTGTTGTTCACATCCGTCACCGTGTTTTTGAACGACTACTCGCGTGAGTTGGTTGGTGTTTTATGATTTAATGGAAACAGAGTAATTGTAAAATTGTGGGGTTTTTTTACATTTCTAGAATTTCAATAAGGTTTTTCGCATATGTGTAATGAAAACGCAGCTGTTGCATCCTTAATTCACTGTAACACATTTTTTGGACTACTGACTTTAACTGTAAGATTTTTTTTTTAAGTCATTTCTTTGTTTTCAAGCTAAACCCGTAGTGTTATTTAGGGCTAATTTTCATAAAGCAATGTAACTAGAAATGAAGCCAGCCTTAATCTAACTTTGAGTTACAGAGCACCTTTGGAAGACTTCTTTTAGAGGGGAATGATGCTCTGAGTAATGTCTGACCTCTGAAGTGATGCTTGTGTCTCCTCTCATCATGCATCCGCAGAGACTTTTTGCAGATGCAGCGACACAAATAACGCAGGTACAGAGGAAAATGTGTTTGTGTTCATGTGCAGGACATGGAGGATTTCCCATCACACCACCATGAAATCATCTTTCACCGGGACATGTTTAAATTTGTGTGGGGTTTTTGGCCCAGAGTTGTTCCTACGTTGTTGTTTTCATGTGTGATTCTGTGTGTGTGTTCATTTGTTCCCTTGTCGTTTTGTCGCAACCCAGCTCCAACCCACACGCTCCTCCTCCCCCACCGAATGTTGCCGCCTCTCCCCCTGGAGCAGAAAGGTACCAGTCCTCCCCTCCCTCCCTCCCTCCCTGCCTCACCTGTCCTGTTTGCTTTCTGATCTGCATAATGAGGCTGTTTCAAATGCATGGCTGTGAGTTTCGCCCTGCTGGAGGAGTCGGGTCGCTGCAGGACGCTCCGTCCACGCCGGCTTCCTCCACGCCGCTGCAGGCATGCGAGGAATGTTTGTGAGAAAGCCATGTTCTCAGCTGCCAGGGAGGTTTCTCTAATGACAGGGTGGACTTCTAGGAGCTCACGCCTGCAACTACCCATGATCCCTCTGTGCTGCGGTTGGCTGACTGCACAGCCTCCTGTTCCCCCTTTCAGCTTCTTCTTCTGCAGACTAGCATGTCATTCTTGGGAGTGGACAGGAACAAACATGACTCCTTTCTTCTGCTTTCCATTCTTCTTCGTCTGGTCTCACTTTCAGCTTCTTCTTGCTCATCCCCCCCCCCTTAGACACTCCTAAAATCGCTCCTCTGTCCTCAAAACAAATCAGCCTAAGTGCTCCCTCTTTGATTTTTTTTCAACTAGTTGGGAGAAGTTTCCAGGGAAACAAGTTTCTTTTGTGGATGGGGTTTTGTCGGGGTCTCATTGGTCTGCCGGGAACAGAGAGCACAAAGGCTGGAGGGCCGCCTTTTCAGGGAGGGTGGGTGGGACAGGGTTCGGCGTGTTGTGGAAGGGGGGACACCAGTTCATCTTAAGTATCACTGCCAGCTTTCATGCGGAAAGATGAGGTAAGGTATGAGGTTTTGCCAGAAGAAGATGCAGCTATAGTAGATTGTGGTGTGGGGGGGCTTTGGGTGCAAGGGGGGCTGTGAACCTCTGAGTAACGCTGCGTGAATTCCTTCATGAAGACATTTCCATGGAGTTGTCATTGCGAAGGGAATCGTAGGGTAAGCTGGGATTTCAGAGAGAAGGCGGGCTGGACGTCCATCTCTCGCCGTTTTCTGGTTGTTTTTTTCTTCCAAAACTGAATTATTGTTAGGCTGACAGTCCAGCCCAGATAAAAGCTCCACAGTTTCTGCTGGTTTGGATGTTGATGTCTTAGAAAATCATTTCTGTCTTTGTGTTCTCTTTTGCATGACTTGATCCTTTCTGAAGCATGCTTTTCATTTCAATGAATCCCTCCAACATCAAACTCAGCAACTGCGAGCATTCATATTTTGGTCTGCTTCTGTTTCTGCAGCAGATTATAAAAAAGACAGTAATCTCTCTGTGTATTTAATCCGTTTCTTCTCAAACTCTGACAATCCCAGTTTAATCCCTGACTTCACTCAATTCCTCCATGAAGCAGAGTTTTTGCTGTCCCTTTCCACTCTCTTTCTGTTCACGTTCGCCTCACGTTAACCTTCTAACCATGCAAATATCCATCTGTTGCAGGCTGCACGCTCTGACCCCGACACTGACGGGGTGGCTCTAGGTCACCGGTCTAAGTTTCCCATCCCTAACACCCCCTCCACTCTGGACAAGCAGACTAACTGGTCTAGAGCTCTGCCGCTGCCCACCCCAGAGGAGAGAATGAAAAGCAGTTCCCAAGTCATCACTTCATGCATCATCCCTATTAATGTGACTGGTAAATGTCATGCTTTCCCTCTGATTCTCTTTACTGTAGATGTTTCAAGTTTTTTTTAGCTAAAATTGAGACACGTTGGAAAGATTCTGCCCTAACTTCTGCTGTGACTGTTTTCAAGAACTAAAGTCAAGATATAAGCACAACAAAAAAGATTTTGCAGGATTTCTGCAGCATATTAACAAGTCCAAAGCCTTGATTTTTTTTATTTTTTTGTGATGTTGAGTAAACATATAATCTTTCCACTCAGAAATTAAAAGATTTTCTAAGCAAAAAGACTGAAAAATTATCTGATCATTTTCCAGAAGATTTTTAAAATGTGTTATCCTATAAAAATTAGGATTTGATTAAAAAAATAATTTAGAATTTTTTTTTTTTTATCGGAGCACAATTTAATAATTAAACAGTTTGAAAAAGAGAAAGAGATTATTTATGAGGTAGAAAATACGCGGGGACGGGCCAAAAGCTCCCTGCTCCGAGCTCTCAGCAACAGGGAGGGGAAGGGGGGGCGGGGTTGCTCTGGACCAACAGTCCTGCCCACAACTCTAGTGTCCTAGAAACAGCTTTTTAGATTCTTGCTAAAAACGGCATAATAATTATTAAAGGAACACTTTTTAAATCCATCAGAAGGTGATCAGACTTTCAAAGTGAAGGTGGAAATGCTTCTTTCAGGAACAACACTTAGACCTGTTTCCGAGTTCATTTGTTCTGAAATAATTTTGATTTGTTTCCAAAGTCAGATCATTATCATGTAAAACTGAGAATCTGTGGTTAAAAGTGAGAAGTGAGTGTGGTTTGTTAAAGAAAGAGTGATGCTGCTTCAACGTGCAGCTCCAGGCAACTTTGTGTTTCACGCTGGGGAGCTGCGCTCCCGCGGCTGGGAAGAGGCCGAAGGACGCCGCAGGAATACCAATCAGCTGCGCTCACGACCCTGAATGGATCCGCTTGAAGTTATTTACTGTTGATGTGGCCGACTCGTGAGGAGAGAGGGACGCAGACGGAGCCAGCTGAGGATGAGAAGTGCACATTGTAGGAAAAGCCCTTCGAATGCTGTGGTGCTGGAAGCCCCGGCTTGCTGTCACATGATGGTCATGATGGGCTGGGGGAGCAGCAGAAGACCAAAGCAGGAACTTCACAGCAGCATTCATTTCTCAGAAAAAGTCATTCCTAGTAGCCAACAGTTTTCAGTTCCTGCTTTGTGTCTGCTTCATCACTTAATGCAGACGTTTCTCCTCATCCTCAATCTCAGCATCGTCTTCGTGCCGCCTCTCCTTCAGAGCTCTGACCACCCCTCAGCTTTCGATTGGTCTTTGATGTTTTTTACGTGACAGAGTTACAGAAAGAAGCGCACAAAGATTCCTCACATGTCCGTCTCTGTGGCAGGGGTTGGCTTTGACAGAGATGCCAGTGTGCGCTGCTCGCTGGTCCACTCGCAGTCCGTGCTTCAGAGGAGACGGAAGCTGAGGAGACGCAGGACGGTGGCCGGCATTCCCAGACAGCTGCAGCTGGATCTAGGTACGCCGTTCGAACCCTTTCTATGTGTCTGTCACAACGTCTGCGTGCCTCAACCTCCCTTTCAATGACTGCTGATGCAGAGGTCATGCTGGGAGTTTTCAGAAACATGTTTGGTACAAAGAGTCCAGCTTTCATGGGAGCGACTCACCTGCTTACTATCATGATGTGACATAGAAAACAGACGAAAGACCGAGGCTGAATAAATTAAGCTTGATTTTAAAAAATGTGCAAATATGCTCTGAGTTTGAACAGAAAAGTCTAAATTCTGAACAACCAAAAGGAAAGAAAGAAGGGAGAAAAACATTCAAGAATTCAAGTAAAGAAATGTGAGGATCGATGTCTCTACTGAAGTTCTGTCAATTGTTTATTCATTCACTTGTTTTGTATGTTTTTTCTTTTTCTTCCAATCAGTTCCCAAATTCTTTCAGATGCTTTGAGTTTTCTTCTTTCTCAAGTCAAATTTCAGCTTCTGACAGTTTCTAATAATTTCAATAATATACATTTTATTCTGTTCTATCATCTCCATCATGTCTCGGCTCCGCCTCATTTTCATCCTGCTGAACTGTTTTCCTGACAGAAATGTGACGTTTTTGAGAAATCTCAGGAAAAAGTTCTGTCAGAACCAGACATTTATTTAGAATTATGTGTCTCGATTTACAGAAAAAGGATGAAATGCTATTAAAATAAATCCAAATAAATTGAACATTTTAACAGTAAAATGGGTTTAAAGGTAATGGAGATGAAAACCATGATGCAAATCTGTCAACAAAACAGGAATTTTGCAAATAGAACAAAGGTTCAGGAAAGAAAACCAAAGCTCTTTTTTACAGAGTTAAAGTTATGTAAACAAAACGTTCTAAAACACCCAAAATCAGAATTCTGTAGATAAATCTGACGCTCTGAAAACGAAGCCGGAATACTGTAAACAAAATTTAGCTTCATGTTAACAGAACCAAAAATTGTGTAAACAAAATCAAAGTAAATAAAAATGGATATCTGGGGAAAGAAAACAGAGTTCAATAGACAAACTCAAAACATTCTGAAAATAGACCCAGAAATTCTCCAGAGCAAAAAAACCCAGAGTTCTGAATTTCAAACTGGAATTCTGTCAACAGAATCCTGGTTCTGTTGACAGAACAAAAGTTCAGCAAAACCAGAATTCTTGAATATGTAGGTGTTTGCATTCAAAGTCAAAGAGCTGTCCCGCGTTCTCTCTGTCTCTGCTGTTGGTCTAAAACGGCGTTCTCTTACAGATTCTGACGAATCTCCTGGTTCCAGAGAGCGGACGGTGATCGTTCACGCCAGTCTGGACCTCACTCCCTCCCGCGAGGAGTTTAGCACCCATCTCAGCACCAGAGACTCGGGCTGCCAGACAGAAGACTTCCTGATCTCAGGAGCGCCATCTCGGAGGAAGATCAGGAACCAGAGGGGTCCCGGAATCTCCCTCTCGCTCTCCCACTCTGCAGGAAACATCTCCTCCCTGGCCGACGGCGGAGACGGCATGTTCCCTGCGTCTGGAGCTCAGCTGCGTTCTCGGAGTCTGCCCAGAGACTCCAGCCGGCTGACGGACGACGAGCAGAACAACAGCGACAACGAAGAGGAGCTCTCCCTGTTCAACACCGAGAGCTTCATGGCGGGACACAGGGAGAGGATTCTGAAGGAGGAAGAGGAGAGCACGGACGACCAGGCCGGACCGGAGCGCCGGACGTACAAGCAGCTGTCGGGCAGTCCGGAGCGCTGCTGGATGGAGCGAACCCAAAGCCAGCTGCCCCGGAGCAGCTGTGAGATCTCGTCCAGTTCGGACACCTTCAGCAGCCCGGTACACTCCGTCACCGCCGCAGGGGGGCTGGGGGGGCAGATGGACCAAAAAGAGGACCACCAGTCCTCCAGTGGAAACTGGAGCGGGAGCAGCTCCACCTGCCCCTCCCAGACATCCGAAACGATCCCCCCTGCAGTCTCTCCGCCCCTAACGAGCTCCTCCCACTGTGACTCTGAGCTGTCTCTGAACGCCGCCCCTCACGCCACAGAGGATGGCGCCGGCTTCATGCTGGACCACTACCAGGGCCTCAGGACCCAGCGGGCGGGTTCCTTCTCCTCCACAGCCATGGACATCTTAGAGGAAGTAGGAGTTGGCACGCCCATCGAAGGGGAGTGGGGCTACCCCCACGCTGAGCTGCCCCATCCCCAGGGCTTCAACCCCGAGCTGAGCAGGGAAGCCGAGAGCAGCCTGGGCTGCCCCAGCTTCACCAGCATGGCCACCTGTGAGAGTAACCTCTCCGACAAACCCCCCTCCGAGAAAGCCGACACGGTCTCACACTACTCCGTGGACACGGAGGGCTACTACACCTCCATGCACTTTGACTGCGGCCTGAAGGGCAGCAGGAGCTTCACCTACAGCTATGCACCCTCCGGTTCAGACTGCGCCCTGTCTGACTCCAGCCCCCACCTGACCCTCGGGAGGCGCTGCCTGTCTCTACGGAAACCAAAGGTGAAGCCGTCTCCGCCAAAGAGGAGCTCCTCCTTAAGAAAAATATGCAGTGAGGGAAGCATCCCTGACCCGTCGGAACCAAAGATCCTCCAGAAACTCCCCCTGAGCTCAAAGGAGCGGAAGCTGCAGCTCCTGCTGTCTGGCTCCTACGAAAGCTCTTCACGAATCAAAGAGCCGCTTGAGGCCTGGGGGGCAGGGGGCTCACCTCCACCCAGTTGCGGCCTCTATGGCTCCACTGATGCGCGTTTATTCAGAGATTGTGGGATGGCTCAGTCAGACGAGGTCGATCTGTGGCTCCTGAATGATTTCAAATCCAGCGATCCGTACCGGTCCCTATCCAACTCCAGCACGGCGACCGGCACCACCGTCATCGAGTGTATGAAATCCCAGGAAGGCTCAGAGTCCCAGGCCTCCCAGTCTGGCTCCAGGTCCACCACACCCTCACTTCCATCGGTGGAGGGGGAGTTCAAACTGACCTCTCCGGAGAAGCTGGCCGGACTCGCCAGTCCGTCAAGCGGCTACTCCAGCCAGTCCGAAACCCCCACCTCCTCCTTTCCCAATACCTTTTTTCCCGGTCCGCTGTCACCCGCAGGAGGAAGGAGGAAACCTAAAGTCCCAGAGAGGAAGTCCTCCCTGTCATCTCTGTCTCTTCAGGCCCAATCCGGCAGGAATGGAGCCACCTCCAAGAGGGATCTGGAGCTGCCAGTGACGCCCCCCGCCCACCTCGACGTAAGTGCCCTTCACAGTGAAAACAAGGCTTTGGCCTGCAGGAGCATGGAGCAAAAATTTCGTGAAAACACTTTCAGTTCAGCAAAACCTCCAAACTCAGAGCAGATTAATGCCCACCCCCTGTTCATTACCCCCTCCGTGCTGAACTCAGTGCAGCTCCGAACTGTCAGCAAGGAGAACGAGGAGGGAGCGTTCATGAACCCCTCCAGTAAACTTTGCTCTAGTAGATCTTTTGAACTCAAAAGTTCTTCACTAAACCACCCGCTTCATCCTTATTTACCCACAAAGAAGTCCTGTGAATCGACATTTACCTCAAATGAGGAGTTGCGGAACGAGACTCGCGTCAAATGGGACACAGAGGTTCCTTTGGAGAGCAACGCCGAAGTCGGGCTGCAGCCAGAACCGAGCTTCGACCGGAGGGATGCAGAAATCCTTGAGGCATCCTGGAGCGATGAAGGAGAGATGTGCACAGAGTCTGCAGACACGTCCATCAGCTCCGCAGACTCCCACTCGGAGCCTCCACAGGAGCACACCGAGCCCCCCGCAGAAGACTCGTGTCCATCTCCGGTCCTGCACAGCTCCCCCAAGAGGTGCAGCAGTCTGGATAAAGTGCCTGCTTCAGACGGTCAGCTGGAGGCTTCCCGGGACAGCGAAGCAGAAAACAGTTCATCGGGAGTTTCCGCCGAAAGTGCCTCACAGGACGGAGGAGAGGAGTCCACAGCCGAGAGAGAGGACTCCTTCAGTAAAGGTAACTCCACACACTCCTCGTTTTGATTTCTGTGCTGATAATTATCAACATTGCTTGATGTAGCTTCTCTAGTATTTTTAAACGGTTCAAGAGCCCGAATGGGGCTTCAAAAATAAAGGCGGGGAAAAAAAACACAAACTCTTTCCAAAAAAAATTAAGTGTGATGATGAGGCGACAAAGAAAGGGGGAAGGAGACCGCTTTAATGTGGCTAAGATGCTTTATCTACATGCAGCTGCATTTTTCTTACACACAGAAGTAAACACGTATTTCACCGCTCATCGCCATGACGTTGGCCTTTTTTCACACATCACTTTGATCCATCAGGTCGCTTTACTAGAAGTTATTACTGTGAGGACCTTTGGTCCCACTTTGCCGACAGCATTTTGCTTGATGCTCCGAGTGAAGCACTGCAGCCGCTTGAGGGTTTTGTTGGTGGGATTTGAACTTCAGAGCCACCGTAGGAGACACAGCATGGAGGAGCTCGATTGACAATGCTCCACAGCCAATCAGGATGCAAAGCACAATGCCCTGTAACAATAAATGCACAAAATAAATCTGCAATGCAACTAGACCACGAAAAGTGAGCGAAGGAGTCCTTACCTCTATTAGAGGGACGGAAAAAGGCAGTAAAAATGGCGTTAAGCCTGGTGCTTGAACTAAACACAGGCACTGAGCCTTTCATGAGGAGAGTTTATGATAAAAAAAGTTGTATTACCGGTACATTTTTAATAAAAAATACACAGAAGTATATTGTAATTGTGTATTCCTACATATCTAAGATTCAGAAATGACTCATTCGGTGATCATTAGACATTTGTTTTGGTTTTCCCCTTATGTTTCAGAAAATTGATGGAAAAGCTCAAAATAGCATCTAGAAATGAGTGTTTTTTGGGTCCTATGAATTATTTATTCTGTTTAAATCTCTTACGTTTGATGCTTGCTGAAGGATTTTTACAGAGAAAAGATGCTTTTTTTTGTCTGGTCTGCAGAGTTCTCCATCAGTGACAGCTCGGTGTCTCCCCCAAATGACGAGTCCAGACCTGAGGAGGACAGCGTGTTTGTGTCGCCCACCAAGTCCCGCACTACGGAGGACCTGTTTGCCATGATTCACAGGTGGGTGATGGGACAGCCGTCCATGTGCGCCAGCGCCTACGGGGGTCCTCACCTGAGCTTCATCCTCCCCAGGTCCAAGAGGAAGGTGTTGGGGAAGAAGGACTCCTCCGGGCTGGGTGTGAGGGGCCGTCTCTGTGCCGCGTCGGGGAACACGCCACCCGGCAGCACTAGCGGCTCATCGCCCACTCTGGCATCGCCCCCTTCTGCTGTGACCCCACCAAGTCTCCATAAAGTGTCTAGTCCCATCTACAGGAGTGTCAAGAAGTCCAGCACCTCCAATGAGGAGTTCAAACTGCTGCTGCTGAGGAAGGGAAGTCGCTGCGATTCCAGCTACCGCATGTCGGCTGCGGAGATCCTGAAGAGCCCCGTGGCTCCTAAAGCCCCTGCAGATTTCCTCACAGAGTCCCCCAGGCAGGCAGAGGAGCCCGCCTCCCCGCTGCTGCCTCCTGCACCGGATCAGGTCTCCAGCCCCTACCCCAAAGCCAACGCTGACAGCTTCTCCCCAAAACCCTTCTTCACGGCTGCCTCCTCCCGGCAGGGGCGCTCCAGGATCCCGCCGCCTGCCAGCAGCAGCCGCTACAGCGTGCGCAGCAGGATGTACTCCACCCCCATGCAGGCCATCTCCGAGGGCGAGGCGGAGAACTCCGACGGGAGCCCCCAGGGGTCCACGTAGAAGAGGCAGCACGGCAGACATAGACAAACAGACCCGAGTGAAAGATGAAATATTTCCGCGCTGCAGGCAGGAGGACTGAGAAACAACAACTAAAAAAGATTATTTAAAACCAACAAAGGAATATTTTTGTTTTTTAAAGACTTTTTGGCTTTTCCTAGTTGCCTTCCTACAACAGAACACTCACCTTTTTTCTGTAGATTCTTCCCAAAACAGAAAAGATTTCTTTCAGGACCTTCTCTTAGTTTATCAAATATATGTATTCTGTGAATACCTATGCAACGACGAACACGTAGAGTCAGACCAAATCTGTGATCCCTGCCTTCCCGAACGCCAGCACTGACTCATTCATAGTGTTGGAAGATGGCGTTTCCGGCAGCGTGTTTCAGCATCCCCCCTTTTTCAAACCAATTCCCCAAAAGATCCCAAAAACGTCAAAATGGGGGGAGTACTTGAGACGCATTTTAGCTCAGGACTGCCTAACACAAACACGACAACCTGTGGAGACAGAGAGGTGGCAGGTGTGGACATGGGGCTTTAGCAGGTGATCAAAGCAGACAAAAGGAACTCAGAAGGTCAGGTGTTTAAGGAACTTAGGTCATTTCCGGTTTGCTGACTTGGTATGTTTGTGAATTGTTGACAGAGGCGGGTGGAAAGTGCTCAGGAGGAGGTCTTACTTCACCAGCAGGAGACAAACGTGACAGTCAGGTTGTAAAAACTGAGCCGGGTCGTCGCATCTGATGACAGTTTGGGCGTTTTATTTTTCAGTGCCAAACGCTTCTCCATGCTTTTCCCATCAAACACTTTCAAAGTTTTGATTTTTATTTTTATTATAACAAGCACAAATATTTGAGTATGTGGAAAACAAAAACATTATGCAATGAATTTCTGGTATTAATGATGAAATATTTTATCCAGAAAATCCCACTTAAGCTGTACGAAAGTATATTTGTCTAATTTTTAATCAGATCACATTCAATGCAATACTTTCCCTGAGACAGAATGAATTATATCATTCTAAACGTTCTCTCTTATTCTATTTTCTGATTAATTTAGTCAACAGATTAAAATGTACCGTATCTCTGGAAAACCCACGGGGTCAAACACGGTCAAATTTGTGTTTTATTCCTATTTTAACTTTACATTTTGTGGCCGCTGTTACCCATCATGAACAAAGAAAACTTGTTAAATTAACTTTAAAAGCCCAGAAGGAAATTATTCTTGGAATATTATTCCAGGAATATCTAATGCTACTTTTGAAGATCTCTGTGAAATATGAGGTCAATTTAAGTGTAACAGGTCATTTAAATAAGACTTTTGGGGGGGAGAATTGTAAAAAACAAAAATAAATGTTGCTTTCTTTGTAGGAAACACATTTTTGATCTTATCTTAGACGCTGTAGCAAAGACACAGAAGTAGACAAATGAGATGTGAATTATGAATAGCCATCAGTCACATGTGCGGGTTTGGTTATCACACGTGTGTGGTTTTTTTCTCCAGTCTTTTCATACGTCTTTTTTTGATGACCGTGTTCTTGTCATGTGGCCCAGCAGGACGCTAGAGAAACACTGCCAACAGAACTTTGTCCTTAACTGCTCTCCTTAGGAACAGATAACAGGGTAGCGTCATTCCGGCTTTTTCTGTCCCGTTCGGCTGTGTTTGTGCAGTTTCGCCTGTTTCGTTCTCATCATGGTGACTTTTAGGAGTGGACCACATGGACACACGACTCGACAGAAATGTTCTGAAAAGCTGGACTCACGGTTCACGTGGATTTGGTTTGAGCGTTGCGTCAACATTTACGCAGTGGCCGTGGAAGAGCAACGTTTGGGCGGATGTTTGTTCCTCTGCTTATTGTAGGGCTGCTTCCTGAACCTTCTCTGAGGAACTTGCACGTGAAAGGAGAAACTGTTGACTTAAAATCTCATCAATTGAACAGCGAAATCCCATTTTTGAACAATTACATTGGTTTTCAATCATTAGAAGTAAGCACAATATAGGACACACCGAAAACTTTTCAGTCAGAAACCTTTGGATGAGTCTGTATTTATCCATACACTCCAGGTTAAGAGACAAATATTTCAGGTACGCTTTATTTGTAGCTGAAAGCGTGTTTGTTAAACATCAATTCATATTTTATTGGAAATTTCCTTTATTGACAAAGACATATCATTGATATGGCCAACAAGTAGCTAAGATTCTGGTTTTTTTCCTGCTTTTCTTAAGAAATCTGAGCTAGTTAGCTGGTCTGATTCTGAGTCTGGGTCTTGTTTTTTTTTAACATGGTCGTCTGTTGTAGCATGCATCAATCACTGGGGGGGGGGGGTCACTGTACTGTCAGCTATCATTTGCTCCTTCTTTTTTTTGTACAAACCTGTAAATACACGAGCCTCTCTGAAAATGCTGCAGAGGTTGTTGAATTGTTTCTAATGTAAAAAGAAATCTTTTTTTTTTTTCAAAAGTTTACATTGATTTCACACCTTTGTACATTTCTGAGTTGTGGAACACGTTGTCTTGTATTTATTTTTCAGTAAACCTGGTGGAAATCCCATAATAAATCAAGCGTATGAACAGGTGAATAAATGTGACTGCTTTAAACACGGCTGCTTCTGTTCTCTCCCCTCGATAGTTTATTTCATTTTCAGGCATTTAAGCGTAATTACGTTTCTAATAATAATAATAATTAACCTGTTAGACATAGGCTCTTTGCTACAGCTAAACTAAATGAACTCACTGCACAATCTATAATCTTTGAGTCATAATCTGTGTTGAAATGGAGAAAGTTTATCATCACAGCGTACTTGGCTTCACTGTGTGTCTGGACATCTCATAAGTCCAATCATATTTTGATCTATTATAAAAATGTTCCCAGTGGTCATTTGATTATAATTAAGCTGTTGTTTTGTTTTACCTAAATCAATAAACCTGTGTCATTTTCCAGGACAGAGCAAAAATTCAACTCTGAGTTGTGGGCAGGACTGTTGTCATGGGAGTAATCCCGCTCCCACTTCCCATCCTCCATCTGTTTGCACTCTCACCCACTAACTTACAGCCCCTCACACCTCTAATCTAACATCACCGGTGGAACAAAAATAGCGAGCAATATTGGTGCTATCTCGCTGTACAGATTCCAGCTCAGACAAGGACAAAAAACAACATTAACGGATCTATTTGTCTACAAGTGGATGCATCAGAATGGAGCAGAGCAGAGAGCTTGTGGCCCATCAAGCATAGTCTCTAGTCTATGCCACAGCTACAAGCATTTTTTGGTCCCGATTTGAATAAGAAAATACTCAGAAATTCAACTTAGAACTTAATTTTCTTCATACACGTCCTCCACCATCAGAAAAATGCCACACTATGATGTTAAAAACACAATTTTCAGTGGATCTTTCAGGCCGTTTTTTTTCCCCTCAACTTCATGGTCAGAAAAAAACTTATTTTAATGCTTGTTAAGTTATTCTCTTTTACTTTCCTACATTTCCTGAATGAGCTTAATATGTCTCCTAGTAAAATTCTGGGCTCATTTAGAGAAATATCTGAGCAAAATGTACATTTGTTTGACTTTTTTCCCTTTTCATTTTATTATAATAAAGTGTGTAAAATTGAAAAGCCTTTTTCTACCTTCTGAAGCGTGTAAAGTGCGATACAGTAACAAACACACAGGCACACACATGGACAGCGTAACGGCACATTTGCCAAACCACCAAGGTCCAATGAAAACTGTCATTAATGCTTTCATAGAAATATCAAACGCTGGGAACATTTTAACTCATTAAATGGGATTACCTTCAATCAAACATCCTTACCCTGAAAACGAACAAAAAGAGGTATTTTGAGTTTTTGAAACACTCACTGACATGACATGAACACTAGAGGGAGCTGACAACTTTGGACTCACTGGATTCCAATGACAGAAAATGCAATATGGGCTGTATGGGCAGGGCAAAATCCCAGCTGGGACCCCTGCAGAACCTGCTTGGTCCTTCCATGCATGTGTGGGTTTTCTCCAGTCACCCCTCTTTCCCCCCATAGGTGTGTGTGTGGTCCAGCAACAGACTGCAAACCGGCTCAGGGTTTGCCCTCCCCTCTCCCAGACTGCAGGTAAGTTGGCCCCAGCAACCCCATGACTCTAAAAGGGGCTCTGCAGTTTCTGAAGATGCATGGAAGTGCAATATTTGGTTCAGGTGTGTCTTATTTTCTCTGCTACTCGGTTGATGTTGATCTTCATGATGCACAAGTTACTTGGTGGATGTTTGTTCTCGGTCACGGGTCTTTCTATGATCACATTTAAAGGAATGTGTGAGCTTTTGTCCACTTCAGAACAAACAGCGAGGAAGGATGTTTGCTGCCGATGAACTCAGAAGAACTCGATTTATCTTGGAGACAGAAAGTCTTGGCCTCAGGGCAGATGAATCCAGTGTTGTTGCTCAAACGTGTAGCCACTCAGAGTGTTCAGGCCCTCATGATGGCGGAAATCTCTTTCTGTCTTTGTGTTGTGCTGCCGGCTTTGTGTCAGTATTTGCCCTCCGACTGTGCCCTGTGAATACTGCATACGAGCCTTTTAGCAGCCCAAAAGGACTTTGATCTGGGTCGTGAAGCGGTAGGACAAAGGAGAGCAGACAGTGGAGGCTGCTGAGCTGCTGCGAGTCAGAAAGCAGATGTGCTGCAGCGGAAGACGACATCGCTGTTTGCTTGGAGAGCGAAGACAAACAGAGCTGCGCAGCCTGCAGACTTTGCCTCATCATGGCTGTGGGCGTCAGACTGAGACGTCACACTGCAGATGTGTTTCAACTGTTATTGTCACTGTTTACAACAAATTGTGTCAAACGCAGAAAAAGTGTTCGGACTGTAAAAACCAGGGAAGGATTCATGAAGCTCTATGATTTCACGATTTCTGAACTTTCATGTTGCGGTGTCACCTCATTGTCTTCTGTCTGAAGGAAAATCACATTTTTATGGCCTTTGACACTATTATTTTATAAAATGCCATCAGCGGTCTTTCACGGTGAATGTCAATCCCAAAAGGAGAGATTTGGGATCATTTCTTCCCATTTTATCCCCTTCTTGTCCTGTTTGTTTTTGTGACGGAGGAACTCTGCACACAGATCCACAGAGCCGTGTTTTCTGGGTCTACCTTTGATCCATCTTCAGATCTTGTTCTGGGCCTCCACTTCCATAACTACATGGTGGCGTAAGTTTAAAGTCCCTAAATGAGCTCATGAAATAAACATAAAAAAGTGTAAATACCTGTCAGATATCAGCTGTTTGGAGACATTTTTCAACTCTGTTGGAGCCAAGGCATTGCTAATAGTGGCTCTAAATGTTTTCTTTCAAATGTATGTGTGACGGCTGTATAGAAACATTTAACAAAAAACATTTACATTTATGAATTTCCTTTAGTTTCATGATTTAGGTCCAAGGAGTCAAAGCTCACATGTCCCATGTAGTAATAGTGGGTGAAGGCTAATCTCTTAAAAACATGAAGAAACATTGATTTTTTTTTTGTGCTGCACATTATTTGCAGCTGTTTCTGTAATTAGAATGTTACCAGAGAATAGTCCCAAAAAGATAAAAATAATAAAAAGAAACTGAAGATTTTTATCTAGAGTTTTTCACTCAGTTTTTGTGGAGCAGATCATCGCGTCTGATCATTCAAAGACTGAACTGAGAACAGCACAATCAGCCTTGAGCTCGCTGGATGGGGGGGGGGGCAGTGTGTGTGTATGGGAGGGGGTGCACTGTGGAGGTAACCACACCAAAGGTACAATCAAACCATCAGGGTATAATGCAAGGCTCATTATGTAGCTTGAAACAGCATCCCTGAGGGACAATGAAAGGCCCTGAGGCAGAGCCCGAGGCTGCCCGGGGCTGATACAGAGACCCTGGGGACTCCGCTCAGCCGGACCTGCCCACCCTCCTCAGCTGCCAAACTTCATTCTCCTCTGCTTTTTTTTAACCGCCAGCAAGGCCAGCCAAAAAGAAGCAAACTGCATCCAGATTCCCTTCTCATTTACACAACCAAAACTCAGTCAGCTCCACCCACATTTGCTGTGCTCACCTTGATCTGTGTGGTTTAAAATCAAAGTTTATAAAGCAGAAGCAGAATAAATCCCAAATTATTTCATTTCACAGTTCATAACCCCCTTAGATTTACTACCAGCTATGAAAAAAGAAAGTTCCTTTGTGTTTTTGTCTTCACGTAGATGCTAAATAAAGGTAATTTTGGAGTAGTGGTTTGGTGCATATTTGCATTTATAGGCATTAGGGGGTTAATCCCCATAGGGATTGATTACCCACATGTTAACCAAAAACAAAGCAAAAATGCTTAAAAAAAAACAGACAAAACACAAACTCATCTTAATCAAAGCCTGGACTGGTTTGATTGTGTTCCGTCAAAATTCTGGATGCTCAGAAACATTGAAAAATTAAAAGACTGTCCAAATTAAAAGAAAAACCATTAATAACAAAACGTTTTCTCATTTCATTTATTCATAACATTGCTCATAAAATGTTTGAAGATCCATTTTGTCTGCAAAATTCTAATATTAAATCCTAAATTAAGAGCAAAGGGATGTTTCTTTTTATTTAATTGAACCAAATTTTAATTGTAATACAAAAAACAAAAAATTTCAGAAATTCCACAAGTTTTTGAAATAAATATTTGCACCATTGATAACTGTTTTTTTTTTTACTTTTGCTTGTATATAACTTGAAGTGAAGATATTCTTAAAATCTAATATTTTCCAACCGCCTCTGGCATAGAGAATATTCACAAGTGTGTCCTCTTTCGGCTTCCATACCTTTAAACGGGGTTATAGATGAGTAAAGATAATTCTCTGTACGTCTCCTAAAGGTGAAGCGACGCTCAAACACGAATATGGAAAAATAGTCAATTAAAAGTGAAGGTGTAGCTGTGTAAAAAAGTATTTTTGTTGAATTCTTCCACTGATCTCTGTTGTCTCTCTTTGTGGAGGAGGAGAGTCCCGCTGACGGAGCTGCGTGCGCAGCTTCGCTCCGAGCAGCTTCGACCGGACCGCAATGAGGAGATAAATAGCGACGGGATCGGTTTATGTCTGTCCTCCTCCGCTGCTCTGGTTTCGGTTTCATCCGGGAGGAAGGCGGCTTCTGTTGGAGAGGGGTGAGTTTATCCTGCGACCCCGGGGTTCCGGGTGAAACTGCTGCTTGACAGTTCTATTTTTTCTCTGGCTAACAGCTCGACGGAAGCGTTAATTGACATGCGGGTTTAATGCCCCCTAAACCTCATTCTGAGTATGTCACGTGGGTTTTTTTTCCACAGACCTGGCTTATGGGCTAGTCTCTTTTTTTTTGTTAGCTATCTTGTTTAACGCTAATAACACCGGGTGTTTGAGGCGACCTACTCCTGAAGGTGTCATCAGAAAACACAATAAAAAATCGTTGTATTATTTATTTATCTATAATCTTTCTTCTTTTATTATTATTTTTTTCACAACGCGGACCCCCCCCCCCCCCCCCCGGCCGTGTTTACTGCGCGTTTAGGGTCAGTCCTGGAGATGCGCGCATCCGCGGCGCGCAGCCTCCCTGTCTGTCTGCGGGCGCAGCAGCGACAGCCCCGGCCCTCAAACCCCGGCACATGCGCAGGAGAACGCAGCTCATATGCAATCCTATAATTGCCTTGGTTACCACAGACAGGGGGCTCGCATGACAGGGACCCCCACCCCCCCAGACACACGCACTCACACCCGTTCGTGGGTCTTTCTGTGTGCGGACCGCTGGCTGTCCAAAGCTTCAGCAGCCGCTGGACCATCAGGACCGGATCAGCTGCTCCATGCGGTACATGGTCACCATCAGCCGGGACTCCTCGTGGTTTCTATGGGATCAGCTGGCGGAGGCTCTGCTGAATAAAAGATGCGCATCATGAATGCAGCCTGATGGGAAGTAATTGTCTGGTGGAGCAGGGGGGTGTTGATGGGGATGACCTTTAGATCCTCCTCTGGTGAAACTCCCTATCGTGGTTATGTTGGTCTGAAGAGGGAGTGTGTTCCACCAGTGAGGGAAGAAAGGAAGAGGAAATGTGGGAATGATTACAGACCCGTTTGGGTTCTGGTCCTGGCTCAGAACCCGGATCCCAGAAGATGAGGATTCTGATTTACAAATAATGGGCTGCTGGGAATTTGTTGAAGTCCTGCTTAGACCTGCAGAATATGTCTCAAAATCTATTGTTATCACGACACCAAGCTGTGCAATACGCGTATCGCAAAAGGCGGCGTAAATAGAAATAAACGGTTACCTTGAATGTGCTAAAACAATCTTATGGCATCTTGAAGTATTTTACGATTCAAATAAATCCATTTATGCATGTGACCGATCAGATGGAGCCCCTTTGATGGTAGATGTTCGCCTCCTATGTAGAGGATGGTCATTTGGAGTAGAATTTTTAAACTGTTAAAATGGAAATGTTTTTGTTTGTTTTGCTATTTGTTAATTTACCGCAAGTTATATCGTCATCACTCCAATCATCTTTTGATCTATTGTAAACCATTATGCTGTTTGTTTTTAGCCAAAATGTAAAGAACCTGTGCCGTTTTCTAGAAGTTGTGGGCGGGACAATTGGTGCAGAGTAAGCCCGCCCCCACTTTCCATCAGCCATCTGTTCACATGCTTTCCCGGTAGTTTACAGCCCCTCACACCCCCAACAATACGTGCAACAAAAATGGCGATCAATGTCGTAGATATACAGCCGTACAGTTCGGATCCAGATTCCAGCTCAGACGAGGAAAACAGAGACGCTCATGGATCCGTTTGTCTGCAAGTGGATGCATCAGAATGGAGCAGAGCAGGGAGCTTGCGGCCTGCCAATTGTAGTTTCTATGTAACAAGTACAAGCTTTTTCTAGCAGCATTTTCTCGTCTGCTCCTGACTCTCAACGGTTTGAATGAAGAAATACTCCGAAATGTACGGAAGCCGAGAGAAACTTACCCTGCTTTTCTGCCTGTTTTCTTGTGATAAAGAAATAGTGGGTGTCTCTAATGTTCCTTTCCTTCTTTTGCTACGATCCACAGCAAAACAACACAGTTGATCAGAGAAAGATTTTAACATCAGAAGAACCGATCAATTTGTGATTGATGACTTTAATCGGGGTCTAACTATTGTGCTGATGCTGTTCATAAAGAACGGCCAAATCAACCATCGTCATTTAAGAAGAAGGTCGGCCCGTCTACAACTGTGAAGGCGGCTGCAGTTCACTTATCGTTTGGTTGTTGTTAATTGCGTCAGTGACCACATGAGATGACCAAGACTGCCTGTATCGTTACGCAATGATGCATGAGAGGTGCAGGCTGGAAGGACCATGTGTCACTCAGGATTTGGTCTACAGACTTCACTCATCTCTTGGCCCAGAGGAAGCTCAGCAGCAGTTTAAAAAAAACGTGTTTTCGTGTGAAAACAAGATAGTAGATGTCGTTATAACGAGAAAATGAGGGGGGAAAAAACACATGGTAGGCTGGTGGTGGCTATCGTAGCTTAACTTTCTTTGTATATGTCCTCCATCAAAAATATGCCACAAGAACATGTTTAAAAACACCAAAAACACCATTTTCTTTGGAGTAGGTCTTTAAAGTAATCTGACTTTGGGTTTGTGAACACTTTTTGGGGTTTTGAGCATCCCATCCAACTGTAAATGAAGGTTCTCAGCTTTGGCTAGATCTTCTAGAATCCCAGGCTGAAGAGGCGATGCTGGTGGCGGTTTGACCTTCCCTCTCTGTGATAACACGGAGACAAAGCAAAGCCTCATGTTCCGATTGAGTAACAGGAACAAAAACACAGATGAGCCTTCTCTCTGTGTACTTTGGATCGCTCTGCGTGTGCTTCCTTTTTCTGCTCGTCTGCAGAGTTTGACATTGTTCTCACGTGATTCAAGCGAAGCGGTGACCTGTGAACTGCTGTCAGCCCAGCGGCGATTACCACTCAGCGCCGGGTCACCTGATCCGAGGGCCGCTTATGGTGTTTGAATTTTCTCCTGTAATGCGCTGGGAAGTGCAGTCGCCATGGCAGCCCTGACCATGAGCGTTATTGGACAACCGGCAGGACAAATTGAGAGTTTGTGACAACCAAGAAAGGCTTCTTTCATATTGGTCAGGGAGGCTTTATCAAGTTCTAGACCTCATGACCGTGTTATCAAGCAGGAAATATCTTGCCCCAAACTTCCTGGAATGCAAGTGAGACCACAACATCCAAAGAGGGAAAATCCAGATCTGTCATTCCGCCTTCCAGCCTCTTAAATTAGGTTGTCTGCACACTTTGGCCTTTGAGAGACCAAAACTTTGAAAACATGGAACTGAAAAACAAAATCCTCAAAACTGATGAGTGTACAGTCCATGACGATCTGTTGTTTGACTCATTGATCTGTCCGAGCCACTTCTGTGCTCCCGGGATCCCATGACTTCCAAAAGCACCCCTCTGTGTGCACAAAAGAGCAAGTGTGCCGCCAGGGCTTGTGTGCAGAGAGTCACAGCAAGCTGGTTCATCATTAATGGAGCTGTCGGCAGCGGTTTTGAACTCTTCAACACCAATCTGTAGACGCAAGGAAGCTTGAAAAGCGCATGGAAAGCTGTGAGGTCACATTCAGGACTGTTATCACGCACGAGTCGTGTGAGCTCAGTCCCTGAATCTGCAGAGCCATGTGTGGCACATGACGTTGTAGGTACCATAATAACGGCCTGGAACGTCCGTTCGGGGTCCTCAGACTAATGCTGACGTCACATCGTGTGATTGGCTGTACGTTGGTCCGATGACGTGTCAGATAGTGATTGGTCTGGACAAAATACGATACTACCATAGGAGAAGATATGATGAAGTCTGCTGTACACACACACAGCTCCGTTATAGAGCGAGATTGTCTTCCAAACGTGCCTTTATATTTGTTATGATTATTACTGAATGCATGTTCGCTTATAGTTTTTTTTTAATCCGTGCGCCCAGTGCATTATTATTGGCAGAACGGACCCGGAAGAACAACATTTAGCCATGCTAACAACATTTTCAGCCATGGCTGAACTTAAAATGGAATAACAAGCATCCGCTTTATAAAAATGACAAAGAATATTGTCAGACACGATCTATGAGGGAAAATAACTTTAGGATTCAATTCAATTTTATTTGTATAGCCCAAATTCACAACAACAGTCGTCTCGATGGGCTTCCTATCGGTAATTGAAAAAGTTAAACATAAAATCAAAAGGGTCATGAATACATAGAATCCATTAGGAAAATACTAAAATGAACTAACAAACTGACTAAGCTAAACTGGACATCCCTGCCCTTAGACCCCCCTTTGGGTTAATGAAAAACTCCTAAAAAAAACGGAATCCCGGAAAAAACGAAGAAACCTCAGGGGTGCCCACATTAAGGACGGATCCTCCCCCCGGACAGACAGGCGATTTACCAGAACTCTTAGAGAGAATTTGCTTATCTAACTCTACAACTACATATTTACAGTCCAGGGTACAAAAGGGAACGTGAAATGAAAATGTGTAGAGTCCAAGCAGATCTCAACGCTACGTAGTTTGTCCAAGTGGGGTTACCGTAGTGTGACGTTACCTTCATTCGAAAGGACCCCAAACGGAAGTTCCAGGCCAAACGGTTATGGTACCTACTACGTCACTAAACAGTTGGTTGCCATGCAGTTGGCTTTTAAGAGACCCAGTCGGTGTCCGTCAGTGTTTTTGATACACGACACAATGTGGACAACCTGGGGTAGGTGGAGGGCTCCTCCTCACCGAAGCAACTAAACACCGTTTGAAAGCTGCTCCCAAATGCCTCCTGCTGTTTTTTTTTTTTACCAATGAGTCAAAAGTGCCCCACCACTTCCAGGACGTTGTTCTTATCGCGCAAGGCTGACACTATGAATAATTGACTGACTGATTGGATGTGTGTCTCCTGACACCCAAGGGGATGCTTTTATTGTGACGGGGTGGGCAGCCAGCGCAGGCAGGACATGTGTTGCGTGGAGGAGTCATATAGACCGCTGAACAGAAAGGAACTTTGTGGTCCTGATGGAGGGAGGAGGGGCAAACCTTCACCTGCATTTTCACCTTCTGATCACATCCGAATGAATCTTCATAAAAGAATAATTAAAAACTTTAAAAAAGTTAACTTTTAATTAAGGCTTCTTTTTGCAGTTGCAAAGTCCAAATTTGGCTTAAAGTCCCACTCCGATCATCTTTTGATCTATTGTAAATAGTTCCAAGTGGTCTTTTTTATTATTATTATAACATTTTTAGCAAAGGTTTTTTTAAGGCATTTGTTTTTTTAAAACTAGTTTCTGCAGAGCAGCAGTAGTTCATTAGAAATTCACCTCTGAGTTGTGGGTGTACACACTCTCCTGCTAGCTTACAGCCCCTCACAACCCCAACCTAACAAAACTGGCGAGCATTATCGTAGCTATCCAGTCGCAGAGTTTAGATCCAGGTTCCAGCTCAGACGAGGAAAACAAAGATGGATATGTTTTTCTGCAGGCTGATGCATCAGGATGGAGCGGTGCAGGGTATTTTCTGCGTAATAATTATGCTCTCTTTCAAAAAGCATTTTTTTTCATCTGCTCCTGATTCACAATGATTTGAATAAAGACATACTAAGAATTTTAAGCTTAATTTTCCTAATATATGTCTTCCATCAGGGAAAAAAATTGGATTGGGTCTTTAACTGATGAAAGATGTTCAGGTTTCTTTGTGTTTGTTTATCCAGAGAACGTTGTAGTTCAAACCGTGGACAGAAAGTGTGTGTGTGTGTGTGCTAGCCTGGGGGCGGGGCTGGCAGCACAGACTCTTCCTGGAAGGGGCGGTTCCTCACTTTGTGATGTTGCGATTGGGGTTTGGAGGGCCTGGTGCTCAGAGAGCAGGATTTTAGAGGACCAAAATACTCTTCTCATTCTCATTCTTTTGAGGAATAAACATTGTAAAACACTTAAAATCTCAAAAAGTTGATTTTGCGTTATGTATCATTTCATGAAGATTTTTACTGACAAGATGCAGTAGAATCAACCCATCAAACCCATTCTCTTTCTGTTTTTTATGGCCAACAGCTTTTCATTTGGCTTTTGATTTAAGAATTCATGAATGTATTCATGAAAGTTACACTTCTGTTTATTTTATTTGCTGGATCTGTGAACACGGGGCTGCATGGGGGCGCAGTGGTTTGTGTTTTGGCCTCATAGCAAGAAGGTCCACGTTCAAATAAAGTTTACAGGCCAAAAAAGGCTTCATAGGTTGATTAATCTCTCTAAATTGTGCCTATGTATGTCTGAGTGTGTGGAATCTGCAGGGATTCAGCAGGTTTAGAAAATGAATGGATGGATGGATGTAAACTCAGTTTTTTAACCAAACAAAACAGACTTTTGAAAAGAAATGTGCGAAAATGAATTCATATATGATCCAATCCTGACTTTGACCGTGATGTCAGGGGCCACTTTTTAGTTTTGAGCTGCTTTCACCTGAATCTCCGTCTCCTTGGTTTCAGGGCCTAACAGCAGGAGTGATGGATCAGCGGTCGCTCTGAAACCTGAGGTTCTGCGTTTCTTCGATGGTTTAAATCATGGACGGGGGAGACGACGCTCTGAACACAACGGCGGTGCAGGCCGAGGAAGTCGGGGAACCACTCAGCAAAGCGGAGAACGGAGGAATCCCGCTGGCGGCGGATAGCTTCGACGACAGCATGGCGGGGCTGAGCAAAGGGGGCCTCAGCAACAATGACGACAACTCTGCACCGCCAGCCGGAAGCCCCAACCCAGAACCCCCAGGAGGGGTGGCGCTCAAAGTGGCAACAACTGTCATCCACCCCGTGTGTTTGGGAGACAGCCCACTGATGCTGCCCATCCACCTTCAGATGGCTGGAGCCTCCGCCCCTCATCTCGGCCAGGTGGGGGCAGCGCCCTATCTGATCACAAGTCAAAGCCCGGTTTCCCTTCCACTGGTTCTGGACCAGCAGGTCATCCAGCACATAAGTCACTCTGTGATCCCTCAGAGCCCCGGCTGCACGCAGTTGCCGCGCCAGAACAGCCTTCTGTGTCAGAACCCTTTGACCTTTGGCCTGCCCGCAGCTGTGGACCCGAAGGCGGCGGGGCAGGCTCAGGACGCCAACCTTCTGTCCCTGCTGCAGAACCCGGCTTTCGCCTCCATCATCCAGGACCTCTTCCCTCCGCAGGTGGGTCCATCCACCTGTCAGTCGCCAGGCTCCTCCTTCTTCTCCCTGCCTCCCCTCACACCCCCCTATCCACCTGCTTTGGCCCCCCTGGTCCCACCAGCCACACTTCTAGTCCCTTACCCCGTCATCATTCCCCTGCCGGTGCCTCTACCCGTCCCTCTGCCCGTTCCCATTCCCATCCCGCAGACGGAGGACACAAAGGGGAACGTGCCAAAACCCGTTTGCACTGTGAATAAAAGCACCCAGACATCCGCCAAAGATGCTACCTCTCCTCCTCCACCCTCAAGGAAATGCCCGCCGTCCTTCCAGCCACAGAGCGCCACCGCCTCAGCTCAGGAAGAGGGCCAGGTTCTGGACCTTTCTGTCAGGCCTTGCCCCATTGAACCAAAACAGGAGTATTCCAGTCCACAACAGGAGAGCGTTCTGGACCTGTCAGTGCCAGGTCTGAGGAAAAAGTCTCTTCAAGCAGACCGGCAGGTGGGGTTGCATGACCCAAGAGGAGCTGCTCTGTCTCTGGGCGTGGAATGCTCTCAGAGTTTAGACTCTAAGCTCCTGGGGAGTCTGGCCTCCCTGGAGTTCAGCCGGCAGCACAAGTGGGTGGTAGACACCAGTGCCGGGTCCAGCTCCTTGGCTCAGGAGGCTTCTCTAAGCGGCGCCGGGAATCTCGAGATCGTCAGCGCCTCGCAGACGGCCAAGGTCATTGTCTCCGTCAAGGACGCCATCCCCGCCATCCTTTGCGGGAAAATCAAAGGCCTGTCCGGAGTCTCCACCAAAAACTTCTCCATCAAACGGGACGGCAGCCAGGGGCCGTCGCTGCAGCAGCTCTACGGGGTCCCGTCAGGGTCCCACAGGGAGCAGCAGGACCCAAACAACCCTCATAAAAAGGTTTCTAAAAGTCGAGCTATCAAACTGAAGAAGGTCAGCTCGCAGGAGATCCACTTCCTTCCCATCAAGAAGCAGAGACTGGCAGCTCTGCTTCCCAGAAAGTGATGCACTTCTGCTCCCAGCAGGAGATGTGGCACACATGGAGCCTTCAGCACTAAACCCGCGGACGTCCAGTCAGGTCTCCATTGTCAGTCAGAACCACAAAGCTTCTCCTGGCTCAATGTTTTTGAACCCAGGCCAGTGTTTTGAACCATCTGTGAAGGTTCTGGACCATCATGGCAGCTTCTCTGGTTCTCCTGGTCTGAGGTTTGACTGTCCAGCGTCAGCACAGACACGTAGGTTCTTCTCCTAATCCCCTTCCAGCTTCATGTACTGCACTGGAAACTGAAAATCAGAACTTTAAAACTATGAAAACCGCTCTTTCCTTATTGGTAGCATGACTTAGCAAAACAGAAGCTGCAGTGTCCGCAAATATAAGTTGCTGCTGGCGCCCCGGCTGCTTCCTGTCTCATCAGGTGAATCCAGCAGACGTCAGCCATGATCAGAAAATGAAGGGACCCGCTGTGGTGAAGAACTAAAGACTTTTTTTGCTTTATTGTGGAAAAAAAACGACTGTCTAGTGTTTTAGTGAGCTAGTAGAGTCCGTGTTGATCAGACTCCGCCCACTCCTGGGAGGCGGTTGTGGTTTCGTGTCTGTTCTGTTGAGCACTGAGTGTTGTTGTTATTTAATCCCATGGCGTGCACTTTTGTCTCTGTCCCAGAGTTTCCACGTCGGCTCCTGCCTCGGCTCCTCTGAGTGCAGCAGTCGTGTAAATCTGAGAGCTGCAGGCCAATAACTAACAGCAGCCACATACATGGAAAACAGTTTTTCCACTCCTTCCCGTGTCTTCTTAAGCAATCCCAGAACATCCCTGCTGTAACAGGTCGCTCAGATTTGGACTGAAGCTCCTCTAATTTATTATCCGTACGGCTTTTATTTATATTTCTGTTTTGGCTGAATGTGAGGACGGCTTCTTCATGTTGCTGATAAATCACCTGTTGAAGTGTGCTGCTGTTGGATATTTGCTTACTGTGCTGTGTGTGTGTGTGTGTGTTTTTTATACCTGTTAGCCCCTTTTTGACGGCGTTTTTGGAAACTCTGTGTTGTTTTTTGCCATGAAACTAATTGAGGGGGGGGGGGGGTGAGATCCCTCAGTGAAGCAGGCGGATCTTTGTACTCATACTTTGCATTAAAATGATTCAATCCCACAGCAACAAGACATTTCTTTAAGAACTAAAGTGTTCCAGATTTGTCTGCTTTTATTTTGAAAAGTTTGACTCTTTATAGCTGAAAAGTCACTGATATACTCAGAAACCATACAGATTTCTGCAGAGTTGTGCATCTTTCCCTCTCTCATGACATCATATGCATCTCAATACATTATTCATAAATCAATACGATTCAATTAACTTTTTCTGCAACACCGTCCAATTCTTTTACCTAAATGGACACAATCTAGATATTTATCATTCATTTGGCATTTAAAGTCCCACTCCGATCCTCTTTTGATCTACTTTAAAAGTGTTCCCAGTGATCTTTAAATTATGATAATGCACTTTTTTTTAATCATTTTCTAGGACATAGGTTCTGCAGAGCAGCAGGAGTTCAGTAAAAATTCACCTCCCAGTTGTGGGTGGGACCGTCGGCGCAGAACGACCCCGCTCCTACTTTCCCGCCCCCTTGCTGAGAGTCCTCTGTTTTTGTGCTCTCCCTCTAGCTTACAGCCCCTCCCTCACACACCTGACCCAACATTAGCGGTGCAACAAAAACAGTGAAAAAAAACATCGTAGCCGTCCAGCTCAGACGGGGACAAAGAAAAAACGTTCGTGGATCGGTTTGTCTACAAGTGGATGCATCAGAATGGAGCAGAGCAGGGAGCTTAAGGCATTTTCTACGTCACAACTGAGAGCATTTTTTCTTTTGCTCCTACAGAAATAAAATATTTTAAGCTTTAACTTTATAGATATAGATATAAATATCTCCATCATCATAAGAACACTGCTAAAAGAACATATTAAAATCATAATTTTTGCGGTGAGTCTTTAAAACAATATATGAAAATGCCTTTTAACTATATTTTTTCTTAACATTACTGTTTTATTTTAATCAACAAAAAACAAAATGTCTTTCTGACAGCTTCAGTTCTAAAAGTTTTGGGTCTTTCAGACATCTTTGTTCTTTGTGGTTAAAACATTTTAAAGTGTCCAGGTATTGTTTGCAGTACTGTGGGGGGAAAAGGGTAATCCTGTATTTACTGTGGTTCACCTTCAGGCCATTGCAACTGACCCAACAGAGCAGAAGCAAGCTTATGATTGGACGTCTTTTTGTTTGCATCTCCTGTACATAAAAAGACAGACGGTAGAGACACAACAAAAAGAGAAACCGATTTTTATACCTTTTTACCAACAGAATCTTGTTTGAACTAGATCCATTTTTCTAGACGTATCTAGACATCCCTGGATATTAAATGGTGTATACTTGTATAGGACTTTCCTGCATTCACGGTCCCATTCACGCACAGCCGAACGCCGGCCCCACCCTGTAACCACCAGGATCAATGTGGGGTTCAGTGTCCCCGGACACTGAGACACATGGGTGGCAACTGAACCTACGATCTTCCAATCAGAGGTCAACCGCTCTACCGTAGATGTCTTTTAATATTCTCCCTCAGATAAATGACAAGCAGACTGTTTTCCTTTAGTAGGTTATAGAAAAAAATACACATCATACCCACACCCTTTGTCGGGTGGGACTCCATGAACAAGGTACATTTTCCAACATAGTTTTCAAGTACTTTTTAAAAGGATGTATAAACAGCGCTTCCATCCCGTGTCGAATATAGTATGGCACATCTTAAGGTAAGGGGCGGGGTCACAGGACGATGCTGTGTTTTATATAAACATAATGCTACAAAAGCTTCTATCAACAAAGAGCACATCAACCTGAGAAATGTCAGAGGTGAAGCAAGGCAGGAGTCTAGTATTTCAACTAAAAGCACTGCGCGAATATTTAACAAAAAAACAAGAATGAAATACTTTCCCCTTGTCTTCACATTTCTATATGATTTTACCAAAAAAATATTAGTTTTTTACAAAATGTACATTCTAGCGCAGGTGTTGATGGTTAAACCCATCAACACCTGCGCTTGTTGCTTACAGTGATTGTAAAAGTCAAAAGTGACAACACTCTGGCAGACCAACAAGGATCCAGAACTCACGAGAAGCCCTTAGAGATGTCACCTGAAGGCGGTGAAAGCAGGACTCCTGGCGTTTGATACACCTTTGAGAGGCGACGTGAGGGCTGCGAAGACGGGACATCCTCCACGGCTCGCAGCGCTCGGTGGAATTTATAAAGTTCAGCTTTAGGAAGTCAGAATTCATGATTCCCGAACACATCGGAGGAACAGGAGCAGGCGTTCCCAAAGAACACAAGCGTCTGTATCTCTTCAAGGAAGAAGGTTGAGGATCCTAGGGGCTGGAGACTCAGCAGTCATTGATCAGAAGAAACCTTCTCCACCTTTGGAGGTCCAGATCCCGGATCCCAACAACAGTGTCCACACGTGTTGCCATGCAGTGTAAACACTAGAGGGATTTTTTTTAGACTTGGGTGTTGTGAGATCGGAACAGCTTTTGTTTCGCCGATGCGGAGATGAGGTAATGCGCAGCCTCCACTCTGGACGTTGTAACGTCTTGTGTGTCCCTCCAGGGGGAGTCCGGAGTAACATGTGGCTCCTGCGTGGCCCAGGTGGGCGTGGCAGGGTCCCGGCTGCTGTTACAGCTTGCCTTGTTTGAGCCGCTCTATGTGGTGGCACAACTTGAGGGCCGGCCCCAGCTTCAGCCCCATGTACTTCATTATCATGTCGCTGCGCAGAAGCATCAAAGCTTTCCCGTCGATCTCCTGTGGAGGCAGAAGGCGAGGATCTGTTAGAAGAAGCAGAGCTAGAAACAAACAGCAGCTGTTTTTTTTTTAACGTACGTGTTTTCTGAACAGTTCTGCATGAGGCGCCAACGCCGTGGGGTCTGCATGTTTGACAAACTGCATCACTTCTTCAATGGTCCAGCAGGAGGGGCTTTTATTGGGCAGATGCAGAGGGTCGAGGTCTGACAGAGACTCGGGTCCTGTGGTGGAGCTTGCTGCTGAGCATGAAGCATCAGTGTGGTTAAATCTGTGGCGATGTCAAGCTGAGGTGCCCTCTACAGTCTTATTCTTACCTTCTACTCGCCTCAGGGGCTGCGGCGAGCCGAGCTCTGCTGGGCTGGAGGAGAAGCTGCTGCTGTGGTGGTACAGGCTGCCGGTCTGGGAGTGGTACTCGGAGGAACTTCGCACAGTTTGGGGTCGAGGCGTCATGGAGTTGGAGGCAGAGTCCATGTATCGCTGCGCCTTCGTTAAACTATTCTCCTCATGAGGCAGAGTCTCTGCTGAAGACAACACAAGTCATGTCCAGGTGTTAGTCTGCAACTCCACAGGGAAACTGGAAATGAGTCCTTGGTGAAGAAGCTCGCTGGTCAACTTTGGTCAACTTTGGTCAACTTTGATCATTTATTTATTTTTTGCCAATCATTACCCTTTAAGTTTAATTTTCATTCAGCAATACAGCATTCAACCCTGCATTTTCTTCTGGAAATGCAGCTCCTAGTTTTATTCTGATGTTTATTTTATCCTTCCTCTGACTAATGCAGGACAAGAAGCCGTCAAACTTGGTCACAGAGACGGAAGTAGCGCTGAAAGCGACCTTCATCAGACGCAGCTCCTGCAGTCGATGGTGAAGCTCACCGTACTGGAAGAGTCTCTGAATGACGTCATGAACCCAGACGGGGAGCCGTGAAAACCAATGCTTTTGAAGAGCTCCTCAAAATACATAAACCTGATCTCTCAACTTCATCCGTGTCTTTCGTGATGTAGCGATGAGGCGGAAAACGTTCGACGTTGGCTCCTCCTTCACACAGTATTTATGCAGACTGCCAGTTTGATGGGTCAGACATCTTAACCCTTGTGCTATCTTGTGGGGTCCAAATGACCCGATCCTAACATTGACATGTTCTCCTTATCATGACAAAGGTGGAGAGCATTTCATGTAATCCATGGACACCAGTGAAGATCACAAATCATTGAAGAAAAAAGGTTCAGCGCGCCGTCTAGTGGGCTCTAGATGACCCCACTCCCAATGTTAAAGGGCCTTGGATAGCACAAGGGTTATTTGTGGGAGACTGCACAGCGCTCCACCCGCATCTGTGCAGTGAGAAGTACCTTCTGATGGGTGGGCTTCAGCGCGCAACTGTTTAGGAGACAGGGGGGCTGCATACGGCGGGGAGACCCCAGACAGACTACGTTTACTGCCTCGGACCACAGAGGGGGCATCCATGGCCTCCTCCTTCACTGCAGCACAAAAACAGGAAAAAGAAAATGCTTTTACAACATAAAAGCATTGAGGACGCTTCAGATTCAGCTTTGGAGGGTTTCTGTTCAGTGTTTGTCCGTCCCTCTGACAAATACCAAGCAGGGCTCACCTGGTTTGTTCCTGTCGTAAGCAGTGCAGTGGCTGAACGGCTGGCTGCTGAACAGATTGTCACACTGAAGATGACGGCACATGCTTTCCAGGAAGCGCAGCACGAAGGAAGCACTGGAGGCTGACGGCAGTCTGATCACCCGGATGCCGCCGTCTGTTCTCACTGGGAAGACAGACGAGCGTTTTGAAGCCCGTTAAACCCGCTGGGCTCATTCTGACCAGAACCAGACGACAGCTTCTACCTCTGACGATCTCTCCTCCTCCTGCGTCCGTCTGCAGGGCGCTGAGCAGGACTTTCGGCTGGTACGCGCAGTCGATGCACGACTGGACCACCTGCTGGAGCACGCGGTTCACAGGGCCCGGGCCAAAGTGGTCCGGCAAATGTTGCATCTCCTTCCTGTCCAGGTAGGGGCCACAGATTCCGTGCTTGTTCACATACACACACACTGAGGAGATCCATAAAAATGGCAGGGAGTCAGACGTCTCACTGTGGGACAGATCCCAAACTCAAATGACCCAACTGTTACCTGTTGACACCACAGAACCGTGACTGGGAGGGCTTTCTTGAGGAATCTGGATGCTGGGTAACGATGCCGGGCTTTGGAGAAACTTGGACTTTCTCTACCAACATAAAAAGTACATTAAACGTTCAGTTTGCTGTAAAGTCCCACTGTGATGGTAATGGTACTTTGAATTAATTTTTAACATTCCCTTGTAGCATTTTTCTGACGATGGAGGACACTTTTCTGAGTATTTTCTTTATTCAAATCGTTGTGAATCAGAAGAAGACAAAAAGCTCTAAATGGCGATGCACAAGCTACTATTGGCGGGCCACAAGTTCACTGCTCTCGATGCCCCATAAGGGGGCTGTAACCTTGTCCTGTCCAACAGCCAGGCGCAGCCCAGAGCAGCCGGGGCACAGGCCGACCCCAGTCACACCCGGAGAATGGGGCAGCGCCCCCCCTGCCCCCACCCCCGAGACCCTAGGAGCACAACCCCACCCCATCCCAGGCAGTAACCCTGACCCGGATGATGGAGACCCAGGACCTCTGCCCCGGATAACCCCTGAGGATTCCCCCCCCGAAAACGACATAATTAAAAGACCACTGGAACAGTTTGAAAGCTCACCTTGCTTCCAGGTTTGGGGCCCCTCTTCTTGTAGACCCGGGGCAGGACCTGTGTGTTTTCAGAGACGCCTCCGTTCTGGGCGGCGGCGGCGGCCTCTGCCACAGCTTTGAGCAGAGCCATGGTCTCGCTCTTGGGCCTCCGGCCTCGTACTCCTTTCCTGACGGGCAGAGCAGGCAGAGGCGTGGGGAGTCTGTACGGGGACTGCATGGAGCGTCTGCTGGGTTTGGAGGGCGATGATGGGAGAACCTGCAGGCTTTTGGGAAGAGTCACTGGAACAAGAAAACACAAAAACTGAATAAGAGGGACGAAGAACAACAGCAGCGGTAGTGCAAACTGGTTACTGTTAGTTTGTTTTATTTCTTTGGTCAAAAAAAACAGCATTGTGGTGCTTAAACCAAATAAAGCCGCTGAGCAGAAGCTTCAGGGTTTTCAAAATAAAAGCAGCAGATAGAGACAGAAATGAGGAAGAACAAAATAAAATTGATGCTTGCTGAATAATGCAGATTGTGCTTTTTTCAAGCTCGTAAAAAATAAGTCTCCAAACAAGTAAGTCACTCTGACAACAAGAGGGCAGATCCTGGCCAAGCAGAACTAAATCATGGCTAATTTTGCCCCCATATTTGTCTGTCCTCGTTTCATTTTTGGTATCAAAGGTTACAGAGACAATCCGAAGCACAGCCTTGAGAGGCTCAAATCTCACTCAACCAGGAGTCAAGGTTGTTCTGCAATTCTGATTATTTTGCCAAAATGACAGAGAACAAAGTGAAGTTTAACCATGTGACACCATCCAACCAACCTCACCAAAGACTGGGCGGAGCCAAAATCCCAGTAGACTCTTTTCTGTCACTTTTCAATGTTTTTGAAAACATATTCTACTTTGAAAACGTTTTTCCCGACGCTACATCTTGCAAAAATCCAGACACAAAAAAAGAGTCACTTTTAATCAGAGAAACATTTACAACTGTCGGCTCAAATCTGCACGCTGCCTAGCAACCGCAGCGTTTTTGTCAACTGTCACCAGGACGACACACTTACTACATTACGCCTGATAACTGAGTTTGGTGCATCAAAGTACGGATGCCGATGAATAAAACAGCATTAACATACAGAGGCTAACAGTATATAATCTCCAATGCTGGTGGGCGTCATGGCGACCTAGATGCAGACACACTGCAAATCCCAGAACCTCCACATCTGTTAAACAGGTAAAGACATAACGGTGCTCTGGATTCTGGGTGAGGGTTGCTAGGTTACCCAGGCGGGCTGCATTAATGAACGCAACACACGTGGGAAATAATATACCTACTTTAAATAAATTGAATATTTCCCATAGCATTCGTCTTTGTCGGTTATGTCTTTTATGTTTCAAAAGAGATGTTTGGGGATTTTTTGTTTAAATAATTAAAAAATACAAGTTCAAAAGAAAGTGAAATAAAGTAAATGAAGATAAAATTACTTTATTTTTGCATTTTGTCTTAAGTACATAAATTGGTTTAATATCTTAATCTTTTTAGGGATTTTAAAGGAAAAAATACTGCATTTTAACTAAAGGTGGCGCCACCTACAGGACGTGATATTCCACCTGAGCATCTCCAGATTTATTTAAAACTCAGGATTTAACGTCACAGAAAAGGTTTATTGATTGGAAAATAAAGTCAATATTTATAACCTAACAATTAACCTTTTAAACTTTCAATTTTTTAATAAATTATTTTACATCAAAGAAGGAGGAACTTTCACGAATAACCTGTTTCAATAAAGGCTCATACATGCAGTGCTCACCTGTGGCAGAAAAAAACCCTATCAGGACAAAAAGGGAGACAAAATTAAGATCAATGAAAATGATAAACTATTGAACTGCTCAAGATCAGTCCAGCTGAAAATGCTTCTCAATAATCAATCAGGAGCACCAAGTCCAAAGCTTCACCCTGTTACCTAGCAACCGTTGTCAGCAGTCCTGTGTGAGGCTTTACAATAACAAATGCATGCAGCGCATGCCAGCAGATCAATAGCAACCCAAAATCAATACCATCTGATCAGAGGGTTGGGAGACGTCCTGCTTTCAGCCAAAGTCTGACTTAAGTTTGCTTCAGATAAAAGCATTTGCTAAATGACTGGATGGAAAAAATGCAGAGTGACTCGTTCCACAGGGTTAGACAAAATGAACATCGATGATCCGTACAGTTTTTTCCGTACATGTTTTATGAAATTAAACAGCAAGGAGAAACCATACCTTAGACCCAGACCTTATTTCCAAGTCATCACAGACTTCCAACCTTTACTTGTTCAGGAAAACGTTTAATAAGACATTTTCCCTCTAAAAAAAAAATCAATCAAATTTCCAAGGAAATCAAATTAAACACATAAACTTCCAGCACAAACGTAAGGAGACAATATTTGACGCAAGCAGAACAAAATGTGTAAATGGATCAAGCTGGGGTTCAAACCTCCCACGGACAGCTCTGCTGCCACCTACAGCTTCCCACTTACCACTGTTTCCTGGGGGCTGCAGGCTGTGCTTGGTGAGGGAACACCAGCCCATGGGGAAGATGTCCCGGGAGTCATACTTGCACCAGTAGTCAAAGGCCCCCCGCCACCCATCGAACATGACAAACACCTCATCACCCCTCACGTCTCCAATGGTGGCGGGGCAGATCAGGTACGGGTTCTTCTTGTCCACGGCCTCCAGCTTCATGCCGGGCTTAAAAAGATTCTGGGGGGGTCTGAGAGGCTCCTGAAACGACACATCCAAACATTGGAATTAGGTCAAACGTAGAGACGGCAGTTGGACGGAGACATTTGAAAGCGTAATGCAAACCTTTTTAAAGGCTGCGACTGGAGCCATCTCTGCTCCGTTCAAAGTTCTCAGGAGGAACATGGGCCAGGAGGAGGCGTTCATCCGGAACCCTAAAGAAGGAGGAGAGGAACACGGATTCATATCTAAGGTTATCGCTTCTGATTAAACGGAGGCAGAATTTCCTGTTCCAGAACTCCAAGTTTGTTTTGATAACCTCAAGACTCCCTTTAGGAATTTCTGGAACATATTTTTCAAACATCTTCTCACAATCCAACATACTTACAAGTACATGAGTTGCAGTGAGAAGATGGGACAGTTATTACATTCAATCCATGTCAGTACATAACCCCATTCTATGACCACAAAATGCTAAAGCCTCAGTCAGAACTGCCCTGGTGTCTGCAGGGTGAAACATGGGTAAATCTCTGCGGGGCACGAGGGTGGTCTGCAAGAAATAACAACGTCATAGATCGCTCGGTGAGTCTTTAGCGGGAAAACGTTCATCCAACTTTTTTCTGTGGGCAACAGGTTGTAACCAACACTTAAGTAACACGTGTGGCTGCGTAGGTGTGATGCAGGCATGTCTGCCGATTTTTCATTCTTGAACTTTTGTAAGTTCAGCGTTTTAGCAGAACTGGGCTGCTGAGGTAGCCTTCATCAGCTTATGAGCCCTGAGTGCCATAGCAGCATGAACCGCTGCTTTTGCACAGGCCTGTTAGCTGTTTAAAGAAGTCAAAAGCAAGAAACGGTCAGAAGACATCTTGTGAAAATGGCCCACAGAGGAGCAGCAACCGCTATAAACTAGGGGGTTCTGTATTTACTGGCTGTTTCTCTTCATTACTGGCTGTTTCTCTTCATTGTGCTTTTGCTTCTATTTGAGGATAAAGCCAAATGATGAAGGATAGGAACATCTCTTACGGATCAGACCCCCACAGATGCTTCACTTTCTCAAAAACAGCAATGAAAAAGCAAATGAAGTCAGACATTTGTGGTTCTCCACCCAATCAAAGGGAGTCAGGCTGTGATGTGATGCTGAATTGACTTTCTTAAGTCTTTTTTTTTTACATTCATTGTAAAATTATATACTTTTTTACTGTGAAAATGAATTGAACGTCCATTTCCAACATTGTTATTTAAAATTGAATTTTTTTGATTACAGTGTATAATCACAGAAACCATTTTGTTTTTCTGACTTGTTTGCTTTCCAAAAGGATTCTGAGGTTTGAAGGACAGGAAAACTAAAGGTTTCACTTTAAAAGATGTTTACAGTTTTATACAGATACAAGGTCCTTTCAAGGTTAACCCATCACATTCAAACAAGTCTCCCTGCTGCAGAACAAAAACGAATGTACCTTAATTCATTTTTATTTAACAGACCTAATGCACACGCTCACACACCGGGAAAACCACCACTGAATTGGCTTCATCTTGCTGGAGGTGAGGCACTTTCTATGGGTGACGTCACCGCCGCCTTGTCCAGTGATGTCTATTCTATATGTGGCAGCATGTTTAGGCCCAAAACAGTCGTAAAAATGAGCGCAATGAGAGAGTTTTGAGGGCAGACGCCTGAAACATTTACGTTGACTTTTCATTGGAAGTGACCAATTGAACAGCCGTTGCTAAGGGCGCTGTGAATGCAGCCTAACGTGTTTGTTTCTTCAAGAACCAGCTGGACTCTGAGGAGTTCAGGGACAGATGAAGATGAAAGACGTCAAGCTGTCCTACACTAACAAGAACAGAACCGGAGTAGAATTTAGCTGCGTGAAACTGAAAGATTCTTTGACAAACTTCTACTTTCATCTGCACACTTCCCTTTTTATCTTGTTTTAAAGAGAGTTTCTTGTATTGCTTTATTGTTTACATTGTAAGAATTGTAATTTCTGTATTTTTTTTTGTTTACAGTGCTTTGAATTCCCTTTGTGTGCTTTTCTGTTGCTCTCACCCAGCGGCGGCTGCAGCATATCTCCATTCTTCTCGCAGGTGCCGATGGGTTGGATGTCAGACGAGTCGACCAGTCTCCAGAAGTCATTGCTGTTGTCGCTTCCATCCAGGCGCAGACGGAGACGAACCCCGGTCATCCCCATCACGGTGGCGATGCAAACTGAGGTGGAGTTACGGGGGTCGTGAGCTTCAAGCTTCATTCCCACTTTGAAGTCGTTGGACGGCGGGACTCTGGACTGTAGAAACAGATAAATGTGAAATACACGTTAAAGCTACAAATACATCAGCAGTTATCTAAGCTTATCAACACAAACTCCTTCCTTTACCATGTGCTAAAGTCTTTTTGTTATAAAATGTTTACAAAGAAAACAAATTTGCAAACAATATTAATAACAAGGATTTTTCACCTGTAGCGTGTAACGACATGTTTCATTTCTCAAATGATGAGAACCTGGGGAAAAACTGTGAGTCCACTAATAAGGAATACATTCCAAGACCATAAAACCTCTCTTTGGAGATCTGATTCATGCATTTGAGGATCCAACTTCACCTAAAATGTCCCAGCGTGACCCAAAGCCCCCAAAAGGTTTGTTACTTCCCAAACGTATTTCCCTATGATGAAAACACTGGAGAACGCCTTTGGAGTGTTTACGGAAACAGGATTTGACCTAAAAGGTCTTCTAAGGAAACTTTCTGTCAGCCTCCCTGCAGGAATCCTTTGTCAGGTTTATGTCATGGTTAATATAGGAAAACAAACAGCTAAAAAGAGAATTACATTTTTTTTAAACTATAGGTAATTGGAAAATCATTGTCACAAGAGTGAGCAGGGAGCCCAAGTGCCCTCTGGGTAACGTTCAGTTAGGGGTCACTAAAAATGCTTTAATTGCATCAGCGATGTTAAGGGAATTCAACAGAAAAAACAGATACAGGGAAGCAATAAAATAAAAAGAAAACATTTACGTTTTCTGGCCAAAAGCTGAAGTTTTAAAAAGAGAACGTTTAGTTGGTAAAAGTTTTTGGATTTCTCTGTAAGCAAAGAGTAGCAACCAGATGTAAACAGACACAAAGGTTTTGCTGTAAGAGTTGAGACTGAAGAAGTAATCTGTAATCTGAATGTGATTGAGTTTTGGGGTTTGTGGGAGATGAGGGTATTAGTAATGAAAGCCGTCAATGGTAAAAAACACAAACCGCCTTACACTCAGTCAAAGCACACATGCTTGTTAAAACCACATAACAGACAGCCAAAGCCACAGACAACCCCATAGATCCGTCGTGTTTGTTGTCATGTTGTGTGCCTTCGCAATCGTAACACTTACACAGCAGCAAAGCTGACCCACTGCCCTACAGAGCCCTTGTACATGACATCACAGCGCCGTGAACCGTTTTGGGAGTCAAACAAAGAGCCTTGCTGCCGTGGAACTTTGTTGTGTCGATCTTTTGTTGTGTCAACTCTGGTGTCTGTTTTTTGATCGGTGTTGTCAGCAAGACAAAATATAGGGCTGCGAGGTTTGCTACAGATCAGAGCCACAACATCTGTGCCCCCCCCCCCCCCACACACACACACACACAACACACAACACAGAGCACCAAGGCCGTGAGAAAAGGTCGTGGTGCACCTTGAAAAACTGGGTTACATATTATTAAACTGTATTATTATATATCAACTGAATACAAAAGACCTTCATATTCCAACAATGCAATAAGCATCAATAGCGTTAATATTACAATAATAATTGACTTTCCACATGGTGCGGGTGAAGTTAACGGAGACTGACGGAGCACCTGCGATGGTGCTTCCTCACATTTACATGTTTTTGATCAAAGTTTGCCTGTTTTCCGTTTTTCGATCACTACGGCACCCTTTTCAAAACTAACGGATTGGCAGAGGCACCGGGTCAAACCCAAACAGTACCCATCCCTAAATATGTATCACTTTTAAGCCAAATAAAATCAGTAGCCACACGCCAACCTGACGCAAAATGTTCCATACAAAGTCAGCTGCAGGCTGCCACCCTTCGCGTTCGACTGCAGCGGTCCGTGGTTGATGCCTGTCTTCATCCCACAAAAATCGGTAATATGAGATCCTTGAATGTAGAGTTTTTCTGTTGTAACAACCAACAGCAACCCATGTGCACCATGATGAGATTTGGTGGCAATTTCTCTACACCAAAGTGTCCAATGTTACCCATACCAAAATAATGTGTGCTTGACTCCTAAAATGACGGTTCACACAAAACGTCACTGACAGGGTTTATACTGTGCGTAAGGTCAGTGGGTCATGAATGTACTTTTATCTGCGTGAAATACTTTCAAAAACAGTTTATCCTTCTACGGATGCTTCAAATAAAGCTCAGCTTTAGTTTATTAAAAATGTAAACCAACTGCACTGAGAATTGTGAGAAACTGCTGAAATACTGTACGAATAATAGACATCACTAAACTGAGTGGCTGAGAGAAAGATGCTTAACTCTGAACGTACCTGCCGGAAGCAGCCGGGTGGAGCGGGTGTGGAAGATGTTTCCTTAAGGTACTGCTCCCAGCTGAAGGAGTCTAAACATCAGCAATAACAGAAAGTATCGACACACGTTATCAAACATAACATACTCTATAAAATCATATACATAACCTAAAGCAAAAAAAGAAGATTCTGAATATCCTGGGTCTAAACACTTGAAGTTAGAATACAGTAAGATGTATTCATGGATACAAACTCTTAATTCCAATGATTTGATCAAAGTCATAACCTAAGAACTTCCAATTGAATTGGATTGGAATTGGTTGATTTCAGGCAATCAAAAGTAAAAATCTGTCTGTCTGTCTATCTATGACACAAAGAATCCATTATATGCGAGGTTTGTCGAAAAGGACAATGCCACAACTATTATGCTTTACTTCACTTTTTTGTTTATGTTTTTACATAATTGTATCGTAACCCGGTTTCTAACTTTTAATTTGAGTGATTTATTCTTTACCAGTCTGAATGCAGATCATTAATCATATCCATGAATATTAATAATACTAGATTACAAAGATGGAGAGAATATTAATGACAACCTGTTGTGTTTTATGTTCTTTAAAAAAAAAAAAAGAGTTAACTGACCAGAACAAAATGTTTTAACAAGCTCTCTACTTTTTTTGTATCTGAACTCCAGTTTCAACTTTGCTCCACTTGTACTTTCATAGCAAAACTCTCCCCCACAGCAGCCTAACCTTTATTAGGGGAATATCTGGGACAAAGCTGCTGCTACTGTGACACAGGTCAAGCCTCTTCTTATTACAGCAGACTGTTATTAAAGACCTGCAGACTGTCACATAAACACCCAGAGATAATTCAGATCATAATAACAGAAATATTCTTTTATTTTTTCATAAATCAGGTCAAAACCAACAGCAAACCCATCATAAAGACAAACATAAATGAAGCGTAACCTGTAGCTGTTGCAGGGCTGGCAGCAGGAGATGGAGCTGCTTTTCCCGCCTTTTCCTTTTTTTCATCGTTTTGATCTGAAAGATAATGATAGAGAAAAATGTCAAGAATTTTCTCCAACAACTCAGAAAAATTAGTTTTTGTTGTTCACTATGTGTAAAACAAGACAAACAATCTGTCTTTTGTGTTTGTGTAACAACCCACTAGGCAACGACACCTCTGTTAGATATCTAAATCATGTCTATGTCAACATTTAAAGCTATAGATATGCATTATGCATCTGATAGACATCGATTCATAAAGGGCTATTGGATATCAGCGTTTAGATCTTGGACTTTCCCACAGCTAATTGAGTCGCAGTCCCATCATGCCTTGCACTTTCTACAATAGATGTCTTTTAGATGACTAACAGACATAATAGTAGACATCTACTGTAGATGTCTACTGGACACCTAAGATAACTGTATTTTGTTACTCTGCCAATAGTGTTCTGCACAAAGAGGCCAACTACACATCTAACTGTAGACATCTAATCTTTGGATATTGTCAGACGCCTATGAGAGTTCTATTTTAAACATTTACTAGATATTAAATAGAAAAGCCCAGGCTGTTTCTATCAATGTAATCTTGCTGTGCTGTCTGTCATCTTTTTTCTCCGTTTACTATCAAATATCAACATGACACCAACACTGGTGTAGAATCCACTTGTTTTCTTAATCTGTCCATGTAAATGCAAGTCTATATTTTTGGAACTTTGCCTCTGAACAGCTATTAGACACCGTTGTGCGTCAGAAGACAAGAAAAAAATGTGCCTCAAGCCCATTCTAATAATATGAATCCACTCTGACGACAGATTAAACTTTTTGCCATAATTGTGTTTACGTATATACATTGTTGTTTTGATGCAAGCTTCTGAGACCTTTAACCCCTGGTCAATTTCAGTAGAAATGGTTGCTACTTCTTGGAATGGAGAACTTTGTGATTACAAGTTGCCTGTCATCAAAAAGGCTGCATGGTGACGTTGTGGTCAGCTCTTTCACCTTACAGACAAAGGAGTGAGGTTCAAATCCCAGCTGGGACCTTTCTGTGTAAAGTTTGCATGTTCTCCCTCTACAGCTGTCTACAGATGGCTCCTTAGTGACAAACTAGTGACCTGATCAGGGTGTACTCCACCTTCAACAAACCTGTGACCCCCAAAAGGGATTCAGTGGGTTCGGAAGGTGAATGGATGGATTTAAAATTGCAGTGTTTACCTTTTTAAATGGTAAAGCTTTTTATATTTTAAGTATTCTAATAGGCGTCTAAAAATATCCCAAAGATGAGATGTCTGTAAATAGATGTGTAGTGGACCTCTATACACAGAAAACCTTCAGAACACTATTTGTAGACATCTAATAGAGTTGGTATCTAATAGACATCCTGTGCCTAGTGGGCAAAACTAACTTAATTCAAATCACATTTACATTTACAGCCCAAAGGCGATGTACTTAATAAATGTTTCCTTTAAAACTGCATTTCAGATGGAACATCTGTGATGTCAAACAATCATTAAGTGAGCAAAGCTGTAAGAAAGCCACAGCAGATTTCATTTTCATAAAATGTCCTAACGATTCACACAGCATGTGTTTGCAACATCAACAGTCATTTCCATGAAAAATGTACTATCATACAGTAGTTTTCAACCAATCTGCTTGTAAAAGTGTCTTGCCTTTTAGTGGAGTTTTTCCCATGGCAACAGATAAGCTATGGCCCCACTTCAGGAGTGTAAAGAGACGCTAAGCCCGTATCTCTGTAGTCTCTGGGGGAAGAAAAACAGATAACTGAGTTTACATTTTATGCAAAATAAAACTCTTTATTCACTAGGCCCACACAATAAATCGTAATGTATCGTTATCGCGATATCAAGCTAGCCTCCTATGTTGTAAACTAGGGTCATTAGGAGTTTCATTTAAGTTATGTTGACTCTTATTTAAATTAGAACAACTGAGAAATGGAAACTATATATTTAGTTGTTTTGGTATTTGTTTATAGATCGCAAGTTATATAGTCGACGCAATATTGATGACTAATATCGCAAATCGCAGGTTTTCTTCATACCTATAGTATTCAATCAAATGTAGGGGTTTCATAGTGTTTCTGTGTTTCAGTAATGCAGAGAAATGAAAGAAATACATCAGAATTTCAAAAGCACCTGGGGAAAAACTGTATGGGAATTACACCCAAAACCCCTAGATGTCATCTGTTGACTATTTTTAATGAGGGGGGGGGGGTCTTTTAAAGGTTTTAATTATAGCTACAAAAGCAGTTTGGTCTGCTTTGATGTAACTTGTTGTTGGAGCAGCATTTTAAGTTGTCATCCATCTCCTTTGAAGCCAATCTGGCAGAAAAGAAAGTTCAAGAAACGAGAGGAAAAAACCGTCTGTAACATAAATGTAAGTGCCCCGTCACGTGTGGTGCGTGGTGTGATTTTTCCAGTAATCGCCTCCCACTGACTCAGACAAGAAGCCTGGGGGGCTTTTGTTGTTTTGTTTTGTTTTTTTCGGGTACAGCCCACATGTCACCATTCTTGATTCTAACTTTGTGTACATTTCCTCATCATGGCTTCAATATTTTTGGGTAGACTGTTTAATATCAAAACCCCAAATCTGACAATTAAGCGGATATTAAGACAAATGTTTTCGTAGATATTTTATCACTTTTGACGAAAACGTGATCACGTGCACTTTAGTAAAAAAAAAAAGTAATCCTATAATTAGCAATAATAATACTAGACATAAACAATACGATGACGCTAACATTTCCAAAACAAAATACCGCTGATGATTTCTTGAAGTCATTCTTGTTATAACTTAATGAACAAACTATTAATTTTTTTATTTTTTAAAGAAATATAAACTTACATCTTGTTTGTCGACTTTTTCATAATTTTTATCCGAATCGTTGTTAGTCCGCGTTAACTGTTAGCTGGTTATAACACTTTACCCATCATCCCTTCACACTCACTCAGTACCTGCCAACGTAGCTAAATATCGAGGTAGATTTTCCTGTAAGTTCGAGGTTTTTCTAAACATTTTGAGGGGTATTAATGTTCATGCTAACCGTTTTTGAGGTTAACACGGATCACGTAATAGTCGGGCCCAATGTTAACAACTGGAAGTGCGGGATTCGCTAGCCATCACTACTGGCTAATAACTAGGTTGGCTAACCTTAGCATTGACGTTACCCATCTGAGTTAGGTTTCTGTAGTACTACGAAGGACAAATATGCGCAACTACGGCGGACTACTTCAAACTGACATTTTTCCGTAACATTTTCTTATTAATCTTTTCAGACAGAACTTACGAGTGCGGTCGTTTTCCGAGCGAAGATCCACTTTTTTCTATTCGTCAGCTGCCATTTTTTTCACGAATGTAGTGAATGCTTACACGGATATAATATATGCCAAAGATCGTGCTCCGACTGTGAGCGAATACAAGTGAAGGCTGGCTGGATAGGCTGGATTCAGGAATGGAGGTCAGTTGGCCAACGAAATCGTGTGCTGGCCAAGTTTACAACCAATCAAAAGAGAGCTTAGTCAAGTTAACCAATAACAGGCTAACTACAAAGACTGCAATTTGTTACTTTAAAAGAAACAGTGGAGTGATCCATCTTTCTATTTTTGCTATCTGCGTTAGGTTTTTCGGCGCATCGTTTGCAATACTGGAAACGCGTTCATATAGAGGCGAGATGGTTTAAGAGCTAAAAAAGAAAAGAATAAAAAACGATAACAAATCTGATTACAAAACAAAATAGTAAGACACAAGAAAGACACACATTTTCAAAGTGTTCATTTGGAGATAAGTTAAAAAAACACAGGAAAAGTCTAAATAATCATTTAAAATCAGTTCAAATTTTGGTTAAGCACACTAAAAATGACTAAATATTAATATTAATAATTATTGTTATGATTACTAAATGGATCTAAATCTTAAGCATTAGCAATAATCTTATTATTATAAATTATTATTATTGTTGTTATTAATAACATTAATAATACTTATTATCATCATAGTACTATTATTATTATTATTACTGCTTAAGATTTCCATAACCATTTGCTGGTAGAAGTCACAGGACAGGGATGAAAATGCTAAATGATAATGCAGACTCTACATACTAGTATTGTTTTTCTCTTTTACTGTAAAGTGCATTGGTACAGTAAACATGCAGCACTAACATCAGGCTGTGCTATTAAAGGCCTTCTCTCAAGGGGGAAAGTTGGTTCTTCTAAATAGGTCATCATTCAGACAATTATAGAAGCTTTTTGTCCTGTTTTATCTGAAGTAAAGTCAGACCAGAGGAAATCTACATCATTTAAGTTATAAAAACACACACAATGTTTGCTTATCTGCCTCATTAACAGAAAAAGAGACTGAAAGGAAATTATTTTGGATTCTGGGGGAATATTATGTTAGACTACACTTTTTTTTCCTTACCGGGGATGAAATGGGCACAATTAACAAGCATCTACAAGAACAGAACAGCCACAGAAACTCAAAAGATCACACTGAAATACGCTGATTGAGACTTTTGACTGATTGATGTTGTAGACAACAGCAGAGTTTTTGAATATTTTTAATCTTAAATTCGCAGGGATGGGTTCATGAAGTCCATCCTCACTGAAGTACTATTGTTACTAAAGAATGTGATTCTAATAATTGAGACCAAGGTTTACGTCCTCCTCTTTTTAACAGCAGGTAACATTTTATGAACCAAATGCAAATCTGCAATAGCAATATTTTAAAAACAAGAATACAGTTGGTCCTTGTTTTTTTTCTGCTGTTTTAAAGGGTCGATGTCGTGTAAAGTAAATTTTTGAGCTTCAAAGTGTATTGTAAAGCCCCGTGGGACACGTTTAGGCGTAGTTTCTGTGATCTGAGCGTGGTCTGGACATGGTCTTGTCACATGCTTTGGACGTACAGAACCCACTCTCAATGCGTTGATTACTACAATGGCGTTACCTGGCGGTGTTTTCACTTGAAGAAATTTGTCCTTTTTAAGCTGTTTTTGTCACTGCAAAGTCTCACCATAGTAATTTTTGGTAGTGATCAAGTATAGTGTCTAAATTGATTGGATCTATTACAACACTTTACACTTGTGTGATGTTCTGGATTGTATGACCTGTTTTCAGTTTTTATCAAGTAAAAAAGTGAAACAATTATTTCAGCGTAAAATTCAGCGGTTTTCTTCATTTCTTTCACATTTTCTGTGAAGAACATGAATAAAACCTCATTTTCAATGATTGTACACCGCATTGAAAATGATAAAGAACGGCCTGGGTCCACTGTGGAAAGTGTAGATCCTATCCTGTGTTTCCTATTTTTCGGTTGTGGTGTTTTCTGCTGCCACACAAAGCACCAACACAATTGAAAACCCAACTCACAACATTGTCTGCTCTTACATCATGTCTGCACATTTTAGCCTCTCCTCTGCGTAAACCAAACTTTATATTCTCGTGCCCTGTCCCGCCTGCAAATGAAACAAAGTGGGGGAATTTCATGGTCTCTGAAGGTTAGATAAATTATGGGGAAAAAAAGAAACAAATGGTCGAACCATAGATTAAACAAAAACAAGAGCACGGAAGCCACGTCTGAACATGTACCACAGGAATTTCCACATTCCTTCCAAAAAACAACCCCAAAGCGGTGTTTTGATCCATTCACACATCCACATATTCACACTAGCGGCGATCGGCTAAAATGCTTTCATTTTCTATGCACAATATGCACATCCATCTTTGCAAAAGTTTGAATGTTGTTTGTTTTATGAGGGAGAAACCGAGGCCGACTATAGGTTGATGCATGAAAGGGGCGGCACCCACGAGGAGAGAAAGGCGGAGCCTCCGAGATCGAGTCGTCTTACTTCCGGATGGGAAAATGAGCAGTGAAAATAACTGATATCACATTAAAAAACTTTTTTTCGTGTGCCAAAGGTAATATGTTATCATATGTATGGATAAAGTTTACTCTGAAAGGATTAAGAATAGCAGGAAACAGGCCATTTAAACTCTCAGTGCATTTGTTTAGTCTCAACACCACTTTGTGAGGATGAAACTGCTCATAACTCTTATATAGTGTCATCAGAAGCAATGCAATTTTACTGTATAGATCATTAAGTCATTGATTTGCTGACAATAAACTCATTTATTCATCAAATAATGTTTTTAACTTAAGGTCAAGGAAAGAACTATCAAAATACAGTACGAAAAAACATTAAAAATTCAATTACAACAGATGCTTATTTAGGGTTTACAGACAAAAACAATAAGCAAAATATTAGTTTTTATTGATAATTTTACCAGAACAGTTCTAATGATTTGTGCTGACAAAGTGAAAACCAAGGTAGACGACATGTTTGAGAGTCGGAAGGCTGATTTGAACCTTCATACAGTTACATTTATGCTTTCTGTGAGAGTTGGGGCAGGTGAAATAGATGATCCACATTTTAATCAGGAATCTATTCTTCGAAACAATGTTTTTGTGTTCAAGGAGAACTTGCAAAGCACAAAAACTGAAAAAACAAACAACCATTTTTTAATCAGTTTTCACCTAATTCAATGTTTGAACTCACTCTTCCTGTCAAACAAAATCCTACGTTTTTGGAGAACTGAGGACGATCTTAAACCAATCAACCAACAATTGTGTTCTGTTGAATTCTTTAGTTTGGCCGTCCCTCCTGGGGGTGGCAGCATTGGTGCAGATGTAATTGAAGGTATTGCATCCCAAGTTGGGGACTATGGATAATATATATATATATATATATATATATATATATATATATATATATATATATATATATATATATATATATATATATATATATATATATATATATATATATATATGATTTTCTATGCAAATGTTAAAATAATAAAAACAATAAACAATAAAACAATAAAAAAAATGTTTACCCACTCTCCAAATATTTAGAATACATTTTCCAGTAAAATAATTTTAAAAAGTAATAAAAGTTCTATAATAACTTTTAAACATAATATTATGTCTTTGCACTTTCATAATATTGTTGTGGTTTAAACTCACATTAAACAGTGAGGATGCAGGACGGGTAACTAGATGGAACAAGTGTTTAAAGTCATTATTACTTTTACACCAACTCAATAACTGCATAGAACAGACAGAGCTCCTCTCCTTGCAGTCTTTTATTTAATAAAGTGGGTAGTTTTTCATTCTGATGCTTTTTTCCCACGGCCTCACTCCCTTTGGATCGACCTTTAGATAAACTGTGTCAGCGGGCTGGAAACTGCGTGTGATTTTGTGAATTATGTAATTTGGGAAACTGGAAAAACAATATCCCACCTCACACGAAACACCCTCGGTCCGCAGCACAGTCCCCGCCCACTGGAAACCCAACCGCTCTCTGATTGGTCCGAACGCCGGGGGGGCGTCGGCACCGACACGGGCCTGGAGGATTTTGATTGGTCGTCATTGCGTCACTCAAACTGTTGCCTGGTGATGCACTTGCAGCTTGTCAAGCGCACGATCCAGTTACTGGAGCTGCCTGCTGCAATGAAAACACCGTCGTCGGTGGGTGGATAAACGCGGGCCCACTTTCATCATTTCCCCCAAACACTGACTGAGTGAGTACTATATTTATTCATTTTTCATTGGACTCGGTTAGAACGCTTCTGCTACAACACTAAATGGGGTTGTTTGGACACAATTTGCGGGCGTTTTCTGTCTATGTTAGAAGAAGAACATTAAAATCTCTAATAAGGTTTATTTTTTGGCTAACTTGGGGCTTTTTTATGTAATGTGAATAGATGAACTGTAAAATCTCTAAATAGGGTTTGTTTTTGCTAATTTTGGGGATTGTTTTCTGTCTTGTGTGAATAAAAACACATTAAAATCTCTAAAAAGGGATTTTTAAAGCTAATTTTTGTATTATTTTTCTCTTTAATGTAAATAGAAACTCAGTAAAATCTCTTAAAAGGGATTTTTTAAAGCTAATTTTGGGATTATTTTTCACTTTAATGTGAATAGAAATTCAGTAAAATCTCTAAAAAGGGATTTTTTTAAGATAATTTTTGGGTTATTTTTCACTTTAATGTGAATAGAAACTCAGTAAAGTCTCCAAATATGTTTTTTTAAAGCTAATTTTAGGAATTTGAATAGAACATAAATATTTTTATGGGGTTTCTTTTTTGGTAATCTGAGGGCTTTTTTGGTCTAATATGAATAAAAGAAGCTGTACTTGATAAAAAAAACAAAACAGCGTAGCTAAACAAGCGTTCAGAATTAAAACATTTCCTTCCAAGTTCAGTTAATGTGTGTTATTGCTGGATTTAATTCAATGCTTTTGCTAACATGCATACACATACAGCCACATGAACGTGTTTGGTTGCTGTCATGTGCAGAAAAGACTAAGGAAAAACAAACCAGCATCCATCTTCTTGGTAATGTGGTTCCTTGAAGGAGTGACAGAGAAAGCCCCCATGCCTGTGACGCTCCTGGCTGGGTTTCCAGCTCTGAAATTCCCTGTCTCCTGCTCAGTTTCGTGTAATCTGAAATCCATCTCAGCACCTCTAACTGTGGGCTGGTCACGTGACGAGCTTTTTCTTTTTCTCTGAGACTTCCACACCTTCAGCCCAACACCACCACGCATGAGTCACTCTGTTGATACAGACTAAATGCACGATCCGCAGTGGATCCCTGATCACATAAACCTTCAAGACGTGGGCCCTGCTGCCAGTGTTTGGCTGCAACAAAGCAAAAGGCTGAAGATGTGCACGAGCGCACTCCTGATACAAAGTCCCAGGCCGGTTCGGGTTCTTCTGGTTTCACTTCTGTGCTGGTTGGGGAAGATCAGACCACACAGCAGGTTTCAGTGTTCTGGGAGGCAGAGCTTTTGCATAGTGATGAGCGGCCCGCTATGCCCACTCCGCTGCAGGAAACTGGGAGTGTGAGTAGGCTACGCAAGTCCTTGAGGTTCCCAGCTGGAGGAAATCGAGAAAATGGAATCTGGAGTCCTATCTAATTCAATAACGGTAAAGAGAGCGTAGATACCAGAGGACGTGCTTTCATCACATTAACCATAAAAGTGGCGTTTTGGGATTCCAGAGAAAGAACACGAATACAGTTCATGTTTGTTTGATAGAAAAATAATGTATACATGAAGAGTTTTTTTTTTTTAGTTTGTATTTAAGAGGTGGGCCTACTTTGCTGTAATTTTTGGTAAAGCAGAATCATTTCTGAAATCTGGAGAAGCTTCCATATAAAAGCATAATTATGATGATGTAATGCTTGATTTAAAAGACCTATTATGAAATTAAGCAAAGAAGAAATGCTGGATAAGAAAAGCGGATACATAACAATGTGAAGACAAATGTTGATTTGAATGTTTTTTAATTTTTAGCTCCTGCTGCTCAACTTTATTTTGACCATTTTTTTCCACAGTCTTCACATAAAAATTACAAAAAAGTGATTTAAAACACACAGACACGACTTATTTAATCTTTTTTTCTTCTTTCCTTTTTAATTACTGTATGACTTAAATCAGTGACGTGCGTTAAGGTTCACGGCTGGTGAGAGGCACTGACGTCATCAGTCAGATTTACAACCTGAACCCTACAGAGTAGGGGTGTGTATTGGCGATACGATACGTATCGCGATATTTCTACAGTGTCACTCGTTCTCATCTGGAGCCCACCACAAAGCACCACAGTCAGCGTTTTTTGGGGTCCTGGCAGCAAGTTTGGGTTCTGAAGGCATTGAGTTTGGCCGAATGAACATTTAGCATTTAACACAAGCTGATGCTCGCGGATCTTGTCGTCGTTTTGTGCGGCGTAGAGCTGCTCAAAGAGGCTCAGTGGGCGGAGCTGCCAACCAGCGGTCGGCAGGAGAGTCAGACGCTGAAGGACGCTCATAAATAATTAGATAAATATCAGCTCAGTGCTTGTATCAGTCAGTGCGATATTTATCGCACTGACTGATACAAGCACAAATGAAATATCGCGACATATCACCAAATTGATTTCCTCTACACCCCCACTACAGTGCAGCTTATTCACTATTTGATTGACAACAGTTGAAGTGTGTTGTTTGAAGTTTTATTTAAACATTTTTCTTTTATTTTTACAAATTGCAGCATTGAAAAAGAATCACCTAAATTGCTATTATTGACTTACTTTTTCTTATAAAAGAAGTCTGTGCGCCGCTCCTTCTGAAGAAACACGTGGATAACGTGTTTGTAGACGTGTTCCCTTCTTATAAATCAGTTTTGAAAGTCTCTCTGTGTCATTGGAGATCACTGCCGGTGACATTTCTAAACAATCCTCCATTTAGAAAATAATGCTAAACAATTCTAAAGAATAACTGGACGGCTGCACTTGACTTGCTATCACTAATTCTATTTTCTGGGATCACCACTCTGTCTGGAGGCAGGGGTACTGCATGTCTCACCTAGAGTATTTTTAATGCACATTTTTAGTGGATTAAAAAGTCTAAATGGGTTACCAATGTAATCAGACAGTGGGCGAGAAATATAAAAACGGATATAATTAAAGATGAAGTGTCTTTTATAAAAGATATACTGAAACAATGCATCAGCTGCAGATCCAGTCAGTGTGTGCGGCGCAGGGAAGGCACGGGCGGCCGGTGCCTCACCTGCCGCTTTCTCGTGTATTTGAACAGGAAATTCATAAATTCCCTACATTTTCATCAAAGAAATGTTGAAAACCCACACAAAAAAAGTAATGATAGAACAGACATGTTCAAACAAATTTTCTTTAATTTTATCCTTAAAACAAATATATTCATCCTATTTACTTCATGTATTTCTTAAGCCGTATTTAGCAGGTGAGACAGCCTCACCTGCCTCCCTTGACTGGAGGTCATTGCTTGTCACCTAAAAATGGGTTTGATAAATCTGTGTGTAGTACATTTTGGGAGCGATTATTCTGCAATATTAATGTTCGAAATAAACAATCAAAGCAAATGTTTTATTTTAGTTGCTTATACGTTTCCTTTTGAATGCAGTAGCATTCATTCTGGTGTTTTCCTGCAGGTGAAGACGCGTCACTGACGATCGGCATGTGGCGGATATCATGGCTCCCCGCAGACTTCTTGGAATCGGAGCGCTGGCTGCTCCTCGGCGTCCTGTAGCCGGAGCTCCTCCTCTCGAGCTCCGCGCACAAAACACAGCCTACCTTTTAATTTCATGAAGATCTCTGGCCTCGGTGATGTAATGAATAAATTTGAAGTCCTTGGGATTGTGGGTGAAGGTAAGATTTTTTTTCTTTTTTCCCCCTCAGCTGTGTAACTTTGTTCTCCCAAATCTTTGGCCTCCAGCCTTTTGTCTGTTTCAATCTGTGAGAGGGCTTTTTAGTGAGCAATCATTTAATGGTTTTTACCCAATTTGCCTGCTGAGTAAAACCATTAAAAGCCACGAGACTGGTGCTGTGACCTAAATTCATACTGTTTCAAATAAAGAGGAGTCAGTTTTTATAAAAGGAAAAAAAAACATCCTGCTCTTAAGGGGTTTAAACTGAAAACGGTTCAAGAAAAGCATCTTCATTAAAAGAAAATACAAAAAAAAACCAATTCTGCACTTTTTGTATTTGTTTCAGTTATGATCAGAGCAAATTTCAGCTCCGCTCCTCCGTGGTTAGTTCCCCTCTTCAAGAGAGGTTGTTGAAAGAATTGGGAAAGCTTTGGTTCAGAAAATGCTCTTTATTTTTTCTCCTGAAGCTAATTTATCTTCAGGACCACTACTGTCTCTGTTTTACGCCTAAAACACAAAAAAGAGACATGTAATAATTAAAAAAGAGCTGGAAAGAACTTCTTTTATGATGCCTACAGATGACATTTGTAAAACGTTTAAGCAATGAGGGTTCAAATGGTATAAACAGCCCAGAAGTTATACATTTAGAAAACTTCATTTTACAAGAATAAAATAAAAAAAAAGCCAATTCTTTTCTTAATGAGGACATTTCTCCTTCACGGTCCTTTGTTTAAAGGTCTGTTTGTCTCTTCTGATTCACCTTCACTGAAATGTGTTGAAGAAACCTCCTCAAAGTCAAAGTCAAAGTCAGCTTTATTGTCAAAATCTTCAACCAGTGAGAAGTTACCCTAAAAGTCCGATAGAAATGTTCTGCATTTCTGTGTCCTGGGAGCTCATTCTTTTTCTTTAATGCTGCAAACACTCAGTTTTCATCCAGAACGCTCAGAGATCAGCTCAGCAGGTCCTTTGATGCTAAGCTGGAGGAGCCAGTTTGGAATCCGGTTTACGTTGCTAAAAAACGAGCAAGATTTCCAGGAAAAGGCCTAACAAATACGGTCCAGTCCCTCACACATGTGCTGTGAGGGACTGGACCATTTGAAAAGTTTGGCTTTTTTTGTTTTTGTTGCTCCTTTTTTAAATCAGTCTTTTTAGATGATCTGTTTTGGTTTCTGTAGACACCTTCTTTAAAAGAAACTTGACACCAAGATGATGTATCTGTAATAAAAAAATGACTTTCTACTTTTCATGAGATGCTGCTAATTTCACGCTTTGTAAGAACTGGGTCTAAAACTGTGTACGCACAACAACTTATGTGGTCATCTTCGTGCTTTGGATGATCCATTGATTCCATAAATGATGTCAGTCTTCACTGTAGGACAGCTGTCCACTCTGGTGCTTCCTCAAAGAAAACAACACAGGTTCCTGGATTTGGGGTAAAAACGTCATTATCATAATTAAAAGACCACTGGGAACGCTTTGGAGATGACTGGAGTTAGACTTGAATGAAATCCGGCTCAGGGAAGGTGTCCACTTTTTTTGAAACTTCATGATGGAGAGATTTCATGAGGATTTATGGTGCATGATTCATTCCTTCACCGATTTCAAACACCAGTTGGAGTGAAGTGGTCGCATGAACATCACAGAACTCCAGTTTTTTCTTTCAGTATTGTCTTTGGAGCCCAATAATCCCATCGTCCTGTTTTGACATCTTAAACTGGAGTAGAGACGACGGACAGTTCGACTCTTCATCATTCTGAAATCGCTAGGATGCTTTTTTTTTTTAAAGCCATACTCTGGGTCCTTAACAAACATAAATACTTTTTGACCGTTTGCCGTCTTTCTGAAAGGTTATTTTTCAAACAATAGGTGACTTTTTTCTAAAAATCCAGTTTGTTGTAGCTTATTATGAATTGGCCTCTTGTAAGCGTTCACTTTTCTTTGGCTTTGAGTCACTTGGTTCATATAAATTAGCAGCAGCCCCAAGGTGAAGCCGCCCCCTTGTCCCAGTTTTTACACTCCCACATCTCTGCTGGCTGCGTCATTCGCCGCTGCGAGGAACAGGGGAACATCCAGCAGGATTTTTAAACGCTCGTCCAGCGCTGAGATGGCCTGGACGAAGGTCTGCCTTTTCAGGGGTAGAAACAAACCGAGTTTTATTTGCCCTCCATGCTCCTTCCAAATCCAGGCTCACATAATCCAGATTTATGGATTATTAGTCATCTTGAGGTTAGTTGTTGTTAGAAAACATCTAGATTCACCCCAGGAATTAAACCACGTTATGTAATAATCCTCAGTCTCTTATTTGAATGTTGCACAAAATTGGGGGGGAAAAAGCTCTGGAAAGTACATCATGTGCTAGTTTGATCTAGTTTGAAAACATTTCACTTATCAAAGCTGCTGATTGACATCTGAATTTTAAGGAGTTTTTTTTTTTTTAGTTTGGGGATTCAGTCAATGTTTTAAAGAGTCTAAAATAGATAGATAGTGTTCTGCTTGCGGCGGCTGCAAAGCTAACTGTGCAACATTTATAACCTTTACTGGCAATTTTGAATTCATGAGCACAGAAATAAGTGAAATGGTCCATGGCAACTTCAGAGAGCAGAGGAGCATCTGTGACGCCAAACACTAACTACTTACCGTGCACATGTAAGTCTAAACTCACAATAAAAGTACTTGGACATTCAAAGCCTTAGTCACATGCAGCCAACTGCCCTTACGGGTGGATAGGGGCTGTCTGTTGGTGAAAAATGGGTATATATATGTACGGGGCATGTGGGTAACTGGCAGCACATTTCAAAGTCATAGACTCAACATGTTTGACCACCTATCTTGGTCTCTTTGAACTGGCTGCCAGTGAAATATTTGTTTTTTTAAATCAAAAATCTGGTCCTTACTTGCCCAAGTCCCACAGCAGATCGGCTCCTTCAGCCTCAGTCTGCTTTTCAGATACTCCCCTAAAGTCCTTGGTTCACCAACCAGCTTGTGTTAATGGTTCCCAAGGGCAAGCAGGCGATGGATTGGGGACGATGCGTTTCTGTGTCTGCTCTAAACTATGGAATCAGTTACCAGCAATTAGAGAGGTCACACTCTTGGAAAGTTTAAAAGAATTGTTCCTCCATTTCAGTTTAACATCAGCCTAGCCCTGGTTTTAATCTCTTTTAAATTGGTTTTATGCTTTTTATTCTTTTCTTTTTATGTCTCCACGATGTTTAATTTGGTTTATGCTTTTAGTTAGTTCTTGTATGGTTTGTTCTCTATGCGTCCAGTACTTTGAGTCTTCTTGGCTGGTGAGGTGAAGGTGCTAGAAATAAATAAATAAATGATGATAGACCACTTTTTTTCGGTTAGCCCGTGGCGAAAATGTTTTCTCAAAGTCATGCTGCGGGTGAGAGGTTGTAGCAAACACTTAAACAACACGTAAGGGTAAAGTGGGATGAGTGAGACTTGGCTTGTCATCTTTTAACCCCTCAACTCCTGCACACTATGTAAGGAGTTAGTGCTGAAAGGTGTGTGCTGTTTGTGTGTCCCTTAGTTGCTGTTAGTAATGACAACAATGACAACATTAGACAATCAGAGTGTAGCTTGTGCAGACATCCTATTGGCGACCTGTGGGCCTTATGTATCACCTGCAGCGCTGCTAAAGGTTAAAGTCGCTTTCCTGTGGGTGTGACCCATCCCCTGGGGAGCGGTGAGCTGCAGACACAGCCGTGCTCGGGAGCCATTTGGTGGTTAGACCCCCAATCCAACCCCTTAATGCTGAGTGTCAAGCAGGGAGGCATTTTTAGAGTCTTTGGTATGACTTGGCGGACAGGGGCGGACACTCGACCACAAGGAGCCACTGAGCTGCATGCAGCATTTGCCGCATGATCAGTAAGAGCCAGTGCGCATTGAGTGGTGCATTAAGAACACGACAGTGGTATGTTTCATTTTCATGATGTCCTTAAGGTGGCCATGCGGGCCTGAAGGGAGCTATGAGACCACCTGCGCTCGCCAGATGCAGCCATTCCTCTACAACCCCCATTGACATCCAGTAAGTACTATTATCGTGTGTGGTAGTGTATGTAAAGAGTATATGTAAGGCTGATAGTAGTGCGCCTTGTAGCGTGCAGGTGATGCTGTGAAGTGCAGGCCTTTACGCGGCATTCTTGTCAGAATTAAGGTGTTGTGGTCACACAGGACTAACATTAGCGGTGGTCACAGCTCAACTTGATGTGATTGTTTATTATTTCCTGATAAGTCATTTCTTTCGGCTTTTTTCCCATCAGAATTAGCCACAGCGAACATGTCGCATAGTAAACTTGGCAGAAGTTTTTACGCGCATGCCCTTCCTGGCCCTTAACTTCTCAAAGCAACTGGGGCTTGGGAATGGCACAGAAGTAGAAAGAGGGGTGAGAGCAGCCAGTTTGAACCCTGGTTTCACGGTTGGAAGGCGCCGCAAACCAGCCCGAGCTAAACCGGCTCCCACTTGATGTGATTATTTGTGTATATTAATTGTTTGTTGTTTTGGGTTTCATGTGGAGCTGTACCTGCCTGAGGCACCCTAAAGATGGCGCCAAACTGAGAAGCTCTCCAAAAGGGTTCTACCTGGACTCCATGAATGGGTTTATCTGTTCTGCTTTTGTTGATGTTGCGTCAGCCCCCATTGTATCATTATTAGTAGTTCAGCCCATTCAAATTAAAAAGTCCTCAGGTGTGTAGTAATGTTGGTCAGTTCTTTCCTAAGTCATTTTGAGTTTGTGAAGTTGACCTCTTTTATGGGCCCCTTTAAACTGTCTGTTCAGTTGGATCTTGTGAACTTTGACATTAAAAATGATCCATTTTTGGACTAAATACCTGCGCTCTTAGCCGTGATTGCCTGGTCCATCACAGTAAGGTACTGGCCCCTTACTGACCATGCGTGAATGTGATATGTAAGAGTCCATGGGATGTCCACCAAACCTTCTTTGCTCAGATTGTCTAACTTCTGATTTCTAACAGTCAGGCTGCACGCGAGGATTGGTCTATGCCCTGATCACACGAACAGAACTCATGGGGCTGTTGCATTTCACAGGATTTGGGAGGGTTTTAAAAGAAAAACTGGGTTTGTAACATGTTTCACCACAGACAGCCTGCTCCACAGTTGTGACTAAGGCTTTCAGTTGTTAAATTGGTAATGCTTTCTAGTTTTCTGTATTTAGGTTTTGGATTTCTTCCTTTCATTCAGTTATGGTGAAGGTCACAGCAGGTCTGAGTTGAAGCAACTTCACCCGCTTCACTCCATGCATGGCCCGGTCAGATTCTCTGTCACCGTTTTCCTGTTGTTTTTGTCTCCTCAGGTATAGTTTTGGTTCAGTTCTTTGACTTTCACAGCCATGAGTTTGGTAGATAAATAAATGTGAGTGTCTCTGCTTTTCCTGGGTTGGAGTGTTGGAGCAGCCTTTCATGGAAAAACACAGCATTTGCCAACAGTGTTCTGCTTGTGGGAGCACAGAGGTTCATCATATGTCTTCCCAGTCAAATTCCTCTGGACCTCAGGAATGTGTGTGTGTGTGTGTGTGTGTGTGTGTGTGTGTGTGTGTGTGTGTGTGTGTGTGTGTGTGTGTGCCCACGTGTGTGTGTGTGTGCCAGGGTCGATAACATCAGAGCTCCAGAAGCTCACCGGCTCCTCTGTCCTACTTTCTGAACCACCTGTCCTTTTATTGGGAAAGCAGCCTTTCTTTTCCTATTTTTATAGCTCCTTTAAACAACTCAACATGTGTGTTTGTTTGCAGACTCTGTCGCTTGTTTTCAGTTTTTGTCACTCGTTTCTGATACTAAAAAAATAACACATTACAGACAATAAGTAAATAAAATTGAAAGAACACTGTCATTTTCCATCTAGGAAGGAATGTGTCTTTTCTGCAGCTGATCTTGGTTTGTTTCTGTTGTAGGTGCTTACGGTGTTGTTCTGAAGTGTCGACATAAGGTAACCTTATTTTTGTTCCTATTTTTGTGTATTATTGTTGTTGAAAATTGTGTAAAAATCACCTCTGCTGAGTCCTTTCATCGTGTATCAGTCACTGAGAAAAGGCAGTGGATCATCACTTCAGAGCCCATGAAATTAATAAATATTTCTTACCCCATTAGCAGATTTTCTTTAAATAAGCCAAAAAAAAATCTGCCAATGGGTTAAGAAAAATGGTCTGACCAAGAATTCTTAATTCTAAGTTAGTTAAAGATAAACGCAACGTGGGTCCCATTTATCATGAGATGAGCAAAAAGTTCAGTCTAAGGTCTTTTTGCCACCGAAAACCTTCCTTTATAAAATGTTTTTTTGTTTTTATTTGCAAGACAGAAAATAAGGCAATGTTTCTCCAATCAATTTTCTTTTTAATCTCTTCACTTTTTGCCACAATGAATGAGGGTTCTGAGCCAAGAAGAACCCATTCCTGCAATGATTATTCTTCAAAAAATATTGATGAGCTTCAGTCAAACCAAACTGTTCTTTGGATGGAAAACAAGACTTACAGAATTGCTGTTCGTTTTTGAACAGTTTTATTAAAAGAGACTAGAGGCTTTTGGAAAAACGGCTACATTTTTGATATTTGACATGATTTCTAACTGCCTGTTGGATGAAAAAAGACCCAGCCAGCAAGGCCACGTGGTTTAAAAGTGGGCAGAAAATGTGGGCCCCGAATGGTGTTGTCCACAGTGTCCATGGTGGTGGGCACTCAGCGGGCTAACTCGCCACGCTAGCCGGGTTCCCGCTGTCCACCCACTTTCCGGGCGACTGGCTAGTGACTGCCCACCTAAGTCAGTGTGGGCAAACACAGGTGGACCACCACACCCCCACATGTTCTGCCCACTTTCAAACCATATGGGACCCACTTGGCCTAGCTGGCTGGGGAAAATCTATAAAATCTCTCTCTCTCAATCATCTCTCTCTTTCTAAATTGGTTCCTGTGCTATAATTAGTCTTTGTTGGGGTTTCTTTCTGCATCACTGCAATGCCTCTGATTGAAGCTTCCTGTGGTAACCTTTTTAGGTGTTTCCTAAAGATTCGAGGACATGTTTACTGACTCCTTTACCGTCTTTGTCAGCTAAAAGGACGTTTGCAGGCATTGCTTGCTGGAGTAGTTGCATAAAACTTAATATGGCACCTATTATCATGTCCCTAACTGCCTGTAAATGCTGCCCACTGACAAGCCAGCTCTGTGCTCAGATAATTATCAGCCTGCTACAGTGCTATAACAGCAGACTATGCAAAGGTCTCTCATTCATGCGCTGAGCCCCACTGCGATAGTGGAGCCTTAAGATGTTCAAGCGAAGCACTCGTGCAAACGAACAATGTTCATACGAGAATCCATGAAGCTGCATTTACTGTAGCTGTAGTAGTTTTAAGCCTTTTGTTGGTGATTGTTGATCTTTCCGCTTGTTGTTGCTGTTAAAGATTCCACTTAGGAAAATTTTGTTATTTAGCAAATCTGTTAGGGCTTTCATCCATTGACTGTACATGAGAACTGGACTGAGTAGCTGCAGTTACATGGACAAAAGTAATCGGAATAAACACCTGATCAGAGTAAAAATGTGTCTCGTAAACACAGAATAATCTGCCCCAACCAAACTCAAAATTTCTTTCCGATCGAGATAGGTGGGTTTGCCGAATGTTGATCTGATTGTGGTGAAAATTAACAGTTTATTCCGATTGTAGGTCACTACTGCTCTGGTTTACGTCATGCGTAGACAGTTTGGTGCTCCAGAGAAAGCTTTGGAGGGCGAACAGTGTGGTTCCCTCTCTGCTCCGTTTAAGTGGAGCAGTCGGACTTGTAGCTTTGTGTTTGCGAGCAGGGGAGGGTGCTTTGTTACGGCGTGCGCTCTGGAGGAGGCTTCAGACCGCAGTCCGTCCAGCCGCTCTGCGTGAGCGAGCTGCCGGACTACTGTGTCTCCAAGCAGAGGAGCGGCTTTGGGACGGTGTGTGAGCTAGCGGGGGCGGCTTTTCAAAGCAGAAATACAGTCCTGAGAAACCGTGCAATCATGTGGATTTGTGTTTTCAGTCGTGTCCAGAAAAAATAAAGGCTGATGTTATTCCCACATATTTACGTGCAGCCAAGATACAGATTGCGGCACTGACCGCACAGATTATTTTAAGTTCATCCACGACTAAATGTTGTCGTTGGCACGTATTAGCCTAATCCTAACCCTTCTTCTGGCTCTGAGCAGCCAAGAATAAAGCAGTGGCCGCTCAGATTAAGAAAATTATGAGCAAACAGGCTTTAAATAATAATCATAACAAGATTATTTTGAAATGGTTTATTTCAAGAAATTAAGTAGAAATAATACAAAAGCAATATAATCATCAGTTATACATTCATACAGTAACTAATCAAACTTAGGATAATTAGACATATTAATAAATATTGCTTGAAAGGGAGTGGAAGGAAGTGAACTTATATAATCCCACCCCATTATACTATAACCATTTTATTACATGATTTATTAATATCCGGTTCCTAGCTTTTATCAGACAGAATTAAATAGTCCTGGCCTTTCTTGGGGGGCATGGTCAGCTCTCTTTTTTTGGAGAAAATCTACTTTTTAAGTCATTTGAAGATAGTTGTATCCGCAGAGAGCCACGCACGCAGGCGTCCTGCCGTAACCCGGAACCGGAAAAACCCGAAAAAGATCATCTCGCTCTATGTCGCACCTCTGTTTGTTTACAACGAAACTCGCTATTCCAAGAATCCAAAATCCCATAGACTTCTATTGAGAAATAAAAAGCTTTTAATCTGTCATTCTATTGGTCAGAATAACCATTCTTGCTCTGATACCATTTTCTGCAGCCAAAGTTATTCAAGTTATAAACTGACCAATCAGAAGCCTTAATGAAAGAGTCTCACGTTGAGACATTTGATTGACAGATTTCATGTAGCCCGCTCTCAGTGGTAGGGGTTTGTTTAGAACCAAAAATATATGCAGCTAAAGGTTTTTGTCAAAACTATTTTAACAAGCGCTAACTGCCACTCGCCGCTATAGTTCTGCCTCAGTGTTCGTTAAAGTGTTTAAAGAGCGGAGCGATCCGTCCCTGTTGGTCCAGTGTGAAATGACCTCATCAGGCCGAACGGTTTCATCTTTAAGGCTGTGCAAAAGAAGCTGCTCTTCGCCAAAGAAACCTAAGATTGAAACGTTTGCTTTTCACATAAACGTCAAGCGTGGATACAATTCAATATCAAGTCTGTACTTCATCTTTCTTATGCAGTTCAGCTTTTTTGGACCAGATGTGGCAAAACTGCTCTCCCACCCCCCAACACACTTGATGAAGAGCAACAGCACCTCTATTTTCCTCAAAGGTTTTGGTCATTTTTCAAAAATAAAATTGTGAGATAAAAGTACGTAAACTTGAGCCTAAGAACCGCATTTAGCTAGACTCTTTTGAAGGAGGACTCATGAAACGTCTTTACGATCTTTATGACTTCTTGCTCTGGCTGGGTTCATCATCAGCCACAAACATCTCCCTTGAAAGTAGGAAAACCTGTCATCTTGATTTCCTCTTTCCTTTCTCTGATCCTTACTCTGGTTTACTGCCTTGATGCCATTCAGCTGCAGCACAAGAGAAAGCAAAGCAAAATGGCTACAAGAAAGAAAACAGCAGGACTGTGAAAAGTCGTCAGCCCACACTGCAGTCAAAGCCTTTCAGTCCACTGAAGGAACTGACAGAACTCCTGCGTGAATAGGAAAATCAAACTGCCTCCTACTTCCAGAACACGTCCTCGTCTTTAATCAAACTTCTTGGTGTTTATTCTTGTTGTGCAAACCGTGCATCTGCTGTCAGTACATTTTTCATTGCAGTAACCGTCAGAACACTCAGGTTTTTGATGCCAGGGGAGGATTTAACAGTAATTAAAAAAAAAACAGGACTCTATTTTTCTGCAAACTCTCAGCAGTGGAGGACAGAAAAGCTGAAGAATAAAGAGGGTCGCCGCACTTTACAAGGGAAACACAGCATGTAATATTGGGCGTTATTATTCAAAGTGATTGATTACAGTGCTAAGCAGCTGCAAATGCCAATGTCTCAAGCTTAAACAATAGACTTTCATTTGCTTCAGATAAAAGAGTTTGCTTTGTGTCACGTTTTCCTTATTCATGCAAAAGTGACAATGTGTGAGCTTGAACCAGTCATTGGGCCTTGGGAAAGTAATAATATATGCTGCTGTGACGAAATGTCGTCAAGCGATCGCGGTGTGGGCGTGTGAAAGCACAGGACGATGGATTCTCTGGCCGCTGATCAATATGGAGCTCCGCCATCTGGAAAATCATGCATTGTCGCCGTGAATGAACCTCTGCGTTTTTTTTTCAAGGGCTAACAGCCGGATCTATGCCGCATAATTACGCGCGCATAAACAAGAGTGCTGGCACATTGTCAAGCACTGGCTCCATCCATGCAAACATGCACAATCAGCTGACACTTGCACTGCAGAGAAGGGTTACAAACGGTTTAATGGACAGGGAGGAGGCCATGGTTTGGAGCTCCTCGCAGCTGCTGGCGTCTTTTCAAACATGGCTCATTTATTGCACGCAATGCATACGTTAACCAGGACGATTAGATTTAATGAAACTTAAGACATGGATGCTAATGTGCACTTCACCACAACAGCTTCGGTGAAAACCATCATGCCTGCTGAGTTCTGGTATTTTTGCCCCTCTTTTAAACTATTGTTCTGCTTGGAAACATGCCAATCTTTTTAGGTGGAGGAGACTAAAAACCTAAAGCATTTTTTCCTACGAGTGTTAAAACACAAAAGAATTCACAAAAATGTTAAAATTTTAAAAATCAGACAATGTAATTTTCTAGATTTTTTTCCCCTACTTTTGCCTCTCATAGTTGAGGTTTGGCCTGCACAATAAATCGCAAATTCATGGTTATCGTGATATCAAGGCTGTGCAATATGCATATTGGAACTGATGGCAAAAATCGCAATAAATAGTTACTTAAATGTGCTAAAACAATCTTATGGTAGCTTGAAGTATTTGGCGAATCTGATGGAGCCCTTTAGTATAGATGTTCGCCTCCTATATGTAGACGAGGGTCATTTGGAGTATACCATAATTTAAGTTGTGTTGACTCTAATTTAAATTAAACTGCAGTGAAATAAAAATGATCTATTTGGTTGTTTTGCTGTTTGTTCATATATCGCAAATGATATCGTCATCGCAATATTGATCACTAATATTGTGTTTTCCTCATATCGTGCAGCCCTAGTTAAGGCATACCTATGATGAAAATTATAGGTCTCTCATCTTTTTAATTGGGAGAACTGGCACAATCGGTGGCTTTTTTGTGCATGTAACTTACATTGCCTTTACAAATGCCTCACAATTCACTTCCCACACACACTGAACGCTCCATTTCCACGACACCCATTGAAGTGGCCGTACAAGACATATGCAGCCCCTCCTCTCTGCAACCCTCCACGACCAGTAAAGTTCTGCAGACACTTTTCTTTCTTTGTGTTTTCGTGCATTAAAGCGACTCTTATCAAGCAAAATCCACTTTTTGAACTTTGAATTATAATATTCCATGAAAACGAGCCGGTTCTCACGAGCTGACGTAGACCAGTGAGAACAGCCCCTTCCAGGAAGAGTCTGCGCTGTCAGCACTGCTCCCAGGCCAGCACACTTTCTCCAGTGAGCTAGCGATGACTGGCTAAAAGCTTTCCTTTTCTATGCACAAGACGCAGTCACGACGCAGAGGCCGGCGATGACGTCATAAAATGGGCGGCACCCACTAGGAGCAAAAGCCAGTGCCTCAGAGAACGGGTCGTTTTGCTCATTGGTTGGAAAAAAGCTCAGGAAACTAACTAATATTTAAGAAAAAAAATAGTTCTGTGTGTGCCAAAGGTAATATATTATCATATACATGGATATTGTTTACCATCGGCTCTTTAAAGTAATCTAGTTTCTGCAGGAAACCTGGGTGTAGGAGAAATCAGTTGACAGGTTTATTCTGATAAATGAGAAAAACATCATAGCAGACTCATTAAACAAAAAAAAATTGCATGAAAAAAGATTTTTCAGAACATAATGTTACCAGTCATAATACCTCCTCAACTCCCAATCATGTGAATGATTTTGGTCCTGCCAGTTTTTGCCTCAGTCCTTTTTCATGTTAATGATAGATGGGTGAATGAACGTAGTTCGATTCTTTCTCCTGTTCTCTGACTGTTGGGGAAAGGTGTTTCGTGATGCATGATTTAAGGTCAGAGTTCCTCTTTTTGTCAGCATGTCGACATCCTCAGGGCTCGACATAGCCATTTGTCCGCTGGCCCGGTCCTGTTTTTCGAGCAGTGCGGACCACAAGACTTTACTTTTCACTTGTCCGCTCGGGCCACTAAAATATCTAACGGTTTATATATTCTAAACCTTTTTCAATAAAGTAAATTTTGCGAAAACGTGTAGATTTACCTCGTCTTCATAATTTAGTTTTTCTGCTAGTCCTGTGTTCAGACTTCAAGGGTTTCTATGGGAAACCTTTGATCACTTCTCCTTCTCTCCCGCCTGCGCGCGAGCGGCTTTCACTGCCGAGCACCACGCGGCACGTGCTCACTACTTTTTTTTTTCCAAACTTTATTGAATGTAACAATTCAATACAAAACAATGTTAAACAGCAACAACGAAGGCACAAGCCAGTGGGTTATTATTACATTTGATTATAAATCCGACACCGTCACTGAAGAGAGACTGAAGCATGTCAGAGATGTGGAAGACATGGCAGGAATAGATAGGAATATGTTAGATGGAGTAGTGGGTATAATTAGTAGTATGGACAGCAAGATATTTAATGAATGCATTGAAGATGAAACTGTATGCACTAAGCTTTAAGCTGAATGTCAAAGAATCAAAGGCAACTCCAAATACCTGAATCTCAGACTCAAATGCAGTAGAATGTTAAACTACTTCATTTTGTTTTTCTTTACAACACTGTAAGCAGTAAGTATTTCTAGTTAGCTGAATGATCTCAGTTAGACCTGCACAATATGAGGAAAACTCGCGATATGCGATATCAGAGATTAAAATTGCGATAACGATATAATTTGCGGTATATAAACAAACAGCAAAATAACCAAATAACCATTCCCAGTTTAAAAATTATACTCCAAATGACCCACGTTGACATAGGTTACAAACATCTAACATAACAGGGCTCCATCTGATTGGTCAACAATGTGAAGGCGTCCATCCGATTGGTCAAATGCATTAAGGGATTTATTTGATTCGTTAAATGGTTCAAGCTGCCATTAGATTGTTTTAACACATTTAAGGTTTATGATTTATTGCGATATTTGCCGTTAGAAGCACCATGAAAACTTCTGAACTAGTGTTACCTACTACACTGCAGTGCTCTCTTCAAAACATCTGAAACCGACTAGAGCAGATTTAAGTTTGATATGGTCTATTTTCAGTCATTGAAAAGTGTAGAAATAAGTGATGTCACCAGAATGCACCAAATTGCACCATATTAAAAGTTTCCGGGGGGGCATGCCCCCGGACCCCCCTAAAGTTGCAAGCACCTGCGGAGCGGCGGGTCCCACTATGCGTGGTGTCAGGCCAGTAACTTTCAGGCAGGGCCAGTAAGTTTCAAAAACTACTGGCCCTGTGGGCCAGTGCAAATTTCTGGGCTATGTCAACCCCTGCATCCTGTAGCTTAACATCCTGCGTGTAGTTTATGATAAAGGAACTACAAAAAATACATGTCAATAAGCAATTATTTACTGAGAGTTGCAGCAAAATTCTTGTTATTAAAGACATTAAAGCACAGGATGTTCAGACATTTGGCAAAAGCTTTTAACTCACTAAGATTGCCTAAGAGGGGAAGTGCTTCATTTGCAAGCTCGGGTCCTCTACCAGAGGCCTGGGAGCTTGAGGGTCCTGCAGTATCTTAGCTGTTCCTGTTCTTTTCTGGACTGAGAGGTCTGAGGTTTTTCCAGGTATCTGTTGTAGCCACTCCTCCAGCTTGGGGGTTACTGCCCCGAGTGCTCCAATTACCACAGGCACCACTGTCACCTTCACTTTCCAGGCTTTCTCCAGTTCTTCTCTGAGTCCCTGGTATTTCTCCAGTTTCTCATGTTCCTTCTTCCTGATGTTCCCATCGCTTGGCACTGCCACATCCACCACAACGGCTTTCCTCTGTTCTTTATCCACCACTACAATGTCTGGTTGGTTCGCCATTACCATCCTATCAGTCTGGATCTGGAAGTCCCACAGGATCTTTGCCCTTTCATTCTCTCAATCAATCATTTGTTTGAAATGTTGATGAAACTATTGAGAAAGGCTGAGAGTGAAACCCACCTTTCTGCTAGTTTCTGTTAACCCTGAGTTCATTGACTGAAGGTTTGTTTGCTTTGTGTGAGGAGGCTCTGTTCTGTCACAATGATCACCTTCTGCATGAATGTTCTGCTTCTCGTTTGTTTCAGTGTCCTGTTCCTGTGCCTCAACATCTTTAATCCAACTTACAAATGAAACCATTTGTTTGATATGCAGCTAATCTAAATCCTGGGGGAAGTGGATCGTGGTGGCCCAGTGGTACGCAGATACCTTTAGTGTTTGTCATAGCCTGTGACAGCACTGGGGAAAGTGATGCAGACACAGATTCAACCCCGAATGGGTTTGGCATCCCATGAGCTGTTCTACACAGACAGGAAAACTCTTGACACCTTTAAAAATGGGAAGGTTTGACTTTCATTTTCTTATTAGTTAAAGGACATTTCCCAAAGCCAGAGGTATGGGTGCTGTATGTACGAGATACCATTAAATCCAAACTGAAAATGTGAGAAAAATAAACAACAAGAGAACAAAGGAACCAGAAAAGGGACGAGGAACATTAAGAACAAAGAAGGGACAAACCCCCATCTGCAAACCAACTTAAACCAATAAAGAGAATAAAAAGAAAACAAAGAAAGAGATAAAAAAAGCCCTTCTTTAATTGTTGTGGATTAAAAAACTGTTTCACATTTCTAGTCACTTTAAGTCTCTCCCAAACTGTTGTGTGTATGTGGACTTTCTGTCTTTGTCCAGTGGAATTGCTTAAAAAGGTCTTCCTTCACCAGCGGTGACGTAGCTTTGTCAATAGTCCAAATCTGAGTCGCCTGTTCTCAGAGGAAGAGAAAATTGCCTTAAAGGTTTGAGACTTTTTTTTTAACCAAACACACGTTTTCCCAAACGAAATGGCAGGAATCACTGATATGGGTGGTTGCTACCAAATAAGACGCATAAAAGAGTGCATTTTTTAATGATTCGGCACAAACCTGTCAGAGAAAATCCGAAATGTGGAAAATTTACAGAAATAGTTTTTGGTTGACTCATGGACATTAGTCAGTGAAAACTCATTTCATATTCCAGTACATTTGTGACAAAAGACTTCACATCAACCGGAAGAAGATAAATCTGCGACTCACTTTCAAAGTCTAACTCTAAACATCTTTTGATCCATTGTAAAATAGTTTCCGGTGGTCCTTTAATGATGATTATATCTTTATAGACAAAATCTAAAGACCTGTGTCGTTTACTTTGGCATAGTTTTTGCAGAACGGCAGGAGTTCCTTAGACATTCACCTCTGACTGACGGTGCAATCTCAATTTTCTTTATATATGTCCTCCATCATGAGAAAATGCCACTATAACATGTTAAAAACAGCAAAAACACCCATTGGAGTCTTTAATCACTAAAGGGGAAGTTTGGACTTTTAGAAGCTGAGCGGGGAAACCTGTTCGGTTTAAATGGAATACATTTGGTTTTAAAAAGAAGTCAGTGTGATAGTATTCCATCTTACAAGCAGCAGACCGTGCATCAGCATGAGGCGTGTTTTGTGGGGGTCTCGCTTGATGAGTCCAAAGAAATAACAGGTTTGTTGCTAATACCAGGATGAGAAAACTAGGGGGAGGAAGAGGCAGGCTGCTGCACGTGGTGTTCCTTCACGGCACAGGCCAACGATGCGCTGGCGTAGAAATCAGAAAGACAGACATTAGTTGTTGCTTATTTTAGACTTAAATGCTTTTTGACAGAGAAGTCTGTGCATAATTAGCATGCAAAAAAGGAAGTCCTTCACACAGGAAGTCGGCTCTTTAAGGTCCACTCTCACTACCTACATTTTGCGCATTTTCCACAAACAAATTTTATAAAGTTCATTCACAAATATTATGTAAATCTTACGCAATTGTGCATGATTTTTGCGAGATGCATGCCCAAATTTGCGGCTTTCTTCGACCGTTCCACGTATGTCCACAAACGTGTAATGGACTTTTCACGCATGTAACTCCAATATATAACTTTAATTAATGTTGCATGTACAGCCAGCGCACATATCATGTTAAAACTGACGCACATATGACTAATAAATTGGATATAAACAGTGCAATAATCACGCACGGGTTGTGTTCTACGTTGATTTATGTTCTTTGCATGGTTTATTTGTACTTCTTCTGTGGTTTTAACGTGGTTCATTTGTGATACATCTGGGAAAATTTCACTTAGAGAACCACAACTTTATGAGCAATTTTCATCCGTACCATATGTACAAAATGCACGTAGTGGCTGTGTTCTTAGGAATGGAACAAGAGCATATGTGGCGCACGCCAAAGCGCGTCCGCAGGCGCTCTGCTTGCTGCTCATGGTGCTGCTCCTGGCAGCGAGCAGCCTCCAACGTTTCTGACCCAGTTCAGACGCACAGAACAGAAAAATGTCATCGTTTGAGAGCACCAATGGTGAGCCAGCTTATTTTGGAAATATCCTCCTAGTGAGAAACCTTCCACACTCAAAGCTTAATCTGTAAAGGAGCAAATTACATCATGCTGGAGTTTTGGAATCATTTCTGTAATGAGATCAAGTCGCACCACTGTTTGCATTATTTCTCCCCATGATGTTCTGCACTGAGCCTGAGGCATGTGACTAATCTACCCGCTAGCATCTTGAGTGCTCAAGCTATCAATCATGGCCTTTTTATCCTATTTATTGTATGTGTCTGCTCTACATTTTCTATTAAAGTGTACAATGGTCAGTAAAGGAAGACCATCTTGTTTTCCTTCTTGACTTGCTAACAAGTTTCCCAGAAATAACCTTTCAAATCCTCATTTTTTCCCCACAATTTTAGGAAATATGATCCACGTTTTTGTAAAAGTTCTCCTTTTCTTTGCTGAGGTCACGATTTTGCTTTTGCGTGGACTGAAAATGTTCCTAAAACAGAATCCTTTGTCATTTTAACTGCTTTGGATTTGTCTGGCCCCATGACAGACTGGTCACCTGTCCAAGGTGCACCCCGCCTTCGCCCAACAATAAGTCCAACATGGACTGATGCATGAATGGATGCAATTGTTCATGTTTACTTCTCATTCATCAAAAGGGAAGAAAAGCGGCAACAAAAACCAGAACCACAGTGGTCATACACCTCCACGGTCCAGTTGGATTCCAGCCAAAGATGCAGCACTTCTTATTACCTTTTAAAAACCAACCCACATGAAGATTGTGTTCTTGGTGTTTTTAACGTGTTCTTGTGGCATTTTCCCATGCTGGAGGACATATATGAAGAAAATTACACTTAAAACTGCATTTCTGAGTATTTCTTTATTCAAACTTTTGTCAATCAGAAGCAGATGAAAAAAATGCCCCTTGAAAAAGATCTTATTTGTGACAGAAAGTGAGAAAATACGCCACAACCTCCCTGCTCAGAGCTCTCAGCAAAAGGGAGGGGAAGGGGGTGTGGGGGTTGCACAACGGCAACAGTCCCGCCCACAGAGGTGAATTTCTAACGAACTCCTGCTGCTCTGCAGAAACTATGTCCTATAAAATGAAAGAGGTTGTTTGATTTTGGCTAAAAACGGCTTAATCATAATTAAAAGAGCACTAGGAACACTCAAAAAATGACGGAGAAGGACTTTAACTAAACTAAACATCAGTTTTATTGCACCTATAATGGCACTGAAGGGGCTCTGAAACAATTTAATAAAAAAATGTTTAGACATTTTAAAATCTGAGTAGAAATAGGGGGTGAAATTGATAAGTGTGGCACTCTGCTTTTTCAAGGTGGTGACTTTAAGTCCCTCTTTGCTTTTTTAATGCAGAAGCACCAAATGGCCCCATTCATAAAAAGTTGTTTCAAAGTTTAAAGACAATTTTTGACAAGAAATAAAAAAATTAAATACAGTAAAGGATTAAAAAATGAGGACAACCTGACCCATTCTTGATTCATTTAAGTATACATCATTTATGTTGCCATGTCTCCCACAACTTTACATCTTTATCTCAGTCAAAAATATCCCATAATGTCTTTTCTTACAGCATTTATCAAACCTACTTTTTTTATTTTACAACCAAATAGAAGTGGTGGAGTCTGCTGTGATATTATTTTTCCTAAATTTAGCAGAGGGGAAAAAATTGTCTGCCCCCTTTGAAGGGAACAGTTATTTTTGCAGCCAGTGAATAGAAACTGGGACAGAAGAGGAAAAAAGGCCAGTGTTAAATAGGCCACCTTGATTTGAGCTCTGGAAGATGAGCTTTTATCAGGAGCCGCTGAGAGATAAATGAGAAAGGACGTTTTCTGTCATGAATTAGGAGTTTAGAGTGTTAAAGTTGTTCTTGTACCCTGAGGAATGACGGCTATTTCAAGCTCCAAATTAAAGCAGACTGTTAGCTGCAGCCCACTTGTTGATGAGGCCTTTGTGCACGTCATTGACCGTCACTTCATAGACCCCTTGCAGTGACGTCTCGCACGCACCGATGGCCGCCATTTTTGCAGAGTGTGGTGTAGAAAAACAGCCACTAAATCTCATAACGATAGTCTTATAGAACAGGCAGACGGCGGGTTCCAAATGCAGCTGGTTTATTAGCTCAGCTGAAAGTCCACAAAGCTAAATCAGGATCAGGCAGGCAGGAGTCGATAATGAGCACGGAAGCACAAGAGACGTTGCAGGGGTAGTCAGGATCCAGGTGAGATTCGGGGGCAGCGGCAGGCAAACAGTATCAGAAAACAGGGTCAGGAAATCAGAAGATAACGCTCTGTAATGCAGGCAGAGTGGCACAAACAATACTTTGCACTGAGTGAAGCTCAGTACAGTGTTTAAGTAGACTGTGAGCGATTGCAAATGAAAGTCAGGTGTGTGGCATCCAGGAACTGTGCTCTGGGGTTGCTGGGAGATGAAGTGCACTCAAAACTCTGGAGACCAGAGAGGGAGACAGAGCTTTGACTTCTGGAAGTTACAGATGGGTTGCTGGTAGTTGTCACAACATGACAAACAAATGAATGTGTTTTACTTTACCAATTTCCAACTATGATGTACTTGGAGCCTTGGACTTTGCATTGCAGCAGTCAAACGGGATGGATGGCCCTCTACAAATGCCAGCAGACCCCGTACTTCAAGAATTCCATTAGTTGATGCATTGTTTTTTAAATAGAAACTTTATTGAACAACAGAGAGCCATTTGACAAAAAAGCAAGGGCCATGAAACAAACCGAATACAGACCGGTCCTCAACGCCCCTCATCGATCCTTTTTCAATCACAAAAGGAAAAATGCAGCATTCCCACATTTCTGCAGATATCTCTGTCTGTCTTCAAGTTTCCCATGATGTCCAACAACTCCAGACTGTCTTCCTGTGACATCTTTGTGAGAACAGTTGACTGAACGCAACAAAGATAAAGTGACGCACCTTGTTTGACTCCCACAGTTAGACTCCCAAAATGACACTGTGATTTTGTCTTTGAAATGTCTTCTTCAAACCCCTTTTTTGACACTCTTCCTATTCCTTCTTCCTGGAAGCATTCCTTTCCCAGAAAAGATGTGAGTCTTTGGACGAGATTCAGGCGGCACTCTGATTCAAATCCCGGCTGCGATCTTTCATGTTCTCCCTGTGCATGCGTTGGTGCTCTCCAAGCACTCCACCTTCCTCCCACAGTCCAAAGACAGGCTTCATCTGTTGATTGGAATCCCTAAATTGTCCCTTGGTGTGCATGTGAGTGTGTAGCTGGGTCGGCTCTAGCAATCCTGTGACCCTGAAAGGGCTTCAGCGGGTTTAGAAAATGGATGGATGGATGAACGAGGTTGAGAGGATTCAACTATACCATGGTTAAACTCACTTAGTCTAAAAGTAGTCTCTGATAAATCTGCTTCACCATAGTTTAACATCTGATAAATAGAATGTTGCATGTTGTTACAGTTAGAATACAATGTTTTTCACTTCTCGGCATTTCCCTTCAGGGGACGCTACAGCAAATCAGCTTTCAGTGATTCACACAGGTGGTCTGGCAGAGATTTTTACTGTTTCTGACACAGCCCTGTAGTTTATCCAGGCTAGGGACCAGCACAGGGGGACCTAGGTTGTGTCAGAATTCCTTGACTACTCACTATATAGGGCATTTGCCATTTTGCAGTGCTGTCTGAATCTACAATTCCAAAAACCAGTGCCCTAGAAATCTCCCAGAAGTCTCTGTGAAAAACCAATGTGCATCGATGCTCACTAAATCGCCAAATATAGACCACAATGCATTGCGTCGTAACAAGTTTTGCCAAGAAAAATGTATTTAAATGGGTTTTTTTTATAAGCCATCAACGTTTTTATCTCCAGAAGACAGTGGACTCATATAATCGTTACAAAACGCTCGTATTAATTAGATTTTAACTTTGTGGAATCGATGACGTCATATCCGCTGTTAAAAAAAAAAAAAAAAGTAGTGAGCATGTTGTCCAAATTGCTTTTAGAAAATTCAGGGCACTACATAGTGCTGCACTATATAGTTTTTTAGTAGTTAGGGGTTAGGATGGACACAGACCTGGCCTTGGGCCCCCCCTGTGGCTACATAGTTAGACAGTAGCTCAAAAGGTCTTACCCAAGGACCCACACTGGATGAAGCTCATCGTGCCCCCTGGGAATTGCACCCTCATTTCCTGTGCGCCAGTCCCGCACTTAACCAACCAAGCCCCCTGGCCACATAGACAATTAGAATAAAATACAAAAAAAAACCACACACATGCATAAAAGATGTGTATTTAAGGCAGAACTTTCTTTTCCTGGTTTCCTTCATTATGTTTTCATCTTCTACACTTTGACCTCAAAAGAAGAATCTTATTTTTCTGAAATAACAAGAACCATGAAACAATTTTATGGTTTCTATTACAGACTGTTATCATTGTGGCCTATTGTTCACTCCCTAAGTATAAGATGAAGATGAAGCACATCATAGAAGTCTTAATCCGTGGCCTACTGCTCATTTATACAAGACCTAATAATTGCACCCATTTGTTTTCACTCCCACATACAGCAGACGCACAGCTCAGAGGAAAAATTCCAACAGAGCGTAAAGTTCAGCTAAATGCTCAAAGGTTCAGGAAATCTGGAATTCTGTCGCATGAATTAATGAATAAATAAATAAATACTTCTATTAGATAGTCGTAGGTTGAATCTAAGAAATGTGGGATGGGTGTGAATGCCACTTGTTCAACAGGATCTGCAGAGTATTTCACAGACTGCACTCAGAGCAGCCATGATGTAAAGGATGCATTTAGCTGGGAGTTCCAGCAAAGATCAGATGGAAAACATCTCCCTGTGAGGGCGGAGCCCAATGGAGCATCTGAAGCTACCTATACACCATTGACAGTAAATGAGGACTGGACTGAAACAGCCCCTCCCTCCCTGCGTTGCAAATAGGAAGTAGCCGCTGGTCCCAGAAATCCCAAATCCCATAGACTTCTATTGAGAAATGAACAGCTCAGACATTATGTTCAAGTCTAAGTTTAAACCAGCTGCAAACATCTGAAAGAAAAAATGAAGATTCAATCAAATAAAGTTGCTGATTTGTGAAAACTTGTAAAAGAGACACTGACTGCGTTTACAAGGACAAAAGTAATCGGAATAAACGCCTGATCAGAATAAAGATACGTCATGTGAACACGACGTTCGGAATACTCTGCCCAGATCAGACTCATCCCGCTTGTCATTGCTGTTAAAGATTCCACTTAAGAAAAACTTGTTGTTCAGCAAATCTGTTAGGGCTTTCATCCAACACGGAATATTCTGCCCCCATCAAACTCATTCCTGTCAAAATTTCTTTCTGATCGAGATAGGTGGGTTTGCTGATTGTTGATCCGATCGTGGTGTATATAAACAGCTTATTCTGATTGTAGGTCACTACTGTTCTGGTTTTACGTCATGCATAGACGGGGTGACGCTCCAGAGAAAGCTTTGGAGCGCGTACAGGTGCGGCCGGCTGTACTGTGCGAGCGAGGCATGTCTCTGAGCAGAGCAGCTGGACTCGTAGCTTTGTTTTTGCGGGCAGTGGAGGGTGCTTTGTTACGGTGTCCGTCCGGCAGCTCGCTCACGCAGAGCGGCGGGGTAACAAAGCACCCTCCACGCAGTCCTGAGAAACCGTGTAATCATGTGAATTCATGTTTCCAGTCGTGTCCAGACAAAATAAAGGCTGATGTTATTGTAACTTATTAACATGCAACCAGGATGCAGATTGCGGCATTGACCGCACGGATTTTTTAGTACGTCCACGCCTAAATGTTGTTGTTGGCACGTATTAGCCTAATCCTAATTATTATTACTTCTAAACCTAACCGTAATAACTATAAACATCCAGCAACTTCTTGCTCTTTGCTGCTTCATGGTTTTACCCCCCCCATTCTATAATCACCCTCCTACCCCCCCAAAATCCCACGCTCTTCTTCCCTCCTTTTCTTTTCCCTCCGGAAAATATAATTAAGATGAATAAAGTTTGGCCTAAATTACAAAAGGGGTTTATTCAAATATACCTCTGCTGTGTCAGAAGATTCATAACCCCTGTTGTAAAAGTAAAATATGTCATCTGTTTGCTCAGCTGTTGGACAGGACAAGTAAAAAACAAAACAAAAACATAACTATCAACATGCTTTTAATGGCCAGACGTTTGTGACAAGGGCGGTGTGAAGGTATGTCCTTTCTGTGTATTGCATCCACTTTTCTTTAGGCGAAGTAATTCAGAAAGAACTTTATGCAGCCAAGTCTTTTTTTGAACAGAAGCTGAGGATGTCAGTATGTAGATATTTGAAAGGGTTTACGAAATTTTTACAAATTTTGAAGCGTTTATTGGGTTAATTCAAATGTCATTGCAAATCTGGATAAACAGTGTACAGAAAAAGACTGCTAAACGCCTTTGATCTGCACACCTTTCCTCTAAATCTGGTTGTAAATTAACTTTTTTTTTAACCATTTCTTATAGTTTAATTGTTTAAAATGTTGCTTTTGTGCTTTTCTTTTGTATATCTTTTCTAAAGCTAAAGCTTTGAATGGACTTGTAGCATACAACAGAAGCCCTGCTTTGTCCTCTGATCTGCCACTGTGGTCGGGGTGGAAGTGGACGGTGACACTAAAACAGCTCCATAAAAGCAGCCAAGAGTGGAGAACAGCATAGATGGAGATATGTCTGTAAAACTCTGTTAAAATACCTGACAGATCATTAGAAAACTCTGGGATCATGTCTTTGCTTAGAGCTTCTAAAGGAGCTGCCCACTCTTTTCTTTGTAAAGACCAACACAATTTATCCTTTTTATAGTCTTCTTTCATTTTGATGTATCAGGATGACTCAGAAAACCCACATTCTGGCAGCATTCTTATAAAACGGTCACTTTTTTTTTTTTAATGTTTACTTCATTTGCTTTATCAGACGTGGATAGTGGTGCAGTGGTTAACGCTTTCACCTCATAGTAAGTAGGATTTGGTTTGATTCCCGGCTGTGTGGAGTTTGCATCGTCTCCCTGTGCATGAGTAGGTTTCTTGGTCGCTCCAGCTTCCTCTCAATGGTCAAAAAAAACATGCTTCATAGGTTGACATGGTGACTCTAAGCTACACCTCAGGTAGTGTGTGACCTCAGGTAGGGTGTGACCTCAGGTAGGGTGTGACCTCAGGTAGAGTGTGACCTCAGGTAGGGTGTGACCATGTGATGGACTGCTCAGTCAGGGGTGTTGCCCACCTTCACTCTGACGATGGCAGGATCCAGTGGGAAAAAAATGATGGAGAAATGACTAAAATACATCAAAAATGATAAGAACACTCAGTTTTTTCGTTGTGTTGTGCGCTCCATGATGGTGCCCCCTCCACCACCACCACCCAGAGTGCAGTGTATAAGCTGACGTCTGGTAGCATCTGCTTGATGTCAGTGCCAGGGCTGGTCGTTGATCAAATTTGGTCGTTTCAGATCAGGGGTCTGCAACGCCAGACTCTGGAGCCACATGCAGCTCTTTTATCTCTTTATTGTGACTCTGGCTTTGAAGAAAAATGCAAAGGGTTTCAATAAACAATGCATTTGTAGTTTGGGTTAACTTCTTTTTGTTAAGGATGTTTTGTCATCTATGTTAAGAATTTTAAAGTGTCAGATAAGGTTAAACAAAGCGCTTTCAACTGTCTTTGTACACGAAACGTGCTATACTAATAGACTTGCCTCATATATTTGTCACAGCATTTTATTATTAGAATGAGTCTACGGCACATATAAAAGTGTCCAGTTGCTGTTCAGATGGAATGTTCTAAAGTATATTGTATTTATCCAATTTTTAAGATTCTACACCAATGTTGTCATGTTTCTATTTGATAGTAAAAGAAGAAAAGAATGACAGTGTGTCAAAGTCATAATAATAACAAAATGTTAAGTTTGACCTTGCATTTTTATTTCAAGTAAAACCTATGTGTCCCAATGAGAGTGGAAATGTACTGTTGTTCTTCAATGGGCTAGTAACCTGTTCAGGGTGTACCCCGCCTTCCCACAGTGGCTGGGATAGGCTCCAGCAATCCTGTGACCTCAAAAGGGATGGATGGATTAAGGGATTGAAAATGTGATTTATAAAATCCATTTATTTCCCTTTTTAGTTGACTGTTGGCTGATTATGGATTAAGAGGTCAAGATTAGGATTGGGTTTATTTGGTCAACACTCAGTCTTAATTTATGCTGTCTGACATATGAACCTGACTGTATGTCACCTTATGTCTGTTAGATGGTAGGAGGGCTCCATGCCGCCGTTGGCTGTCTACGGCGAGGACTGGGGGGGGGGGGGGGGTTTGCAGGGTGAGGGCGGTGATTGAACTAGAGCACAGCTCTGAGCCATAAACAGAAGTACAAGGCCTAAGTAGGACATTAGAGAAACGGGGTTAGTGCTGGCCGAGCAACTCTCTCAGGAAACTTTGTGAAGGGATGACGGCACTGCTGACTTCTTAGTTTGGTCCGTAATATTCCTTCACGCCAGTCAAACTTTTAGGGAACTGACATTCGAGGTGAGCTCATGATTTGTAGAAATGAGGGCCATCATTTTCTGTTTTCCTGGACCTTCACGGTTGAATCTTCAATTTTTTTTACGATTGTTGTATCAAGATAAATAGTTCTGGTTTTGTCTGCTTTTGTGGTTCAAAGATGTTTCTTGGTGGGTTTTTTAGAAAGTAAGTTGCATCTGTTTGCCTATTTGATAAATACTTTCAGTGGAATTAGTCACAATTTATGTTTTTGTCTTGTATTTTTCTTTGACAAATGCAATAAAAAGTGTTTTTGTTGCAGGATACCAATGAAATTGTGGCCATTAAGAAATTCAAGGACAGTGAAGGTAGGCAGAGTCTCTGTTGCCGTCAGGCTTTCTCCTCAGTGGATTTGTGTTTCATTGTTTTGTCGCTTTGGCCATCACCGTGTGCAGAAAATGAGGAGGTCAAAGAAACAACCCTGCGGGAGCTCAAAATGCTCCGCACCCTCAAGCAGGAGAACATCGTTGAACTGAAGGAGGCCTTTCGCAGAAGAGGCAAGCTGTACCTCGTCTTTGAGTATGTGGAGAAGGTAGGTCCCCTTTAAAGAGCATTGAGGCAAAGCTAGTTTGCTCTCCTGGTTTATTTTACTTGTGGATGACTTTGTTCCTTTATTAGAATATGCTGGAACTGCTTGAGGAGTTACCCACCGGTGTGCCGACGGAGAAAGTGCGCAGCTACATATTCCAGTTGATTAAAGCTATTCACTGGTGCCACAAGCACGACATCGTACACAGAGGTAATAACTATTTCTCTTTGCTTGATGATTTAAAACAAAGAGAGGCATCGAAATTTGAGGAGGGAGGACCAACCGGAGCACAGAACCTGAGAAAGAGCTGCACATTTTAAGTTTTTTGTTATTCATATTCACGTTATAACTTGTATTTAGTTGAACCAGTGGTCTCCAGCCCCCGGCCGGGTCACGAACCAGTACCAGTTTTTGGCACTGTTGGCACTGGGCTGCAGAGAAAAGAAAACACGACCTTCATTTTTTCCGTTTTATTTATAATCTACTTCCGAAGGATGTTTTATTTTGGAAAACTCTTGGCTTCTCCCCACCTCATCCAACTCATTCTTGATTCATTCATGTACAATGCGCTCGGTCGCCTTGACATGTTTGTTTGTTTGTTTGTTTTTTGCAGAAAAGAGCTGGCTGTCTATTGCTATAAGGATTCTGAAAATAAAGTTGTTCAAACGGTTGGATTCCCTCTTATGATTATATTTAACATACGCCCGTTTTAGTTACCTTCTATTTTTATGTATTTGTTAAATGAACTGTCACACTTCCTCTTTTGACACTTTTGGTTGAAAACGGTTGGGGAGCACTCATTTAAAGTGCATTTAAGGTGTTTTAAAAGCTGTCCAGCGCGTAACGTCATAGCCTGATATTGTTTGCATGAAAGGCCTTTGGTGAATCACTGGCAGCCAGTCAGGAACCCAGATGGCCCATGTGAGCTTTTGGCACAATAGAAGCAGCCGAACAGGCATCCAAATGGCCTGTAGTATACCCGGGCACACACATGACACCGCCTGCTGAAGAGTTTTTAGGTTTCTCTGGACCAATCTGTCAGCTTTTCCAAATGGATCTTGGATTTCTCCATTTTTGTGTCGTTTCATAAGGAATAATGCCCCGATGAGATTAGCTCTTGGGGACGCAAGCTCTTGATGATGCAGCATTGATGTTATGACGCCGCCTCTGCTGAGCTTTCTTCTCATCTGTGTGCCTCCTCTCCAGACATAAAGCCAGAAAATCTTCTCATCAGTTCCGCTGACGTCCTGAAACTCTGCGACTTTGGTGAGCGCCATCGGTTGAACCCTTGATGTGTGACGTGCCTTTAGGGAAGAGTTTGGAAATGGAGACTATATTTAGCTGAAAGCGGTGTTTCGGAGTGCAGCAGGGAATGGTTATTGAAATCCTCTCCACCACACTGTACCCTCACCTCAAAGATCAACTCTTGTTGGGGAAACCGGAGTCTAATCAGGCTTTGTTTCACTCTTGTGGCGCTCAAAACAGCGTAAAACGTGGCAGCAGCATGCAGACAATCTGTCCTGAGAGACTAAAGACCTGCTGCTCGTTCCGTGTCAGCCAAAGGCATTGAGACAACAGTCTCTGCACCACAAATCTCCGTTTGGGAGTGTTTTGAACCTTCCGATGGTGGAAGGGGGCGATCAGCTTTGGGAAACAGCAGTATTTAAGAACTTCTGAGATGTTCCTCATCACCTGTATGAGATGGGCGGGAGCTGCTGTGTAACCGATTAGAGCGTCTGTTAGGAACACCACGCCATCTGGAGTGTCAGCGTGTGAGGTAAGCGTCTGGAAAGCAGCGATCAGCAGAAAAACGCAGCCAAGCCACCACCAGCAGCAGCAATACACGCTTGTAGAGGAGCATCAGAAGGCAACACGTCATCGTTTTATGCTCAAATATACACCAGTTTACTGGTTTACTAATTACCTTTTATTTTTGAAGGTTAATGAAATTTAAAAAACACATTTAGCTTTGAAAGTTGGCATATTTCTCGAAAAATGTGTCAATTAGTCATCTGTTTAATTATTAAACGTCTTATAATTGTTAGTTTTCTGGTTTCTACATTTATTAACAGATGTCCACTGTTTTCACAAGTGTCATGCAAAAGTTTCCGCTTAGCTGGATAAGCTGTATTAAAAAAAATCAATTCACATAAACAAAACTCAGTTTTTGGCTGAGAATATCTAATTCAGTCTTTATAACTTTAAGTTAGGACTTTTTAATGACTTGATTGTTTTTCTTTTTTTTTAAACAACCACTGTGCAGTCTGAAAAAAACAAAACAGTACAGGTGAGAGTGATGCAAACCAGCTCACTTCAGTGAAGAAAAACTGTTTTAATGAAGAAATACATTAAAATTAGAAAACAAATACTCCAAAAGGCAATTTTTAACTTAATTTTCTTTGTATATGTTCTCCATCCAGTGAAAAATGCAACAAGAACATGTTCAAAACAATTTTTTAACTGAGTGGGTCTTTAAATATATTGGTTGACTTTTTGTATTATTTAATTTATGCTAAAATGTTGTCATTCTCACATTACAAAACTGTCATTATTGCTTCAGTTTACAAATACAGGAATACAAAAATTAAACATTCTATTCACCCCATTTCAAAAAAATTATAAAGACGTAGATAAAGTTGTCGGCGATTTCCCAAAATAAACCATGAAAAGTGCGATTGTTTGTTGGTTCAAAAAAAGTATGACGTTTTGTTAAGTTGGCTTTCTCCTGCCTGCAGCAGATGCTGTTAATTCGCTTTTTGAATTATGGATTTGCTGCTGTGCTGGCTGTGTTCAATTAAATGTTTCCATTATCATAATTTAGTTCTAGTACTAAAATCATTTCATTAGGTCTGTGACAAGTGCAGCCTTGACGCAACTTATTCACTTTGTAACTAACACCCTGATGCCTAATGAGCTTCCTCAGACGTGTCTGTGCTCCTCATTATATCAAAATGCTCTCTGTCTTCTTTTGCCAGGTTTTGCTCGTAATCTCTCCGAGGGAACTGATGCCAATTACACGGAGTATGTGGCCACTAGGTGGTACCGCTCTCCGGAGCTGCTGCTCGGGTTTGTTTTGAGCTTTCCTCTGGACGGCAGTCATTAAACTGTGACGTTTCCTTCAAAGTTGACGTGTGACTGCAGGGCCCCCTACGGGAAGGCGGTGGACATGTGGTCAGTGGGCTGCATCTTAGGAGAGCTGAGTGATGGACAGCCTCTGTTCCCAGGAGAGAGTGAGCTGGACCAGCTCTTCACCATCCAGAAAGTGTTGGGACCACTGCCCCCGGAGCAGATGAAGCTCTTCTACAACAACCCCCGCTTCCATGGACTGAGGGTAGTGCCACTCCTTAAGTCCTCAGTCTGCCAGGCCTCTGCCTTCACCCTTGTTGATGTTTTCCCATCAATCTCCACTTCATCCTTCCTCGACATCTCTCCTCCTCCTCCTCTTCTTCTTCTCCTCTCTTGTTTATTTTCTCTCCCTGCCATGTCTCCTCACTCTGTGCTTTATTTATTTTTTTCCGGGCTGAGCTTTCTGTGCCGTGACTGATTGGATCACACTGACTCATCGTGTATTATGTATCCTGTATGCATTATGAAGGAAGGTTGTGAGGCTGTAAGTCTTCTGTGAAAAGCTGGCAGTACATCAGACCTGCTTTATCCTTCCTTCAATCCTTTATAACCTCCGACGTAAATATGGGTCTGAAAACTGCCTCCCTGACACAAAGTTCTCTATAACAAACACCTTTTTTTTCTAAAGCAGAAACAGTTTATTTGTTAACTGGCTAAATAAACACTTTTCTCATTCAGTCTTCAATGGCAGAATTTCAGCTACTAAATGCACAAGTGTGTTTGTTAGACTGCAAAGCTTTCACCAGCAAAGCAGGCGTCTGTTGGACATTGAGGGCTATGATTAGAAAAATAAAAGCTACCTCCACCGCATCTCTGTTTCTTTCTCCGATTAGAGCAGGCGAGCTTTAAACCAAAATGGCGATTTTTATCTTCTGTCACAATTAAGTCATTTCAGGTCCTAACGAGAGGATGTTAAATCAATAATTCCAGACGTAGGGAGCATATGAATTCCGGATAAAAACAGAGGGTTGTGTTAGGAAGGGCATCCAACATAAAACCTTTGCCAAAACACACATGCGAATCAGACCTAAGATATCCATACCACATCGGTAGGTGAGAGTGTTTCCAGACAGCATAGGATGGTGGTGTGTAGAACGACTGTGGTGATACAGAAGATGAAGAAAGAAAGGCAGAGAAGAGGACAAACTGGTGAGATGAAAAAGAAGGAACGTGTATGACTTTTTAAGAAGCAGTGGAAATAAGCTCTGAGATCAGGAGGTACTTCCAGATGACTGTACAACTACGGCTAATGTTATCAGGAAGAGGGATAGGAGCAGGGCTACAATCAAAATTAAATAGAGTGTAAGTTTAACCAGAAGCTGTTTATCAGAGTGTATGAATGAAGATTTGCTGCAATAGATAAAAAAACAATTCTACGGTAGGTTTGATCTTTGCTACTACAGATGGAGGTATTTGAGAGGGTGATTGACCTTTTTCCTCTCTACAGCTGTTCAGTTGGTTTATCAGCTGTAGTCTGACATCAACCATGAACAGCAGGTCAAAAACAAAATCATGTAATGGTGTTTGCTTTTATTCACGTTTTGGCATTTGAAGAGGAAATTTCAGAAAGTTGTTTTTCAGATTTTTTTTTTCTTTGTATTTGTTAGCGTAAATGTTATATCCCTTATGCTATCCTGTGGGGTCCAGATGACCCCACCCTTGCATTGAAGTGTTATCTCTACCATAACAAAGGTGAATAAAGGTGAAAAGATTTCATGTAATCCATGGACACCAGTGAAGATCACAAATTATTGAAGAAAAAGGTTCAGCGCACTGTCTAGTGGGTCTAGATGACCCAACTCCAACGTTAACGTGCCTCTGAGGCACGTTAACGTTGGAGTTGGGTCATCTGGACCCCACAAGATAGCACGAGGGATAGGCTAACACATATTTTTTAAGATTCAATAATGCAAAAATGTTATAGACATATTGGAAATCTGTGGAGCACTTTCTTTAAAATGAGACCATGCTTGGTTTACTGGCTTAAAGTTGTGATGCATAAATGCTGTTTTCTCTGTTTGGGATTTCAAATTCTTTTGTAGCGGTGTCAGTCCGTCTTATGCTACGTTCTTATGCTACATTCAAGAACGCGCTGATCGCAGATTCTAGAATGCACTTTAGCATATGGTGCTCACGCTGGACTGTCGCTACCCTATACTAGCGCAAGTACTAACAGTTAGAGGAGGCTCAACTTAAAAGGGACGTAATCCATACATTACTACCAAATTCAACTCCCTAATTGATCAAACTTGCAATGCAAGGTCAATGCCCACACGTTTTGTACGTAGAGCCTGAAAACTGACTTAAAAAGTTGCGTAGCGATGCGTGAATTCAAGAGTTTTGAACGCTGAAGCCTGAAATACGTATATACATGAGTTACATTGACTTTTTATTGGAAGTGGTCGCTTGAACGCCCGTTTCTGAGGGTTTTGTCTGAGTTTTGTCTTAAATGTTTTGTGTGCTGTGTGAAAGGATTGGACCCTCAACTGAGAGATTAATGTCTAATGAACCACTGCCGCTCTGCAGAAACTATGTCCTAGAAAACTATAACTAAAAGAACACTTTTACAACAGATCAAAAAATAATCGGAGTGGTTCCACTTCCATTGACCCAAATGCATTTTATTTTCTGTTCTAATAGAGAGGGGTTGCTCGTTTCTCTTGAAAAAATATTTATTCAGTCACACAGGCAATCCTAACATTATAATTATGTCTCAATGCTTCAGTTCCCTGCTGTGAATCATCCACAAACTTTGGAGCGGAGGTACCTGGGAATCATCGGTGTAGGCCTGCTCGATCTGCTGAAGGTAGGGATTGCAGCTCTGGCAGGAATAGAGGCTCCTTTGCAGGGAGGATTATTTAGTATTTACTCGTTTGAAGTTGTCCCTGCTCAGCATGTCACTTAATATAAAAAAGAAACAAATGTTCCCGACATACAGAGCTAATTATGCATCTGTACCTAAGAAGTGTGTCCTCATTATGACATTTGTGACTTGATGATGCCTGTGACTCGCTGTGACTGCTTCAGCATCACTCAGCTCCTAGCAGCCATCCAGCACTGCTGTTATTTCTCCATCTGCAGTGCAAACAAGAGCTCCGTGTCAGGAATGTGGGCTATACTTGTGCTCTTGCACTTTTCACTGCAGATAATGACTCACTGCTGGCAAATGTCACCCTGGGACTCTTTTTCAGAGATGACAAGCCTCACTCTCATTAAGGGTCACGGTTGCTTAAGACCAGGCAGAGATTTGCCAAAATGTGTTTGTTAAGTTCTGTTGCAATTTGGTATTCAGCCCATAAACCGATGTGACAGACGGATGACCCCTTCCCAGAGTGCACTGGGAGGCCTGAACAGGATGTAAGGAGTATACTCAAAGAAGGCAGAAATGTTGGTTAAAATGAAGATTCATCCGACATTCGCATGTGGGAGAGGGGAAAAAAATCAAATAACATCAATCACAATTCAGCTCATAATGAGCCTTGTTGAATTAACTGCAGCAGGAGCCTGACGTTCAGGATAATGGCGATGACTCATAAAAGCAGGGTTCGTCCCTGGCTGGTCTGCAGAGCTCATGGGTTCTGCTTGTGTGTTTGCGCCCCAGAACCTGCTGCTGCTCAACCCCACCGAGCGCTTCCTCACAGAGCAGTGCCTGAACCACCACACCTTCCAGACCCTGCGGCTGGTGGAGCGGGCCGGCCCACCCACCCCCACACCGGCGCGCTCCTCCAAGAGAAAGCCTCACCATGGAGACAACAACACCCCCAGCAGGTCAGCAGGGAGCGTCGCGCTTGGTTTGGAGCATGTCTGCGTTTCTCTTTTGTTTAGTCATGTGCCACTGTGATTATGATGTTTTTTCTTATGCAAATGTTGACCAGTGGAGTTCGGCTGAACGTCTGCTGTAACAACACCCGAGGATCATTATCCACATTATCTGCAGGAGTCACAGTCTCCTGACATTTTGCAGAATGCCCTGCCCTTTGGTGGAACATTCCTGCTTTTACTCTTTGGTTTGTCACGACTCAGAGTTTTGAAGATTTGAAATGTCACACAGTTTATTGCTGCTTTCTTTTAAAGTTTGCAGTCATGTGAAGCCTGCAGTTGTCGTCTTTTAAAGGTTTTGTACAATGTAAAAATAAGATTAACAGATTAAAAAAAAGACTGGACGGTTTGAAATACAGATATAGAAGTGATAATTGATGAGAATTATCTGCATGATTTGTTTTTTGAAATGTTTTGTGATTCAATTCTCCCTATTTTTTTTTATTTGGCTAAACAAAACACCTAAAAATTTACTAAAGAACGTTGTGATCAACTATAACGATAATTAAATTATAATAATCAAATTGTGTTTTTGTTTTGAAGATTAAAAGAAAGTGCCCAAATTATGGCCTCGCCTCTGCTGTGCCCGACAGTCCGCACAAATAGTCTCTCCTGAAAAGCCGTTCTCCTTTTCTCTAAATATCATTCTACACTTTTTTCACAAGTTGTAATTTGTTCATCCTCACAACTTCACCAAACAAACTGAACCTTTTCCTCCTCCTGATACTGAACCATCTCTGATCAGGGACAGGCAGGCGGGGTCAATAACAGACACGAGAGCATCAGAGGAGAGACAGGAAAAGTCAGGCGAGATTCGGGGCAGGGGCAAACGGAGTCAAATACTGAATTGGGTCAGGAAAGCAGAAGATCATGCCTGGATATAACGCTCGGTAATGCAGGCAGAGTGAATGAGAGTCAGGTGTGCGGCATCCAGGAAGTGAGTGCTGGGGTTGCTGGGAGATGTAGTGTTGCTAGAACTCTGGAGATGCTTCCAGCTGGTGACAGAGCTCTGACTTCTAACATAAACAACAACAACAATTATTAATGATTCCACTTCCATCTCAGACTACTCAATTAACTGGAACAAATCAGTTTTATTATCACTTAACACTAATGCAAACAACTCAAATTAGGCGATATCCAATATCTTGGTATTTATATCCCCCAAACTGTCAGAGCTGGTGCAGCTAAACCAGTATTTTGCATTGGTTTTGAGATGAAAGCATGAACCTGTCTCTCTGGGTTTAGTTTAGACAGTATAACAGATTTTATAATAATAATAGTGGATTGGATTTATCTGCGCTTTTCCAGACTCGCAAAGCGCTTCCATTGTGTCCATTATTCGTTCACTCTTCATTCATACTTGGTGATGGTAGAGGCGTGGCTGCCAGTTGGCGCCTACAGCCCCTCTGACCATCATCGGGATCATTCATGCACATTCATGCTGGTAGGCAGCAGCGTTAAGAGTTATTGCCCCCAGTACCATTGTTGATTCCCCTCGAACCCTGGATTCCTGCGTTGCAGCATTTCACCTTACCAACCGTTTGTGTGACTTAAATTAACACAGCGAAAACATGATGCGTTTAAGTTGTATTTATTTTTATTTTCTTTATTTTTATTTTTTTACTTGTCCTGTCCAACAGCTGGGCAGACAGATGAGAGCTGAGGGCCTCTAGTGTTGGACAGATTTTACTTTAACAAGAGGGGTTATTAATCTTCAGACAAACCAAAGGTATGTCTGGATAAACCCCTTTTGTAATTGAG